>CAWVRF010000202.1:0-318000 GCA_963932465.1 Maratus speciosus | reverse complement strand
GTATACATGCTATCCTCATAAAAATTAACATAGTATATTACAGTACGCCAGTTATTAATAACCTCGAGTTTGAACGCTTTTGCTGCATTAGTTTTTACAGGGTTATCCAAAAGATATTCACTTTTTCAATTTGTTGACGGTACCCTATGGGATTTCGGGAAAAATTCTTCGCGGAAATATATGACCTCTTGTATTTTTCGATATTTAACAAACAGTCTAAAATCGCAAGTGACCGGTCACCTTTGGCCATATAGTGTATATGCTTTATTAAGCATAAATGAAAGTTTTAAATAATTTGTTTGGAACAATGATATATATATACACACATATATATACATATATATATGTTGAAAATCAATCTTTCAGCAATATTGTGATGAAATAAATCAAATTAAATATCATTAGAAACTGAATAACATTACAAAAATTTATCTCATTTAGTTTTAAATGGCTTATTAGATATAGTTTTTTGAAGGGTATAAATATAATGGATTATGCATTTTTTGTATATTTTTAAAGCACAATATGTAAAATTTTTCTTCAAAAGGGTAAACTGTGGTATTATGTCAATATTAGCAGCTCAATGTATATATATATATGTGCATTTTAATTATGTAATTACTTTCTATTTATATTATTTTATATTATATTAAAAGTTATTTAACATTTATTTCAATATGTATTAACTGCATCCTATGGTATCAAATACTGTGATTTCTTAACTGTTTTATTAACCTTAATCTTTACGATATGGGTGCCATGTGCGCGTGGATTTATTCTAAAATATTAATCGGTATGGTGTTTATTATTTCATTTTATATCCTATAAATATTTAAATAGGTTTTATTGTTTTTTCCATTTCTTATTATTTGTTTCTATTCTGTTTTCATTTTTAATCAATTCACTTGATTTTAATGGTTGTTTGGGCACAGGGGAAAATAACTTTTAGCTTTAGCTTATTATTCCCACAGAAAACAACCATTTTGCTTATATCATTGAATTCTGTGCCCTTGAAAACGTAATTCAATATATAAGCATTTCCATTATTTGTCGGTGTCCACTTTCTTATTTTTCTTCCATAATAATTCTTATAAATAATTTAATCTTTTTTTTTATATACTTACAGCTTTAATTCATAATATTACGGTTTTTGATGGTGGTAGGTTATGTTTAATTATTGGTTATATATATATATATATATATATATATATATATATATATATATATATAGCTCGATTAACGAAATATTTTTAACATTAGAGCTATATTTTTTAATACTTTATCTGTTTTTTTTTTAGATTTAATGATTAGTTTTCATTAGTCACATTTCAATTATCGCGTGTCTACTGTATAAGCTATACTAGGACTTCCCTCAGAGGGATTAGTCTGAGCGATATTACTGAGAACATAGATTTAATAATAACATGTGGAAGCAAAGAAAATGAGATGTTACCTTTAATTGTCCATATACTGCGAAAAATTGAAATGATGAAAATAAACGAATTGTAGAATTACAAAATATTACATATAAATTCGTATACACTGTTTAAAAAAATGGGAAATCAAACAATTCAAGACAGCCATGCATGGATATAAAATTGAAAGTACGCAATATATTAAAAATAAAATGGAAAATGAAAGACTAATTTACTTATATCGGAATTTTAACTGTATAAAATGATGTCAAAAGCATAATCAGACGCTCCGCACCAATTTGAGTAACATTAAATGACAAATATATGATGTTTAAAAAGAATGGACTATACTTTATATGGTGTGTGCTCCACCGAAATAGTTAATATTGTACAATATCTGTTTTCCACGGATGCAATGAGGTTGTCGATAACATTTAAGGAATTCTCTTCTCAAAATCTAATATAGTATCAAAATACCGAATACATCAAAAGTGGCATGCAATGCTTCGTTAGAGTGTGTTTTAGATATGATCGATCGGATTTAAATGATGAGTGTATGCTGGCCACTACATACGCTGTATTGTTATGTTTTCAAACATATTCTGCACAAGTTGAGCTGTATTTAGCATGTATTAAATAAAAGAAATCGGCAATGTGTCAACATAAAGTATGACACAAGATCTGAATATATCGTCTGCAAAACATTTGAGCTGTCAAAGTGTCATTTGAAGTAATTTACAAATCCATACATATTTATTCAGCAAATCATGCAAGCTAACATACGCCAATATGAACCCGATTACAAAATTTCTCCAGAATAAGTTAATATATAAAAAATCTACTAATGATAATTGAGAATATGACCTTATGATAAAATGTCTAGAAAAATGAATCGGATAAAAAATTCATATCACATTTAAAACGGCACTTCCCTCTGGTAGTGGTTTTGGCGAGAGAGAGAAAAGCCTGGAGAAGGAACACTTTAACAAGTACATTCGGGCAACCTACTCACTGTTTCATACAGGTCTTTATTCAATATTTACACAATTTATTTAATGCTAGGTGGGTATCTATCAGTTTTGTTGCATTTAAATCGCATGTTTTGCGGAGGAAATGCAGCATTATGAAATATTTAAAGTTGTGTACCTAATAATTCCAAATTAATGGTAATTGAGATCGATTTCCGTTAATTTCATCTTTTTAAATTTTAAATTTTTTAGAAACCATTCATAGAGACAATTGTATATTTTAAAACTAACCCGAAGCAAAATTTCAAGATTTTGGGCTGAGCAGTAACAGAGAAATAGAAAATTTTTGAAAGTTTTTTGTTTCTACACTGTTTTATATAGCGACATTTTTAGAAATTGTTCTATTGCGAGAATTTACGTCATGATAAATACAGCCATGTCAATTTTCATGTTTATATTCCTAACAGTTCCATGTTCTTCGTTACTTAGATCATCTTGAGATCTTTTCCCTCTTTGTTTAGTCTTTCGATTTTTTAGAATTTGTTCTACAACGAGCATTTACATCTTATTAATTACTACCATGCCAAAGTTCTAGTTTCTAACCCCAACAGTATCCCAAAAATTTCAGTATTCCAAATAAATCATAGATTAGAACCTTTCTAGAAATTTTTACGTTTATCCGTCAAATTGAATCTTTTAGAGAGCGTTCATTATGAGTATTTACATCTAAAAGTAACTACCGCACCAAATTTAAAGTTTCTAACCCAATCAATATCGCAGAAATCGAAATTTTAGAACTTTTTTGCTCCTTCAGCGATGTAAGTTCTTGGACTCGGATAAAATACAGTCGTTTTTTCGGAGCAGAGATGGCCACCAACATTTTTTTAAGTTGGCTATATAGTTTCAGAGATAACACCTCACAAACGTACAAGCATTAATAATATTATATACTTTATAATATTATAACGCTTTATAATATTAGCATTAGATGTGCACATACAAAAGCCATTTATCTGTTAAAAACTAAAGTGCCGGCGATGCCCAGAATTTGAAGGATGTTTGTTCTGAAAAATCAATTTCAAAATTTAACATACGACACAAAACAAACATTAAAAAAAGCAGTCGAAATGTTGTTGAATGAATCAAATGAAAACGCTATATAAAAATGTATAAATGTATATAACAGACGCAAAAGAATACAGCTATAAATGAACTTATTTCAATTTATAATTGGAGCAATAATGTTAAAATACGCCAATATTTCCCTAATCGAGTTTTTATCATGCTTCAATACATTTTTCACACTCATATGACGTTATACTATATCCACCATGCCCTTTATACTTCCAATATGACGTAATATTTTCCTCTTTCACGTGGAAACCTTGAAATAGAAAAGTTATGAAGTTATATTCACTTTCATTTAAATACGTCAAACCATTTATTTCATTTTCATATTTCACGTGAATATCTTGCAATAGAAAAGTTATGACGTAATATTCACCTTTTTTTTTTAAATTCGCAAACTATTTATTTCATTTTCATTTTTCACGTGGAAATCTTGCAGTAGAAAATTTATTGTTGTAGTAATAATTTTATTGTGTTTTTTAATTGTTGGCAACTGCTATAACGAAAAATGTTTAAATTTGATAAGAAATCGCTGTTAAATTGGTGGGTTTTTATTAATTAATAATTAACTATAAGTTATTTCGATTCCGGATTACTTTAGTTGTCTCGACGATGTTTTAATAGACATGTACGTATCTCTTCACAATTTTGGCTTCCAAATTGTGGATTTTTTATAGAATTACAAACAGACAGATAGACAAGTTTTCATTTTTATATATCTCTCTATTCTATAAAAAGTAACTAACGCTGTCACCGTCGCCGCCACCGGTTTTGAATTTTTTGTGGCCGGAGGTCTTTCTTCGTTAATATTAAGAAAACTATTGCATACAAATATATGAAAATCGGTGGTATTATAGAGAAATGTTTGATTAACACACTAATGAATACAGTTTTCGAATCGAAGTATTATTTTAAGAGATATTTAATGCTAAAGTTGGACAAAATCGTTCCATTAAAAAGAATTTATAAGAGCAAAAGCTGTACATGGGAATTTAATAATTTTTAGATCATTTTATTCAATAGAAGATCCCGGTCTGCAGATTTCATTAATTTTTTTTAATTTGACTCATTTTTGAGGTTTTATTTCTATTTTAAATTCAAATATTCAGCATTTTGACAGATATTTTTTACATATTTTAGAAAATGGTATTAATTTAAACTGTTGCCAACTGTATAAACAGCGCAAACAATAATGTTTGCTTCAAATAATAATAATAAAAAAAATATTTACACGTTATTATTATAAACAGAAAAAAACCTTCAAATTAGAATTAAATAATTAGGTATAAAAAACAGGTACTTATTTGAGATTACGCCTTAAAAACTATATTTACATGTGAATTTTAAAAGAGAAAGGATATTGTAAAATAAATTCATTAACATGCGTTAGAAATCTTAAATAGAAGAAATTACGTCACATTATACTTATTATACAAAATGAACAAAAAATAATACTGGAAAACTGTTTAAATTTAAAAATTGCGCGAGACAAAATATTAGAGGTTAAATATTAGACTTTTTTCAAAATTTTATTATTTGTTGTTTGATGTGAGGTGTTCAGCTATATGTATGCAAAATGTCATGTCTCCAACTTAATTAGTGGCTGAGTTAGAAAAATTGCTTAAAATACACAAGTTAGAGCCCAGAGGGTTAAATAATAGACTTTTTCAAAATTTTATTATTTGTCGTTTGATGTGAGGTGTTCAGCTATAAGTATGCAAAATGTCATGTCTCCAACTTAGTTAGGGGATGAGTTAGAAAAATTGCTTAAAATACACAAGTTAGAGCCCAGAGGGTTAAATATTAGACCTTTTTCAAAATTTTATTATTTGTCGTTTGATGTGAGGTGTTCAGCTATAAGTATGCAAAATTTCATGTCTCCAACTTAGTTAGGGGATGAGTTAGAAAAATTGCTTAAAATACATAAGTTAGAGCCCAGAGGGTTAAATATCAGACATTTTTCAAAATTTTATTATTTGTTGTTTGATGTGAGGTGTTCAGCTATATGTATGCGAAATTTCATGTCTCCAATTTAATTAGGGGCTGAGTTAGAAAAATTGTTTAAAATACATAAGTTAGAGCCCAGAGGATTAAATACTAGACCTTTTTCAAAATTTTATTACTTGACGTTTGATGTGAGGTGTTCAGCTATAAGTATGCAAAATGTCATGTCTCCAACTTAATTAGGGGCTGAGTTAGAAAAATTGCTTAAAATACAGAAGTTAGAGACCGCAGGGTTAAATATTAGACTTTTTGAAAATTTTATTATTTGCCATTTGATGTGTGGTGTTCAGCTATAAGTATGCAAATTTTCAAGTCTCCGACATATATAGTTTCTGAGAACGGTCTCTGTGACAGACGGACAAACAGACAAGCAAAGGAGTGAGACAGGTAGGGTTTCGTTAGATGAACGAAACCCTAAAAACATTCTGCGGATGACTGTAACAACATCCTAAAATTGCATTACCATCAGCGATCTACCAATGCCGAATTTAGTTTATATTCGTTTCATACATTCTTATTCTTTTGTGCGGCCCTGTAAAATAATTATCAATATTATATACAGTAAAACCTCTGAATAGCGGACACCCCGAGAATGCAGAATTTGTCCTCTATTTAGAGGTGACCGCTACTGAGAGTAAAACATGTACAGTTATTTAAGAGTTGGTAATCGAAAAAATGTCCGCTAAATAGAGGTATCCGCTAATCGGGTGTGTCCGCTACGGAGGTTTTACCAGTAAAACTTCTGAATAGCGAACACCTCGGAAGGGCAGAATTTGTCCTCTATTTGGAGGTGTCCGCTACTGAGAGTAAAAAATGTTCAGTTATTTAAGGGTTGGTAATTGAAAAAATGCCCGCTAAATAGAGGTGTCCACTAATCGGGTGTGTCCGTTATGGAGGTTTTACTGCATAATAATATCATCCTTTACAAGAAAATCGCATGCTGTATGATAGACAGACAGACATCCATAGAAAGATAACATCCCGGATCAATAAACACTCATGTCTTTTAAAGGTATATATAAATAGTATACAGACATACAAACAATAAATACAATGAACCCAACTGGAGTGAAAAATTAGCCAGAGCCAGGAATCGAACCCGGGACCACAGTATACAAGACTGTTGCTCTAACCACTGATCTACTCCGGCCGATGCCTGAGTCTGCAATTTCTCACTAATAAACCATGTTGGGTGAGTCACCAGCCACTGAGGCTGTCGTATAGATGACTGGCGACTCACCCAACTGTTGAATGCAGGCGTTATTTATGTGTGTATGTGTGTTTTAATATATATTGTAGTATGAGTGTTTTATTTTACTCATGTCTTTTGTTTTAATCATCCACAATTGTATGTCATACAACATGCCAGATTTTATACAACAGGCTAAAAACGGTCACCGTGGTACGGAATACTGTATTATTATTTGTTGGCCCACCAAAACTGGTTGCCACGGGTTGTTGCAAGGTTTGTGATCACGTGGTTGAAACTGATCTATTCAATATTACTGCGTGCGTATTTTTTTTTTATTTGCTCCATGTGTTCAAACCAGTTGTCTACGAAAACATCAACCGGTGAAAGTGACGCACACCAAATTTCTGTGACGTATGCAGATAAATTGCGCTTTTTTAAGAGTATTTTCTATATAATTTTTAAACGGTTTGGAACTTATTTTTCATAGTAGGTGCATTCAGTAGGCGACCCTCATAGGTACCTTCTGGTGCAATCAGAAACGAAATTCGACAAATATTTTTTGAGTTATGCTTGACGAAAGGTTTTTATTAGGCTTTTTTTTAGTAGGACATGGCGTTAATATCCATCGTAGTAGTAAAGTGTCCGGACAGTAATATTTCGCTGAGTATTAGCCTTCGCTTCGCTCAGACAATTATAAAGCAAATAAATGTCCATGAATGACGCTAACGTCATGTCAATAGTTGCAATAATATGGACAATTATTTATTTATTTTACTCGAAATTTTTTGTATGCTTCTAAGCATCGCACAATTTCAATTTTCGCAAAATCTTATGAAAGGTAAAATACACTTTTAAATGAAATTTCTTTTGGAACTATACGACTACTTACTGGAAGGGGGGGTTGTTTGTTTTATTTTAAAAGAAATTTCTCAAGCAGTAATGGTTTAAAATCCACTTTAACTTAGAACAATGTAAATAAATTATGATTTGTTTCCGTGTAATTTTCCTTAAATAAATTTCTAAACAAACGTAAATCTTTACAAAGAAATAAAGAACTCTAAAATCTGCGAAATGTTTCTGGTGCGATTCGTGGGAAACCAAGGAAACATACCAAATATAAACATTTTCTTAAAGATTTCAATTAAAAGCGATTTGCATTTCTACTTTGTGCACCCAGTATTATACCGGATATTTTTAACCCCTTACTACTAATCACCACTTTTAAGCCTGTGTTGTATGGCCTGGTAATTTGTAAATCACAGTTTTGTCTAATTTAATTAATTCAAGTCATGCGTCACTATATCTCAATAAGTTTTAAGCATACAAAGTATTTAGTATGTATAAATTCATCAATCTAAAATATGTATGTACGTCAAATTTAGATAATGGAACTAAGTGAAACGTGCTATTTCAACAATGTAATTAACTATCCATTAAACACTTTGAAATTCTTCATGTATAATTAATCAATATTGTATAGTACATGAGTTGAACAATTTTTCTGTAAACTGTTCTGCGGATGTTAATTATTTATTGTTTTAACTTTAATGGAATTGTAAAATGTATTTTAAAGTTTTTAAATTAGGAAACGTATTTAAATTTAAAAGGAAATATAAATAAAAATCGCAATGATATTTTGTATCATACATTATAACCTTAAATATTCCACTGACATAAGGTAGTTTAATATGTCCGATTTTATTTTATTTTATTTTATTTTTTTATTACGTTCAGATTTGCTTATTGCAGGCTCATTGCAATATTATACACAATATCTATAAAACAGAATTTTACATATTGTAATTAAATAAAGTCTTATTTTGCTATTTCCAAATTAAAGTGTATACGTACTAAATGTAAAGTACATATATTCTAATTACTTAAAAATATATATAGTACATAAAATTTGGATAATGCATTTGAGTAAAACGTGCTAGAATAACAGTTTTATAATTTTTTTTACAAATGCATTAAGGTTCTAGTTGCGCAATTAATCGAAATCGGATATATCATTAGATCAGACATTTTGAAATTAAACACCACACTTTTTTTTTTTTGGAAGTATTTCTTCAGCATAAACTTTGATATAAAATAGTTTCTTCTGTTGCGGAATTATCGTACCATACTTTTTTTAAATTTTAGGTTACATCAATGATTCTCATAAGGCTATCCGTGGGCATACATTAGAGACTTCCAGTTGTGCACAAAGTCAGCATGTGAGGACGTGTATTCAAAAACTCGACTTATCCATGAAAGAAATTTCTGGCAGACCGAAATTGTTTCCAAATCGATAGTATATACGGCAAGTTTTGGAACTAAACTAATATTTTAAAATGCCATAAATACCGGATAAATCTAGTTTTGTTACATTTGTTATATTTTATTAGTGCCAGTTTACTATCAGAATAGATGAACAGAGGACACATAATTAAAGTACATTAAATTTATTTAATGCATTTGTGTGGAAATTGCTATCATAAAAGTTTTATAATATTTTTGCAAATACATTTAGTATCTAGTTGTGCAAACAATCGAAATTTTTAAGGCCATTAGATTTGACATTTTAAAATTATACAGCACTATATTTTTGTAGGAAATGATTCTTGAGCATAAATTTCAATGCAAAATTACTTATTCTGTCGGAGAGTTATCCTACTACATTATTTTAAATCTTACATTAGATCAATGACTCTCAAAATGCAGCACGTTGGCCACATGCGGAGCTTAATGTTAGGCACATAATTTTAAAATGAGGACACATAATTTCAAAATTCTCAGGAAAGACAAGTTTTGGAGACAAAGTTTTGTTACTAAATCTATAATCTATCCTTTTAACAGGGCTGCCACAGGAGACTATAATCTGTTCGCACTACTTAAAAAAATACATTTTGTTGTATAATTATCTTGCAAATGTTGTCAAAACATATGTAAAAGATTTTTCTTTTGAAAAAGTGGTGCAAGAGAGAATTAAAAATAGTCGCCTGGGGCAGCCCTGGTTTAAAACCTGATCTACAGAATTGTATAGATGATCCTAAGGAAAGAGAAAAAACAATTTCCTCTTTTTCTGTGATTTAATGCCGATCCTGCACCACACAGTTGTTTGGATCCTCCCTTGACATAACCTGACATCGGAATTTTTTACATTTTTTTTTATATATCAAACATGATCCTATTAATCGTGGTTAAAAACAAAGACTTTTAATTTTTACCAAAACTCTTCAGATCTTAAAGGTATCTATGGCGAGATTTGAAACTAAACCAATATTTTACAATACCAGAAATACACGATAAATCCAGTTTTGTCCCAGATTGTTGAGTCATATATACGAGTATATATTTGATTGTGTAGGTTGGCTGATTAATGCTTGATTATTATATATTATCTTCAACAAAATAAGGAACTGAAATATATTTAAAATAAGAAAACAGACCACTTATTTATACGTGGTTGGTTCAATAATTATTGTCCCAACTGTATGTAAAATATTTGTACTTCGATGGTTTACGTGAATATTGAAGCCTAATATCTTAGATGCCTACATGCTCAATTTAAGAACAGTAGCAGCTATATTAACACATTTTTTTTTCGTTTTAGGTATTAGAGGTAGCACCTAGATTGAAAGGGGGGGTGGGTTGGGGAAAAGGCTTTTTTGGAGCTTATGGGGACATACCTTAAACAGTTCTGTGATAGATTTTTGACAGTGGATCAGACGTGGCCACATCGCTATGATCCCGAGTCGAAACGACAGTTGCCACATCTCATTCAGTGTCTCTCCCAACCCCCGTTTCAAGCTAGGTGAGGCATCTCACACCAAAAACGAAAAAAATGTTAATATTGCAGCTACATATCAGAAATTAGGCATATAGGCATCTAAGACATTACACTTAAACGTTCAACATTCCCCATCAACCGTCGCAGTACAAATATTTTTATACACACTCGAAACAATAATTATTGAACCACCCCCACATACTTTTGGAACATATCTGTAGATTATGTTCAGAATATGTGTTCGGTCTTATTTATGCTTTGTATTTTTGGCAATAACTTTTATCGTCTGCGTTTTTTTATACAAGTTCATGGAATGTTTTGTTATAAAAGATGTAGCCACGAGCGATTTATCTTGTGAAATTATTTAATAAAAACAGTGCACTGCAGTTTTGTTATTTTGAGTATTAGTGAGTCTTTAATATGAGCTATAAACATGAATTTAGCATCATATCCTAAAAAAACATAGTTAGTTCAAAATATTCCTGTTAGATGACATTTAGTTTACAGAAAATGAAAATCCTGGAATTCGTCTGGGAATGGCTGTTTCTAAAAAAAAAAAAAACATGAAGAAATTGAAAAAAATTGTAAGTGCATGAAATTTCTAACATTTACCGCAAAAATTCAATTTCTCAGAAAAAATATATTAGTTTAAATTTTAAAATAATGAAGCATACTCATTTTAAAACTTTGCAATATTTACATTTAATAAAAATATTATTAAATGTATTTGAGATTATATTGCTCATTTTATTTGAAATTAATAAATAGGTATTTACATTAATACACATTAGTAATTATATGTTATTAGTTATTATATGCTGATATATTACTGCAAACGTATAAGTGCTTGGGGGCTCTTACAGGAAATTTAATGTATGTCACTCCTTTTTTATGAAGTAGTTTGTCTATTATTTTTAGTATTATTTTATTCCTTTTCAAATAACGATATTTAAAAATATATGTATATTTTTAATGCGCAAAAATATTATATTAGCGTTTTTAATAAATTTCCGTGTTCACGAAACTGTAAAGGTATAGTGTAGGGATAATGTATAATTAAAGTCCAAAAGAAAGCCGTTTTCTTTTTCTGCCTAAATCTATTACGTACATTTTAATGCATGTTTTAATGTATATTACAATGTATGTTTTCAATATATAATAACTTACCTTTTAGAATATTTTCCTTATTCATCAGAATCATGATTATTTTTTGTAAAGTGTATTTTTCCCTATCCATATTAAACTTTACAAATTATTCGCGGAAAAGTTTTGATCATTTCAAGTGTCACTTCTGCAGCCACGACTAAGATAACAAGCAAAAACAGTTATATATTTCATGTTTGATTTCATATCAGGATTGTAACTTCATTTACATTAAACACTCATTTGTAGAGAAGGGCAAAGGACGAATTACACACACCATTGCGTCGATCTTCTAGGTGCGTTTTATACACGCATTTTATTATTTTTTTTAAACTAGAAACTTTGAAAATGTCAAAAGTATTTTCTATATTTTTCGATTTAAACACTTTTTTTCTGATTTGTATATTTAATGCGTTCGTGAATGCTGAGAACAGTTTTTTTGAGGGGTGGTGGTCGGGGTGGGGAGCGGGGTGCGTCATACAAATTAATTTCAGTCGTATGCAAATGTTTAAGACCAGCAGCCGAATTTTGGTATTTTAACAGAAAGCATCATTAACCCCAAGTATTACGCCTTCTTATGTGTCGATTGCGTCAGACTCGTTCTCCTGCTATAAATAACTCCCCCCATCTGATTCCTCACCAGTTGTTTTGTTGATTTAACTGTAGACGGTGCTGTTTTTTAATTGTTGTACTGGGTGAAAAACCGTCACTTTCAGTTGCAAAAAGGACAGAAATATATTGTGCTGCATAAAGTTGGCTTTTCTGAATGTGAAGTAGCTAAGAGGGTACATGTGGACAAGTTTGCTGTTCATGAAGCTGTCAGTAAATTTAATATTTCGGGAAAGTACACTGACCTGAAGAGAAGTGGTCGGCCAAGAACAACTTGTGCTCGTGATGATCATGTGATTTCTTAGAAAGTTTGTAGGATAATACATCAAAATATTTTGTCAAACGTCTTGAAATACTGCTAAAATTGACATCTGTGCCGTTTGCATCCAGATTATGTTTACATGTCTTGCAGGAGGCGGTTGGAGATCGCATTGCGGATCGATTTTGCGTCAGTTGATCTCTTCGGATCACATTGTCATCACAAGCGTTAGTTTTCTTGGCCAACTGCTTCTCTTCAGGTCAGTGTACGTTCCCGAAATATTAAATTTACTGACAGCTTGATGAACAGCAGTCTTGCTCACATATACCCTCTTAGCTATTTCACATTCACAAAAAGCCAAATTTATGCAGGACAACTATTTCTGCCCTTTTTGCAACTGAAAGTGACGTATTTTTACCCATTACAAATATTAAAAAATAGCCCCGTCTATGGTTAAATCCATACAACAACTGGCGAGGAATGACACGAAAAAGTTATTTAAAGCAGGCGAACAAGTCTGACGCAATCGACACAAAAAATGGCGTAATATTCGGCGTTAAATGCTTTCTGTTAAAATGCCAAAATTCGGCAGCTTGTCTTAAACTTTGCACACGACTATATATATGATTATTTTTTTCTAAAGTTATTCGATTTACTATTAAAATCATTAGTAACTTACGCATTGTGCAAATCAATACAATATTTTGTTTCACTTTCTCAAACAATTAGAATGGAAATATATTTTTAAATTATTTAAAATTATATATATTATTAAAAATCATTTAAGATGCAAAAAATTGCATCTAAAATATATAGAAATGTGCTCGATCAGATATATTGTCGTGAAATTCTAGATTAAATTAGAAAGCGTAGGAAAACTGACATATTACTTTTAATTTGCAGTTAAAACTTTAAATAAAAAAAATTAAATTACAATTAAATTACATTTTTTCACAAAAAAGACTTCTTTCCATGTAGGAGTGCTACTTGTTACATCTCGGACTAAATAAATGATTTTATCTTATGAGTTTCTATTTCAAATCGTAAAAATAATTTATTTTATTACGGAAACAGTCTGTTGTAGAAAAACGGAAGTACAAAGTAAACACAGAGAACATTGTGAAGATCTTCCGCTCGAGTTTTGTAGACACTGCTTTTATTTCATTTTAAACGAGAATACTTTAAAGTATCTAAAATCTATTCGCTTTCTTCCTGATTTTAAACCAAACTGTGATCATGATCTGAATAAAAATCATTCTTTCTTAGAAAGCCAAGAATCTTTGAAGAATAACAGTTTCACTTTTGCTTCACGATAAAATAATCTTAAATAGAATATCCTGTGATGATCAAGTGTAGGGAAATGAAGCCACGCGTTGAGCACTTAAGATTGAAAGTATCATTATCATACTTTATGTAACATTATAAAATTATTAGGAAACATTTATATACATTTTTAAAATCGTTTAATATTATTTGTCATAAATACATTAATATATTGTTTTAATGTTTTTTTTTTTCTTTTTAAATCTTCTTGTATATTATCTTATTGTAAGATGTCTTATATTTTCATTTTTTTAGATTCTAATATACGTATAGATGAATTTACATTTATTATTTTCTAGTAATCATTGAGAGGTAATTAAAAGTAATTAATATTCTAGTATAAGGATTTGTTTATAAGTGCAGGGGTATGGAAGTTGGGTATTTTTAGGTTGGAATACCCCGAAAAAATAATGGATTTATATAATTATGCAGGTGGTTAAATATAATATGCTTATCAAAATAATAAAGAAAATTCCTTAAAATATATACAAATATATACCTGAGTTCTTCATAACTGCAATTTACAGCTCTTCATTTTTCTTTCTTAAAATATATATTTACTATTAACTTATATTAAAAAAATCTTGTTAACAAATTATAGTATATATTTAGTAATTAACTAATAATAATTAAGATAACGCTGAATAATGAGGTCGATGGTAGACATTTAAACATTTAATAATCATTTCACAAACACACCACAATACTTACATACGTAGGTCACATGATTGCACAAATGTAAACAGAAGAGGATTCTCTGGAAAAGAATTGTGGGAAGAAAGAAAGTTTTGATGCTGCCATTTTGAGTTAATCAACTGAAATACAAACATGACAGCTCTCCCCCACTTAATATTTGAATCTGTCAGGAGGTCTTCTGTATCGACCGGATCGTCTCAGTACCTGTGGAGAAGGAGAAGAAGAATTAGATTTAAGTTCAGCAGCATCAACTATTGAACTAGTGGGCATAGAAGGTTTTGGAGAATCAGGATGAAAGTCAGTTGGTGTAGGACCTGGAGTACATGGTTCATGAGAATCAACTGGTTGTGGAGCTGCGATACTAGGCTGTATTGGTGGAAAATCGCCTTGTTTCAGAATTGCATTTTCACTTCTGAAATTTCCTGTATCACTTTCTTCAGAATTTGTATCATTAACTAAAGAAATCTCTGAACCTACATTTTTTATTTGATCAACATGCCTTTTCCAGATATTCGAACCAACTGGAACTCTATAATGTAATTTTCCCTCTCTTGCTATTATTCGACCAATTTTCCACTTGGCTTCTGGAGTATAATTTCTTACAGCTACTTTCTGGTTAATTTCAAATTCCTTTATTTTAACTTTGGACTTTTTCGCATCTTGTTTATCATGAACGAAATTTGTAACATTTGGCACTATCAAATCTATTTTTGTTCTTATATGACGTTTTAGAAATAGAGATGCAGGACTCTCCCCGTTGTAACATGAGACATCTTCCTATATTTCAAAAGGAAGCTATTTAATTTCATTTGTAAAGTACCAGGATCGGAAGCTAAGACTTTTAATTCACGTTTAAGAATTTGCACATATCTCTCCGCCTGTCCAATTGTAGCTGGATGGTATGGAGAACTGAACTTATGTTTTACACCAGGATTTCTCAAAAATGTCTCAAATTCTTCAGATGTTTTACTGATCAGATACTGTTTAGCGTTATATGATACTAAAGAAATTGGAAAACCGTATCGTGCAAAAAGTGAAGAGAGACAAATAATGGTATTTTCTGAACTTGTACTAGGAACAATAAAAAATTTCTGGTCATTTGCTATGGGCATCAACCACTAAAAGAAGCATTTTTCCCATAACAGGACCAAAATAATCAATATGAATTCTTTGCCATGGAACAGTAGGCCATTCCCAATGATGTGTATCAACTTTGGGAGGATTATTTTTCAAATTTACACAAGTAGTGCAATTTCGTGCAAGATCTTCAATATCTTGGTCTATACCTGGCCAAAATACAAAACTACGGGCTAAAGACTTCATTTTAACTATAGTGTAATTCTTTTAAGATTTGGTTTCTATGAATTTCAGGGATAACTACCCTACATCCTTTTAAAATACAACTGTGTTAAAGAGTGAATTCTTCTTGTTTGCCACCAAAAAGTAAATTTTTAGGAATTTCAGAACCAGAAATGAGGTGATGAAAAATTTGACGTAAAAGGGGATAAGATTTTTTAGCTGAAGCAATAGATTTCGAAGTTAATGGTAAGATAGAGAGTTGATTAATTCGAAACAGTTCAGATTCATCAATGGACTTTACCCATGTGACGTCAAAGTAGGTATATAAAAGGGAAACACCAATAAGCGGGCAGAATTTTTTAACGCTGCTTCCCCTTCGTCCAATAAAAAGACACTTTCGGAGGCTATATACCTACAGATGCATGGCTTTTGCCATTCCTGGGTAAAGTCCATTGCATTATTCGAATTTAATTGTTGAGGTAAATCTTCACTACGTAAAGGAAGTCGTGAAAGAGCATCAACATTTCCGTAATCAGTAGTTTTTTTTTTTTTTTTTTTTTTTTTTTTTTTTTCAATTATATATATATAACGGATACCATATTGGAACGTTTGTAAATAAATTGCGTATCGTTGCATTCGAGCAGCCGATAAAACAGGGATACTTTTAGAAGGAGAAAAAATAGACACTGAAGGTTTACTGTCAGTAAATAAGGTAAACCTGTTGCCATACATATATTGAAAAAATTTCTTCACACCAAATATAATCGCTAATGCTTCTTTATCAACTTCACTATACCGTTTCTCTGTAGTAGTTAAAGTTCTGGACACAAACCCAATAGGCTTTTCAGTGCTATCTCGCATCATATGCGAAAGAACTGCAGAGATACCATAAAGAGAAGCATCAATAGCTAAAACTAAAGGTAACTTAGGATTAAAGTGAGTAAGAACCCTGTCAGAAGTAATTTCTTTTCTTATACTTTTAAGTGCTTGTTCACACTTATAAGACCAATGAAATTTAACATTCATCTTAAGCAAATTATTCAAAGGATTTGCAATAGTAGATAAGTTTGGTACAAGCTTAGCATAACATGTAACTAAGCCTAGAAAAGCTTTAACCTGAGATACATTTACAATACAGATACATTTCAATTTTATATAATCTGAGATACATTTCAATTTTATCTTGTGTTTTATGGATACCATGTTTATCAACTTTATAACCACAGTAAGTAATCTCATCTGCCATAAAGAATGATTTTTCTTTATTTATCCTAATGCTATATTTCCTTAATCTTTCTAATACTTGCTTCAATCTTTCTAAATGAATTTCACCTGTTTTACCCGTAACCCCAATATCATCTATAAAAATTGTAACTCCCTCAATTGCTCTTAAAATTTGCTCAATTTTTCTTTGCCATATAGCAGGAGAACTAGCAAGACCCATGGGTAACTTTAGGAATTCGTATAATCCTTTGGTGTATTTATAGTCAATAATTCTTGTTATTGTTCATCTACAGGTAACTGAAGATAAGCTTGATTTAAATCAATTTTTGTAAAGTGTACACCACCACCTAATGTAGCTAACATATCTTCTATTTTAGGTAAAGGATATTTTTCAAATTTGAGAAATTTATTTAATGTTACTTTAAAATTGCCACATAAGCGAATTTCCCCATTAGGCTTAACCACTGGAACTATAGGAGTTGCCCACTTGCTGTTTGTAACTGGTTTAATAATACCTGCGTCTTGTAATCTTTGTAATTCCTCATTGACTGCTGCACGTAGTGCATAAGTGGCAGTCCTAGCTTTGCAAAATATAGGTGTAGCATCTTTTTCAAGATAAAGTTCTGCCTGTAAGCCATTTATCTCCCCAGCCTTATCAGTAAATAAATCAGAAAATTCCTGTAGCAAACCTTGCAATTTATCAGAATACCTTACAACTTCATTCACATGTACTGATTTTAAATTATGTGGAAAAATATCAAATTCAGATACCGATTCTCTACCAAATAATAATGGAAAATTATCTTCTTTTATCAAATACAACTTTACCTTTCTAGTTTTATTTTCATAAGTAATATTTACTTCAACATAACCTACAGGTTTGAAAATTTCACCAGTTGCAGTTTTTAACTGAACATCTGGAGGAAAATTTTTATGATCAGGAAAAATTCTGCGAAATCTTTTTAAAGAAACATCAGAAATTCCGGATCCAGAATCTAATTCCATATCAGCTCTAGCCTTGTTTTCAATGAAAACAGACAACTTAATTGGATTAGAGCCTTTATCATACTTAACAGATAAAACATTTACAGTATTTAAAGAATTAACCTGTTTTTGAGAATTTGTACTTCTGCATACCTTGCTTAAATGCCTTTTTTTCTACAAAGATTGCAAGTAACATTTATAAATTTAAATGAATTTGCTAAATGAGAGGCATTTCCACTTCGATAGCATTTTAACTTATTTTCATTCATATCAGAATGTGTATTATTTACATGATTGTTGACATTCTGTTTTTGAGAACAATTTTGTAATTTCTTGTTTTGTATATTTTTCGTACTGGAAATTTTATTTACATTGAAATTTTTATGCTTAGTTTCAGCAATTTCAATATCTACATTATATAAAGCTAAACCTTACTCAACAGCTTTTTCGAAGTTTAAATCATCAACTTGAGTTTTCAATTTATTCTGAATATTTTCATTTTTTAGACCGCGCAAAAACTGTTCCTGTAAATTTTCATTTAGAGTATCACCAGTAAATGCACAAAAGGTCGTATCCTTTTTTAATCTAGCAGCAAAATCTTGAATTGATTCATTTTCATTCTGAAAACATTTTCTAAATTTAATTCTCCCAATGAATTTATTGGGGGCGGGGCTTAAGTGTTTAAGCAGAATGTCAACAATTTCATTATATTTTAAACTTTCACATCTCTTAGGTAAGCATAAATCACACAATAAACTATATAATTTCGGTCCTAATAATGATAGAATAGCAGGGACTTTCTTTTGTTCTGTTATATCATGCAAAACGAAATTTTGTTCCAGTCGTTTCACGTAAGTTGTGAAACTTTCTACTTTTTCATCAAACTCTTTGAAGTGCGTAAACATATTTTACTTTATTAAACGTAGCAAAAGCGTAAAAATGTAAAAGTAAATGTAATATCACTTACCACCGCCGTAAATAGTGTAGAAGACTATGCAGTATTAATAAAGCATTGTAGTATTCCACCGAACCGTAGAATATTGAAAACCAGAAGTATAGCACTGACTGCTAGCACTGAAATATAGTTTATATATTTCACCGGCACGATTATCATTTTCATGAAACTTTTCCTGGTTAAATTACCATCTTTATTTTCCAACGTCGCCATTTATAGTATATATTTAGTAATTAACTAATAATAATTAAGATAACTTTGAATAAGGAGGTCTCTGGTAGACATTTAAACATTTAATAATCATTTCACAAACACAGCACAACACCTACATACGTAGGTCACATGATTACACAAAAGTAAACAAAAGAGAATTCTCTGGAAAAGAATTGTGGGAAGAAAGAAAGTTTTTATGCTGCCATCTAGAGTTAACCAACTGAAATACAAACATGACACAAATAAATACACTATAATGTTCCTCTGTAACAATATATATATATATATATATATATTGACACTGAAAAGTGCATTTTTATTGTTTGTCAATTCACTACCGATTAAGTTAACTGAGCCGACAACCGGCAAACATATTTCGCTCCAATTACGTTATTGGTAATAGCATCTGTCTGTACCAATCAGTTTGATTATATTAAATAAATTAATAGTTTATCTACGCACCCAACTCTTATATGAAGTTCCTTTACCTGCGTTTTATTCTGTTGAGCTTTCTACATTGGCCCTGGTAACTCAAGGATCTAGATTCCATTCCCGGTTTGGGCACTTTTTCGCTCAGTTGGAAATATTCGTTTCGTATGATAACTGGCGAACGTTCTAGATACCTTCGTAATTCCACTTGACCTTAAAACCTATTCAGTTATTAACTGTTTTAAATTCCTTTCAAAACAATTTCCACGTGAAATATATAAAATGCCTAATCATATCAACTATGAACTCTACATTATTATGTTTAGAAACGTTCTAAACGCCAAACACCTAGTTATACTACTACTTAATTAGAAGAGTGTCCTCTTCGGCTAATACGTATTTGTATCATTATTTTTAATTATTTAACAAAACAAATAACATTTACTCAATTTCTTGCCCTTTAAGCTAGTCATATATATTTTAAATGTATGGCTATGAAATTGGTTCTTTTTAAAAGGATATGTAGATTTATTTAATATCTTACTTTTCTGCTGATTCCTACTATCACAAGTTATTCGGCAGTTTTGAACAGTAAACATTTTATTCCATTTAAACTTTTTTTTCTGTTAATATTTCTAGCCATTATTCTTTCTTAATATTAAAATTTATAGTTATACTTTCACAGTTCTTCGACTTTTCGCATTTCTTCGTTCATTCGAACGAAGCCCGTTCTACTAATATCGGATTACCCAATCCCAAATTATCAAACTTATCCATACTCCTAATTGCTTCGTCTTCTATTTCGGAAAAAAAGGACACTTCCTTACATTGTTATTTCTATTTTTATACATAATTTTTTAGTAAGTGTAGTAATGCTGGACTCTATTTTTATCGAGCCTCTAAGATTCCCTTTCCACAGCCCCTAAATAAGGTGTTGGGAATGTTGTCTGAAGAAAGAAATTTACACAAAAGATATTTTTTCAAGACGTATACAGAAGATAGCACTAACATTGTATCGGGATCGCAGAAGAACACGAGTAACTGCATGTGCAATATTGAGATATATCATTTGTATCGCAATTAAATAAATCTTCGTACACCGGAAAAATGTTTTAAAAATAAAACAATAAATGCAATAGTTGCATGCAACTACCCAAATTCTAATACTGAGAGCACCGTACCGGTGACAAAAAAGAAAGAAATACATCCCTTATTTGTTGAATTTAGTGAAGTAGATTGGCGCAAAATAGCGCAAGAAGTTAAAGAACTCGACAAAGATAACCCACTTCTAGTCTGCCTTAAGGGTGAGCTTATAAAAATCCAACCTAAAACGGAAGAGCAATTTAGGGAAGTTCAACGTTATTTGGACTCTAAACATTACAAATTCACCACTATTCACCCCAAGGACCAAAGGCCCAAGAAAATTTGTATCCGCGGTATCCCGCCTGGCACGGAACCCCAGTTAATTATTGATGATCTAGCCCTGCATGGATTTACTGCCACAAGGGCAGCCATGCTCAAAAATAGGAAAACTGGTAGGGGGATGCCTCTCTATATGGTAAATGTTCTCCCTGTTAAGGATTTCGACCGCATCTACAAAATTCAAGAATTATGTTATATTCGCGTATCGATTGAACATTTTCGCAATACCAATAACCCTAAACAATGCTACCGCTGCCAACGCTTTGGCCACGCCAGCGAAATTTGTAATTTTAAGCCGAAATGCATGAAATGTGCCGAGGAGCATTTAACCCCTCAGTGCCCGCATAAGGGCAGAATCACTTGCACGTGTGCTAACTGCGGGGGTACACATCCCTCATCGTTCAGAGGTTGTCCAAAAAACCCCATTAACCAAAACAAAACTTCCCCTCCTACTGATCAAACTAATGTTAAACAAAAATCCTCGAGAACTAAACAACCGACTAACCAAACTTCTAAAAATGCTCAAGACTTTGTAAAAATACTACAAAAATTTAACTACGTTGAAAATATGAACAAACAAACTAAAAAACAAACTGAAAATACCGAGGTTAGCCCTTCTACCAGCAAGAATACGCAGGAAGCCCCCGTCGCGGTTGCCTCCACTTCATCCACGGATAACACTCCAACTGATAAAAATTCAACTCAAACTCCTACTGAGAACTACGTTTCGACTTTTAAAAATGTTTTCGATGCCTTTAAGGATATGAAGGAACTTCTACAAATCACTAAACTTCTAAAATGCATAACTAAAATAGCCAACCAACTTAAATCTTGTGACAATGTTATTGAAAAAATGATAATCATTGTTAACGAAATAGACTCTTTTGCTACTGAACTTAACCTCCCTAACCATGAATAATACACCTATCTTTGGCTCCCTTCTTATTCTTTCTTGGAACTGCGATTCCATGAAAAACAAAATTAACGAACTTAGATCTTTCATCTCTTTTAATCCACAATTTGATATTCTTTTAATCCAAGAAATAGGTTCTCCTAAGTGCAGCTTAAACATTTCGGGCTATAAGCTCTATCATACACCGCGTGCCAATTCCCCAAAGGGCGGCACTGCGATTTACATTAAATCTCACCTTCCACACTACGCAATCCAAACCACACCCGTCAATGGCATTGAATACACTAGTATTGTCCTTGACCTTCCACACACTAAACTAAATATTACTTCTCTTTATGCTAAACACAGTCCACAATATCCTATTAATGACCTTACTCAGCTTTTTTCACAACACCAAATTGCTTTTGTAGCTGGTGACTATAACGCACATAACACGCAATGGAACTGTTTTTCCACAACTGCTAGGGGTAAATCACTCCATAATTTTATCTCACAAAACAACCTTAGTCTGCACGCTCCCTCCACTCCTACCCACATTCCCTGGAATCGTAGATGCCATCCTTCCACTATTGATTTTGCTATTTCTAAAAATCTTACTTTTCCTATTTCTACCTCTGTCATTAACGACCTCAGCTCTGACCACTATCCTGTCGCCTTTAAAATTGACCTCATCAATCCTATTACTCCCCCCCCCTCTGTTGCTGTTGATTGGAACAAGTTTAAAAATTATCTCAATGATGCCGACCTCACATTTCCAATTATTAACAACAATTCTGATATTGACAATGCTGTTATTAAACTTGAAAAAACCATCATTAATGCCCAAAATCATGCAACCTACACCAAATTTAAAAATAATAATACCTTTTTTCTTCCAAATTATATCCGCAATATTTGTAACCAACGCAATAACCTCCGACGGCTTTACCAATCCTCCAGAGACCCTACCCTCAAAACTGCTGTTAATAGATTAAATAATAAAATTAAGACCCTTATCCAAAAAGAAAAACAAAAAAGTTGGCAAAATTTTCTTGAAAACTTATCTAGCGAGGATAATTCTCTCTGGCGTATTAAAAAGAAACTTAATAATAACTATACTCCCATTCCCCCCCTCATTTCTAATAACTCTACTGCTTATACTGATAAAGATAAGGCTAACTGCTTGGCTAACTCATACGAGAAGCAGTTCTCTCCTAATCCCTTCCTCGCTAGTCAAAATCACCTTAATAATGTCAATGATACTGTTCGTAACTTCCTTGCCACCCCCCCTGAGCCTCTCCCCCCTATTGAACCCATTGTTATCCATAACATTATCCAAAAACTCAATAATCGTAAATCCCCTGGGTACGACAATATTTCTAATTTTGCTCTTAAACAACTTCCCTTAAACTGTATCCTCTATATTACTAAACTCACCAACTCTATTCTCAAATCTTGCTACTTTCCCAAACCTTGGAAAAAATCTATCATCTGCCCCATTCCTAAACCTGCATGCAACCTTCACGACCCCACTAATTTCCGTCCTATTAGTCTGCTTTCTAGCCTTTCTAAAGTTATTGAACGCGTCATTAGATTGCAAATTAACAAATTCATTAACGAACACAATATTTTGCCACCAGAACAATTTGGATTCCGAGCTGGCCACTCCACACAACACCAGCTTTTGCGCGTTGTTGAATTCCTCAGTGAAAACTTCAATGCAAAAAAGCCAACTCCTGCCATTTTTCTGGACATCGCCAAGGCCTTTGATAAAGTCTGGCATGAAGGCCTCATTTACAAATTAATTCGGCTTGGATTTCCATCCGGACTTATACACCTTATTTTCTCATATCTTGGCGATCGTTCATTCTCCGTCCGCATAAACAACATTTTATCGGATCTACACTTTATTTTATGTGGTATTATACAGGGATCAATCTTAGGCCCAACCCTTTTCAATCTGTACTTTTTTGACGTGCCTCGTACTCTTCTAACTTTACTGGCCCTTTATGCGGACGACACCACCATTTATGCTGCGGCACACCATCCATATTTACTCTATAAAAACATACAAAATCACTTAAATTTATTCATAGACTGGTGCAATCAGTGGCGTGTCAAACTTAATGAAAGTAAGACCAAAGCTGTCTACTTTTCTCGTACTTTTACTGTTCCCAACAGACTAACCATTAACAACACTACCATCCCTTGGTCTGATGATGCTAAGTACCTGGGGGTTGTCATTGACAAACGCCTTACCTTCAAAAAACATATGCTTAACATCCGTGGTAAAGCCTCGGGGGTAGCTAAAAGTCTCTCTCCTCTTTTAAGGAGCCCTAGTATGTCCTACCATAACAAGCTTTTAATCTACAATGCCTGTATTTTAACCATCATCACTTACGGCTGCCCGGTGTGGGGCTTCCTCTGTAGAACAAGTATGGACCGGCTTTCTGAGCTTCACAACAGCCAACTTCGTCGAATCAGAAATGGTTCTCGATTTCTTCGGAACACCACGATCAGAAACGATCTCAAAACTACCTCTCTGGTCAGACGTATTAAATTTCTCTCTAAAAAATTTCACAGCCAGCTTTATAAAGTCCCTAACGAAATTATTTACGAGTTACCGGATTATGATGCTCTCAGCCCATCTAAACGTAAGAGACCCCGATATACTACTATTATCGAAGAGTAGTCGCGCTCTTCGGCTGATACTTATTTTCTTTTCTTTTCTTTCATAATTTACAAAATTTAAAAAAAAAAAAAAATTATCCTATCTATATTGCTTTACCTTGGTAAAGCCTTTTACTCACTGTAATTTTTATACTTATAATGTATGGCGCTGAAAACAGCCTTTTTGGTTTTAAGGGATTTGGTATATTTCTCCTGCTTTGCTTGGAGCGGTCTTGCTATGTTATGAACAGTGTTAACATCTTCTTTTTATCTTTATCTTTCATTAATTTTAATTTTACTTATACTTATACTGTAGTCCTCGGATTACCCTCTCAGAAATTTTCAGCCTCTCCATATTTTAATTTATTTTAAATTTTTTATCTTCTCTATTTTTTATTGTAGTACTTTGTACTACGCTTAAACTCTTTCATCATGGCTCCTCTAGGATTTGCTATACACTTACTCATCTACAGGGAGTGGAGTAGCACTGCTACTAGGTATCCCATTGAACTGCACTGCTGTTCACTGTTCACTGTTCACTGTCTCGCAGCTGTTTCGCAGTGTTCCGTGACATTAACATGCGTCACACACATTGCCGATAACCCTTGCCAGCTTTGTCCGACAGCTTGTCAGCGTATCTCTCTTAACTGTGCTTATAATATTTTTTAAACTTAATTTTATTACTTCTATTTTCTTTTCTTTTATCTGTTTTTTCTTAACCAGTAAGAGTTCTTACTATTTTAACTTTATAGTACTACTTTTCTTTAAAAGTAATTTTTTTCATTTCTAACATCTTTATTTTTATTAAAATTTATAGTAGTATTTTACAACAGTTACACTTTTAACCCGAATGAATCATTCATTTTAAGATAATCATCCATAGACTGGGCGTAAAGATGCTGAAAATTCGGAAGCCTCTCGAAGTGCAAACACTGTTAAGCATGTTAAGTGTTAATTATTCACGATAGATTCGCTACTAACAGTGTACTATCCTTTAGTCTGCTATGTCTAAGAACCTCTTACTGCAGTGATTACTTACAAATGCCTTATGTTTCGTAAAAAAATCCTTAGTATACATGGAGAAGTCACTGTGGTTTCAAAATCCCTTTAGCCTCTTCTCCGAAGCTATTATCTCTCACTAGCGTCTAATTTGCCCCCCTCACAACGGCTCTTATCACAAATGCACATGATTTCCCCTATTCGATATTTTAAATACATGTGACTGAGCAGTGGTTTGCTATTATTTTTATTTTAGTAGTTATCTTATTATTATAGAAGACGTTTTGATATAATTATGCGATTTTATAATTCCTTTTTATAATTTTATAATGCGATTTTATAATTCCTGTCTTTTTTTTGTTTTTTTTTTTGTTTTTTTTTGTTTTTGTTTTTGTAATGAACGTATGAGCGCATAGCGTTCATCAAAACTAAAACACACTCGCTGCAGCAACCTCGTCGTGCAGCAGTCTCAAAAACGCAGTAATTAATTAACGCTTTAACCAATAACGAACGTATGAGGGCATAGTGCTCATGAAAACCGGAAAAAATCATCAATGGATGCGGAAACTTCATCGAGCAGGAGTCTCGAAAACGCTATAAATTCGCGAAATCCGATAACATAAACGAATGAAATTCGTTAACGCCGCAATCAGTGACGAACATATGAGCGCTTAGCGCTCATGAAAACCGAAAAAAACATCACTGGATTTAGCAACCTCGTTGTACAGCAGTCTCAAAAATTTCCTAAATTTGCGAAAACCGCGATCAAAAACGAACGAAATTCGTTAACGCCGCAATAAGTAACGAACGTATGAGCACATAGCGATCATGAAAACCGAAAAAAAAACATCACTGAGTGCAGCAACTTCGTCGTGCAGCAGTCTCTAAAACGTAGTAATTCGCAAAAGCCACGATCCCGAACGAACGAAATTCGTTAACACCACAATCAGTAACGAACATATGAGCGCACAGCGCTTATGAAAACCGACAAAAAACATAACTGGATTTAGCAACCTAGTCGTGCAGCAGTCTCAAAAACGCACTAAATTCGCGAAAGCCGCGATCATAAACGAACGAAGTTTGTTAACGCCGCAATCAGTAACGAATGTATGAGCGCATACACTTATAGCATGCATGGTCACGGTGACGTCGTTGTGACGTCACCTTGAGTCATTGTGGTCACGTCACATCTGTGACCAAAATGCCACCACTCAGTGATGTCACATTGTGACTGAGATGTGAACTTCTTAGAAAACTTTTAAAAATTACAAAAAATATTCAAAACATGTTATTTATGTAAAATTATATTTTCTGGCAATTAAAAAAAATTGTGACGTCACTGTTATGTCACTGCATGTAACGTACGTCACGTCACATATGTGACGAAAAAACCCACCATATTGTAAGTCACAGTGTGACAAAAATATGAACATCAAAAATCTTTGACAATTAACAGAAATATTTTAAACATGCCCGAGTTACAGCTACATAATGAATGAAAATATATTAGTGGATAGGAAATAGTAAATTCGGACACGAAAAGAGGGGGGGGGGGGCATAAAAACGAAAATGCACGGTACAAGTATCAACAAACTAGATTTCCATGCTATATTTTATCAATTTGTTATCTTAGACAGTGAATGTATACTTTTTATTATGATTTCAATGGTATCTACCATTGCAATTTAATCCTTCACGGATTGTTGTTATTATAAAAGTGTTTCTCGGAAAAATTGCACTGAAGCAATTTGGATAACGTATTTAGAATTAGGGATATTAAATCTGTACACTTTACATATTTAGTTTGCAGGGAGGAAGTTTTTGTTGTTTTTGTTGTTGTTGTTGTTTTTTCCTTTTTTTTGTCGACGAATGGTGTTTGAAAAACTTCTGTGGTTTCAAACTAAAATTTTCTATTACAGTTAAGTCTGTAGCTTTTAATGAGCACGTAGAAAGAGGATTCAGAGTTTAGTCATATATGCATTTCTTGCTTTAGAATTTGCATTCAAGTCATATTTTTTCCTGTTATTGTTTAACTATTTTAAATAACTATTTTTTTTTTTTTTTTTTAAATTCTACTTCTTTCAGACTTTTTAAATAAAATTAGCATTTTCCGAAAAAATATGTATACAAATTTCATAGAAAACTCATGACATAATTATTCGTATTTCAAATTCGTGTTTTAGATGACTGTAAAAAAAAGTTATTTTACAAACTGTTTTATTCTACAGAAAATGAATATGGGAAAAAAATGACAGATTGACAAAGCAAATTTTGTTATCCTGTATACTCTCTTTTCATTTATTAAGAAGATACGTATTTTGTTATTTATTACATGTAAAACAAACTTTACTTAAAAAAAGAAAGAAAAAAGGCAGGTGTTTCATTCAAATAGAAAATTTTAATACAGTACAAGCACCTGCTTGCTCAATATCGCCTGCGCTCGATTAAACCGCAAAATAAAATAAGGATCAGAGAACTTTGACGCGGGAAGTCAGTCTTTTTAAGCTAACAGAAATATGTCTGACAATTTAGGATAAAACACGGATATTATTAAAATATTTATAGAACTTAAAAGGTATGTCTTATTTAATTTAATTTTTTTGTTCCTGTTTGATAGATTACTATCATGAGTTAAATAGTTGTATGCTATATGCAATGAAACTGATCTAGAATTCTTTTCAGAAACGATATTTTCTGATTCCATGATGTAAAATATCTTAATTTGCCATCGCTAGAAAAAAAAAAAAAACTAGTTGGATGTGCCAATCCCAAAACTTTCTTCTATCTTATACATCTTAATATTTCAAAACCTAGTTATACATGTTAATACTTCAATATTATTAGTTCAATACTATACCAACTTTGATTTTCATCTTAAATTTCTGCTCAAGTCAATTAAACGGACTAAAAACGAGTTAATCTATATCACGATATTTGTTAAAATTATTAATTTTTTCTTATTCTGTCGTTATCAGCTGTTTGCGAATAGCCGGCATAGCAGGAAGCGAGTTCCCGCCGCTGCATGAGCCGCCGATGCACAATAGAACTACCAAAAATCAAGAAAAGTATACAAAAATCGCTAGCACGGAGCCCCTTTACCGCGCAATATTTCCAAATTCAAGGAGAACCTGTTGGCCAAAGCCAAAAACAAGCACAAACATTTTGGTTCAATTGTATGCATAATTTTATACGCTGTTCGATGGTACAATAATGAAAATGGCACAGAGATCGGAATTATAGCGCCCCCTTCTTTCGGAATTTTTTCAAGTTCAGGGAGGACTTGTTTGCCATAGCCAGAAACATGCACAAAAAATTTGGTTCAATTATATGGATAACTTCATACAATTTTCGATGGTACAATAATGAAAATGGTACAGACATCGCAATTATAGTGCCCCCTTCCGGCAGAATTTTTCCAAATTCAGGGAGGACCTTCGTGACATGACCAAAAATAAACACATAAAATTTGGTTCAATTCTATGCATAACTTCATACACTTTTCGGCGGTAAAATATTCAAAAATGGTACAGACATCGCAATTATAGTGCCCCCTTCCGGCAGAATATTTCCAAATTCAGGGAGGACCTTCGTGACATGACCAAAAATAAACACATAAAATTTGGTTCAATTCTATGCATAACTTCATACACTTTTCGGCGGTACAATATTCAAAAATGGCACAAAAATTGTACAAAAATCGCTATTACAGCGCCCTCTACGAGCGATTTTTTTACAAATTAAGGGAGGACAACCTTGCCATAGCCAAGAACTTATTTTTTTTTTTGGTTCAATTCTATGCATAACTTCATACACTTTTCGATGGTGCAATATTCAAAATCGCACAAAAATCGCTATTACAGCGCCCCCTAACGGCTAATTTTTCGCAAATTCATGGAGGACCTGCTTGCTATATCCAAAAACTTAAAATAAAAATTTGGTTTAATTCTATGCATAACTTCATACACTTTTGGACGGTACAATATTCAAAATCGCACAAAAATCGCTATTACAGCACCCCCTACCGGCGAATTTTTTCCAAATTCAGGGAGGACCTGCTTGCCATAGCCAAAAACTTAAAATAAAAATTTGGTTGAATTCTATGCATAACTTCATACACTTTTGGACGGTACAATATTCAAAATCGCTATTGCAGCGCCCCCTACCGGCGAATTTTTTCCAAATTCAGGGAGGACCTGCTTGCCATAGCCAAAAACTTAAAATAAAAATTTGGTTCAATTCTATGCATAACTTCATACACTTTTGGACGGTACAATATTCAAAATCGCACAAAAATCGCTATTACAGCGCCCCCTACCGGCGAATTTTTTCCAAATTCAGGGAGGACCTGCTTGCCATAGCCAAAAACTTAAAATAAAAATTTGGTTCAATTCTATAAATAACTTCATACACTTTTCGATGGTACAATATTCAAAATCGCACAAAAAACGCATTTACAGCGGCCCCTACCGGCGAATTTTTTCCAAATTCAGAGAAGACCTGCTTGTCATATTCAAAAACTTAAACTAAAAATTTGGTTCAATCCTATGCATAACTCCATACACATTTGGATGGTACAATATTCAAAATCGCACAAAAATTGTTATATCAGCGCCCCCTACCGGCGAATTTTTTCCAAATTCCGGGAGGACCTGCTTGCCATAGCCAAAAACTTATAATAAAATTTTGGTTTAATTCTATACATAACTTCATACACTTTTTGATGGTACAATGGCGACAGACAGACGGACAGACGGACGGACGGACAGACGGACAGACGGACAGGCGGACAGACGGACACACAGACAGACAGACATTTTCTATAAACATGTTTTTTGGAATCTCTGACCCCTAAAACATGCAAATCCGTCGAAAACCGGAAGTCGAAAAAAATTTCGATTACAATACTTTCTTCTATTGAAGATAGAAGAAAGTAAAAAAGCTGATGCAGAGACTGATTCTAACACAGTATTTATCGTCATTAATATTTTGGAGTTAAATATGATATTCGATTATAATGATATTACGAAACTGTTTCAATTTTGAAATTAACATTATACTGGGAAAATGTCTTTTTACATATTACAGCAGTGAAACTTTTGAAAGATTTTTTTTTCATTGCTAATAATATTTTAAATTAGTATTTAAAATCATAAATCTTCATACGAATGTTTTCAGATTTAACATTTGCCAAAATTATAAAATAATAGGAATTCCTTATAACATATGGAAAGATTTTTGAGAAATTGTTAAATGCATTTAATTCATGTATTGTAGTTTGTTGTTGTTTAATAGTACAATTATAAATACTAATTATTTAGTGTTTTTCAATTTGATATATTTATTTTTTTAATTGCATTTAAGTATTTTTTTTTCTTGCTGTTTGTGATTTTAATCAAACATTTAATTGTAGACATTCAGAATCAGTTATTAAATTTTCTTTGATTGTAAACTCATTTTCTACGTTTTCGATACATTTATTTATTGGCATTAAAAAATAAAATATAATATTTAAGCATTGAAATAAAGTGTTTTTCATGCCCGATAAAGTTGAAAAGTGTTTATGACTTCGGTTTGTCTGTCCGTCCTGTCCCTCTAACTCGCGTAAATATACTCGGATTGACCTGGAATTTTTGGATGTTATTGACGTTTACCATAGCAAGGTCTCTGTTTGTAATGAAGTTTGTAGCATGTTTAGTTCATTTACAGGGACAGTCAAAAGTATTCCCTTACATTACGACCTGTGGGAAAAAAATCGTTTCAAATGATTTTTAATGATTTTACACGCTTTCAAACAGAATAAAATTGATATGCATTTACGAAGCGCACTAAAATGCGCATTCCATAGAATATGCTATGCAAAGAATAGCTATTGTTCATTTACAGGGCTAAAAAAATGAATTCCAATACATAATGATATAGGGGTGGAGGGAATTGTTTGCGGCGTATATTATTTATGTTAATCTATTTGATATGTAATGAAATTGATATATGTGGTTGAGGTTTACATACTATGAATTATTTCATGTATAATACGAAGTTTATATAGCATTTACAGGGACGCACAAAATATTTCAGATACTATATTGTACCCGAAATACTGTTCACTAGCGACGATTGCTGGAAATGCATTTTTAATTATGATATGCGCTTTTATGATTCACTACATTTATGCATAATATATGGTGTATATATATATGCTATAATTCACATACAGGACTATACAAAAGTATTCGTAAGGGTTACTGGGTACTGATTAAAGGTGGTTTTTAAATAAGTTATGCATTTTTACGCTGCACTGTATTTAATTTACTAAGAAATGTTTGTAGAATATAGATAAAATGATATACAGGGTCACGCAAAAAATTGGATACGTTGCCGTCTATAAATTATAATTTCTGGAAAAGTGATTTCAGCAGTTTTAAGAGTGTTTTAATTTGAATTAAATTTTAACTAAATAGAGGCGTGTAATAAAGGTTCTAGGTAAACTACAAGGTTGTACAAAATTATTTAAGTATGTTTCCATATATTAGTATAAATTACTGAAAGAGAATTTCAACCTGTTATGCGTTTCCTTCATTAACTAAATTTTTCCATTATAAAGTATATATATATCAATGTACAGACCAAATACAGGACTGTTTAAAAGAATTGGAAAATATATTTGGCTACGGATGGTAACTGCTGAAATCAGTTTTTCAAATGTTTTATGCGTTTTCATGTTTACTTAGTTATCTTATTTACGTTATATCCCCCGATGTCTTGTTAAAACCATCAGGAAGAGTTGGAAAGTGTTTTAAAATCTATGCTTAACGCATTATATATCTTACTTGTTGTTTCTATTTCCCAGATCAGTCTTTTCCTATAAAACATGCCAAATCTATTTTGCTCATAGTCACAAAATACAATATACACTGTAAAAAAAAAAAAAAAAAATGGTAACGTTCCATGTAAAATCCAGGAACGTTTAGCTTTATCTCAGTTTTTCAGAATAATTTAGCTCTTTCCTGTGAAATTCTGGTTTTCTTATCTGAAACGTTCCTGAACAAAAGTTGGAAACAGCAAAACGCTGCGGCCGCCATTTTTTTTTTTTTTTTTTGCTGTAATCCGTTGCTTGCGCGCGAGTGTCGAAAACGAATTCCTTAAATGAATGTAAAAAAATCAATATGGAATGCAAATAAATCAATAGACGACATAATCCTTTACGTCTCTATTGTCAAGACAATTCAGATGAAAATACAATACCTATGTGACATCGCTAAGAGATTATCTCTCGTACTTGTCTGTGGAATCTTTAACGAGCAGACTGTGTAAAAAAAAAAAATACACCTATTATTTGGATCTCCATTAACCAGGGGTCCATCAAATATGATTCTCACCGATTTTGATTAATTTAAAGTATGTTTTAGAGTTCTTATCTCTAATTATTCTTGTGAAAGGATTTCTTCAAATGGGCCTTTGATTTTCAGAAATTAGATGCCGAGTTTTAGCATACGTTTCAAATACCCATTAGTTTGCAGCTGTCAACGTGTCTTTCGTGGTGTGGACGCAGAAAGCTCGCACGCCACCCGTAAGGCCCGAGTTCGATGCTACCTCTTGACTTTTTTTTTCTGTTTTAATTAATTTTATATTTTAACACTTTATTACAATTTGATTTAAATTTGACATATATTTGACACTTTGAATTGCTGCAAATTTGAATTTTTTTTTTATTTTTGGAAAAAAATATACAATTACGTTAAGGTTTTTTTTTTTTTTCATGAAAATTTATATGTATTTTATCTAACTTGTAAACTAACATAATTACTGACGAAAATCCAAAATATTTTATGTCTAGATTTTTTTTTCTAATTATTATTTACATTTATATATTTTTATATTTTAAGCAAAGTTCAGAAACAATATATCACATATATATTTACTTTATTGAATTTTAACTGAAAATTTATTTTTTCATGTAAATTATAAATAATAATTTTGATGTCAATTTCAAAATATTTTTTCATTCTAACAAATAATGATAATAAAGCGAAAATTGTCAACTGGAAATGTAAAAATCGTCTGCGGATCCGCTTGCTGTGAAATGTCAGTAATGTTTTGCTATCAACAGTATTCCTGGTATTTCGCAGAAACTTACTGGCATTTCTGTAGAAAGTTTTTAACATATACAGTAAAGTTCCAGTCATTTTCAAGAAATGTTTCTTGGAAATAATGGGCAACTCAGCTGCCCATTTCTTCCCAGAAACGTTGCGGATTTTTTTTTTTTTTTTTTTTTTTTTTTTTTTTTTTTTTTTTTTTTTTTTTTTTACAGTGTATACGGGAATAAAAAAATTAAATAAATAGGGCTTATCATGTCGTTCCATAAATGACAGTTGTATTAATGTCCGTTAGACTCCATGTTCGTATTTAATAAAGCAATGACAAATCACATTAAAAAGCATACACATTCTTAATATTAAGCTTGAATTCAAGATCAAGCTTAGAACTTAATAAAAAAAGATGTCAGTTGATAAACGTTATTTTTTAAATGGAAAATTAAAAATATTTTAGAAGAATAGGACTCCAAAATAGTGATATCTTGCTAAAAAGTACGGTAAAAAGATAAGATTTTATATTTCAAACAAAACTTTACTTTAAAATTATCATAGTGTTTATGAGAAGAATCATCACAGTATTAATACTTGGAATTTTTTTTAGAGAGAACCATTCGCCTTGCATACAATATTTCAAATGAAAATCAAATTTCAAACTAATTGCTTAAAACGCGCAAAGGTCAACATAGTGAAAAATATTCCACGCCGAGACTCGATCCCGGGTCATCAGTATAGCATACTTACATTCTACCGACTAAACCACATGGAACGATACGCAGCCTGGAAAATTTCTCCCTATTACGTGTTGGCAAGGCTACAATCGCAGCACTAGATGGAATATTTATCGTGAGCCACCGTCATGGGACAAACACGAAACTTAATTAAATCCAGCATCGATTGAAACTATATTAATGCTTGGAAATTTTTCCAGAGAGAAGCATTTGCCTTGCACACAGTATTTCAAATGAAAATCAAATTTCAAATTAAAATTGCCTTTTAAGCAATTAATTTGAATTTTGATTTTCATTTGAAATATTGTATGCAAGGCGAATGTTTCTCACTGGAAAAATTTCCAAGTATTTATATAGTTTCAATCGATGCTGGATTTAATTAAGTTTCGTGTTTGCCCCATGTCGGTGGGTCACGATAAATATTCCATCTTGTGCTGCGTTTGTAGCCTTGCGAACATGTAATAGTGAGAAATTTTCCAGGCTGGGTATCGTTCCATGTTGTTTAGTCGGTAGAATGTCAGTGCGCTATACTGATGGCTCGGGTTCGAGTACCAGCATGTAATCTTTTTCACTATATTCGCCTTTGCGCATTTTAAGCAATTAATTTGAAATTTGATTTTCATTTGAAATCATCACGGTGTTTATGACAAGTTCGTCACAAATGACACATATTTCACAGATTGGTCACAGTGTGACTTCAAAGCATTGTCAATTTCGTCACAGGTTCGTGACAAAGTTAATGCCAAAATAGTCACAAATGACACACTTTTCACAAATTTGTCACACCGTGACTTCACAGAGTAGTCACAATGTGACGTCACAAACGACCTCTAAGACGGCCATAACGACCTCGCATTCTAGTCACTATGACGTCACATCGACGTCACGTGACGTCACATCGACGGTCACAAAATCGCAGTCTGACTTCACAACGACGTCGCCGTGACGTCACCATGCCTTACGGGTAGCGATCATGAAAACCGAAAATACATCACTGGGTGCAGTAACCTCATCGTGCAGCAGTCTCTAAAACGCAGTAATTCGCGAAAGCCACGATCCCGAACAAACGAAATTCGTTAACGCCGCAGTCAGTAACGAACGCATGAGCGCATAGCGCTCATGAAAACCGAAAACAAACATCAATGGATGCAGCAACCTCGTCCTGTAGCTGTCTCGAAAACGCACTAAATTCGCGAAAGCCGCACTCACAAACGAACGGATTTCGTTAACGCAGCAATCTGTTACGAATGGATGATCCCATAGCGCTCATAAAAACCGAAAAGAAACATGACTGGGTGCAGCAGTCTCAAAAACGCAGTAATTCGCGAAAGCCGCGTTCACAAACGAGCGTAATTCGTTAACGCCGCAAACACTAACGAAGGTATGAGCGCAAATGAATTTCATTTCACTTGTGCATGAATTATATTTGTAAGACTTTTCCTCATTTTTTATTTCTAAAAACTATGAAGTCTGAATATGCAACACTAAATTAAACAATAATGACATCGTATGAGCTAGGGCGAAGTGCTAGGGAATTTCTTGGGTGCATTTTTGATAAGAGCCACTATGAGGAGCGCGATTTAGACGCTATTTTATCTCTCTATCCGCAATAAAATGCTAAATTTTAATGCTTACAAACTATCATTACTTACTTATGCCTGCCCAATTTGAGGCTTCGCTTGCAAAACCACATGGATCTTTTATCCTTTGCGTAAGAAACAACTGGGATATATTTGCTATGGCTCTAGATACCTTCGTAACTCAACTAATAGAAAAAACCTGAAAAAAAAATTTAATTATTAGCAGCATTAAGTTTGTTTTAAAACATTTCCGTTGTATAATATATAAAATTTATAATGATATCGGCTATGACCTCACAGGTTGTGATGTCTAGAATCGATATCAACGTAAAATACAGAGCTATACTACAAATGTATTACAATAGCAGCGTCCCCTTCGGCTAACTCTTATTTGTATCACTCTTTCCTTAATTTCTTGCAAATTACGCTAGTATTAGATTTATTTTAAATGTATGGCTATTAAAATAGTTTTTTTTTAAACATATAATTAATTTTATTATATATATATTTTATTTTATTTTATTTTATTTTATTTTATTTTTTTTGCTGATTCCGATTATAAAGATATATTTAACAGTTAAAATCTTTTGTTCTATCTTAAACAACTTTTTATTAATCATTCTAATCATTCTTCTAACTCAGGACGGCAAACTTTTTCACATCCATTTTCCAAAATTTTAAAAATATATATATTTTACGTGATGATGACGTGCCAAAAATAAAACATTTTAATGGATCGAATAATTATGAGTCAAAATTACTTAAAATTTTGGTTTTTATCATAAATAAATATTGTTAATATTTGATGTTATACTTTAAAAATTGATTTTTAAAATATTATTTATATTTTCTCAAATTAGATAATTTATGTGAGATTCTTACTTGGTTACATTTAAGGGAATGGAAGTTTAATGCTGCTAATTTGACAAGGCGTTTTTACTTAAATTTTTCATATTATTTATTTCCCAAAAGAATGTCTCGCAAAATAAATTGTCAGAATAGGGTTGAGTTGGGTTGATTTTTGACGGCCAATTATCTACACGAGGGATATAGGCCCGGGGGGAGTGCCCTCCGTGGGGGTCTTTCTAAGGGAACCTAATCCGTATTAACGCATGGAAGATCCACGGCTCGAAGAAAACCACGAAAACTCCGAACGATTAGGCCGACGGGCGCGATTGGGATCGAACCCAGCACCTCCCGTCTACCAGCTTCGAGAGCAGAACCTCTCGGCCACTGGTGGGGCTTGTCAGAATAGGAAGCGACGAAATTGTAATGGCTTTTAGTGTGGAATTGAATTCTAATTGTTATGATTTTACATTCGGGATTTTTGCTTTACGTTTAAATATTCCTTTTGCGATAATATCCCAATTCTCTCTTATTCTGAAAATTTTTTGAGTCAGTGTTGAGCTAAATCAGGATACATTAATTTATATTTCAAATTCCTCAATCTGTATAACAATGACAACCAACCGAACTAATCGAACTCAGATAGACACAACATCTAGAATAATTAATGACTTTTGTCAAATTCTATAAAATATTGATTGAACCTGAATCTATTCCTTGCCAAAAATAATCTGAAGTGTGCCATAGGTTCGCCATCCCTGTCTAACTTAATATAAAAATTTATAGTTATGCTTTCTAAGTTCTTCTACTTTTCCGACTTCTTTGTTCACTCGAATGAAGCTCCGCCTACTAATCTCGGATTAGCTAATAAAAAATTATCAACCTTTTCCCTACTGCTAATCGCTTCGTCTTCTATCTTTGAGAAAAATATACATCCTTACATTTTTATTTCTATCTTTTTTTTTTATTATTATTATTGCTGTAATATAGTATTGTTAGACCCTATTGGTTCAATCGAACGAAGCCCCGCCCACCAATCTCGGATTAGCTAATGCAAATTTGTCAACCTTTTCCCTACTTCTAATCGCTTCGTCTTCTACCTGTGAGAGAAAGATACTTCCTTACATTTTTATTTCTATCTTTATATATTTTTATTGCAGTAATATAGTATTGTTAGACTCTATTGGTTCACTCGAACGAAGTCCCGCCCATTAATCTCGGATTAGCTAATCCAAAATTATCAACCTTTTCCCAACTCCTAATCGCTCCGTCTTCGATCTCTGAGAAAAATATAAAAGAGACTTCCTTACATTTTTATTTCTACCTTTATATAATTTTATTGCAGTAATATAGTATTGTTAAAATCTATTTCTAAGGCTCCTCTAAGATGTTTTACAAAATACTCATTCGCAGGCAGGCAGTCGAGTTGGATTGTAAATGGGTATCCCCTCAATGTATCAACTGCTTATCTGTATAAGGGTCTTTTGATACAAAATCAATTCAATAAAGGTGACTAACCGTAGCTGCAATGCAAGTAAAATTCAAAAACCTGAAAAACAAAGTTTTTACTTTTCCTGAAAATTTGCATTAATATTTGATATTTGTTAAGTTGTTATTTTGGCCTTTACATCAATACAAATATTTTCAATTTCGTGACATTACAGATGCGTATGAATGACCTAAGTAATCTTCTTTACATCTACTATATATCAATTAAATTTTATGAAATATCTGTATTTAATCATTACCAGTAGTCATGTACGAGGCTTTTGCATTGCAGTCTTTGAGATTATTTTCTGATACGTTTGTCCATTAATTGTTAATTATATTATAACATATTTTAACGAAACGGGAGTATGCTATGTGAGACACAAGCAAAGACCATTGAAATGATATCACATTCACCATTGTATTTAAGTCGAAAAAAATGAATGACACACATGCTGATACAGGGCGGAATATAATTTTCTAATAAAAAAAGAATAGAACATAAGGGTTAGATATAAACACCGGTCATGTCAATGCACTTCTGCCGTTAGCCTGGGAGCTTTCGAAGTACAAACTATTCCGTGGAGGTGTTTGCGCACCGCCTACAAACAATCGCATGTATTTCCGCAGAAGATTGAATGTGTTGACCCATGAATGCGTTCTTCGTCTTGTGAAACAAGGCGTAGTCCGAATGGGACAGATCAAACGAGTACAAAACCATTGAAAAGCAGTGAAAATATAGTGAAGACCAACGCCACGAGAGTTCTGCGTGTATTCCGGCTAGAATGGGGGCATGCATTTATGTACTGTAATAGTACGTACTGCACATTTTCCTGAATGGCGCGGTTGAATGCGCAGTCGCAGCGTTCTGAAATCTCACAGTAACGTTCTTTGTTTATGGAGCGGCGACCAGATCCAGGCTCCAGTCAGCCTATGAGGAAAATGTCCTGGACATCTGATAAAATGGTTTCCACTTGTTTCTGTGTTTTCGACAACGGTCTCGGCTTCTTGGGATGTTGGCTTGTGGCATGCTTCGGTATTTTTTTTCGTGCCTGTCGTGCAAAATTCACAATTCGTCCCCTTGACCAGGTGTGCGAAGAAGTCATCCGGATCGACATCCTGTTGTGCAAGAAATTCTTTGCAGGTTTGGACGCGTTTAGACTTACGTTGTAGTGTGAGTGCATGAGACACCCACTGTGTGCGCATCTTCGTCATTTCTAAATCGTTATGCAAAACTGCCTGCAATGTTCCTCGCTCGAGCACTGTCTCTTCCTCCTTCTTGTTGAATGTTATGCGACAGTTCGCTATGATTAAACCAAAAACGGCCGCCACATTTGCTGCTGTATGTGATGTTGCTGGTCGTCCCTCACTGACATTTTTGTCCACTACTCCAATCCACTGCTGAAGTTGGCGAACGAGTGGTAGACGGTACTCCTTGAGATTGCTTCTTTACCGCACACCGGCATCGCGTGAGGATGGATCTCACAATCCTGCATCGTGTCCTACCATAGGAACCACGCTGCCAACGATGGCAGCGGTAGTCCTGTTCCACACCGTTAGCCCGCTAACCGCGCAATCTATGCATTCCGCATAACTCACGTAAACTTGCGTCTAATTAAGAGTTTATTCCTGCAGTATCGCGTATAGTTTCGAGCATTTCCCAGTAGAGATCCGTTGTGTTAATCATTTCTGTACGACACTAGTACGCTTTGTATGTGCATAGTAAAAAGTGTGTTGACAAAGAAAAATACATTATATGGTGATATAAACTAGGACTTCCCTCAGAAGGATTAGTCTGAGCGATATTGCTGAGAACATAGATTTAATAATAACATTTGGAAGCAAAGAAAATGAGATGTTATCTTTAATTGTCCATATACTGCAATAAATTGAAATGATGAAAATAAACGAATCGTAGAATTACAAAATCTTATATATAAATTCGTATACACTGTTTAAAAGAATGGGAAATCAAACCATGCAAGACAGCCGTACATGGATATAAAATTGAAAGTACGCAATATATTAAAAGTAAAATAGAAAATGAAACAATAAATTATCTTATATTGGAATTTTAACTGTATAAAATGATGTCAAGAGCATAATCAGACGCTCCACACCAATTTTAGTAACTGTAAAAGTCAAATATATGATGTTTAAAAAGAATGGAGTATAATTTATATGGTGTGTGCTTTCCCGGAATAGTTAATATTGTACAAAATATCTGTTTTCCACGGATGCAATGAGGTTGTCGATAACATTTAAGGAATTCTCCCCTCAAAATCTGATATAGTATCAAAGTACCGAATACATCTACAGTGGCATGCAATGCTTGGTTAGAGTGTGTTTTACATATGCTCGATAGGATTTAAATTATGAGTGCATGCTGGCCACTACATACGCTGTATTGTTTTGTTTTCAAACATATTCTGCACAACTTGAGCTGTATTTAGCATTTATTAAATAAAGGAAATCGGCAATGATTGCAACATAAATTATGACACAAGATCTGAATATATCGTCTTCATAACTTTTGAGCTGTCAGAGTGTCATTTGAAGCAATTTACAAATTCATACATATTTATTCAGCAAATCATGCAATCTAACATACGCCAATATGAACCCGATTATGAAATTTCACCAGAATAAGTTAATATATAAAAAATCTACAAATGATAATTGAGAATATGACCTTATGATAAAATGTCTAGAAAAATGAATCAGATAAAAAATTCATATCACATTTAAAACGGCACTTCCCTCTGTTTGTGGCCTTGGCGAGAGAGAGAAAAGCCTAGAGAAGGAACACTTTAACAAGTACTTTCGGGCAACCTACTCACTGTTTCATACAGGTATTTATTCAATATTTACACAATTTATTTAATGCTGGGTGGGTATCTATCAGTTTTGTTGCATATGAATTGCATGTTTTGCGGAGGAAATACAGCTTTATGAAATATTTAAAGTTGCTGTAACTAATAATTCCAAATTAATTGGTAATTGAGATCGCTTTCCGTTAATTTCATCTTTTTAAATTTTAAATTTTTTAGAAACCATTCATTTTTAGTTAGTTATTTAAGCTATGAGGTATTCGCTACGGCTTTCGCCGGCATGACCTCAAATGATCACAAAAATGACGTTATTTCCTTGGGACAACCACAAATTCAACCTTCCTCCACGAGGAAAAAAGGCAGAACCCCAAACCATTCATAGAGAGAACTGTATATTATAAAACTAACCCGAAGCAAAATTTCATGATTTTGGGCTCAGCAGTAACGCAGAAATAAAAAAAAAAAATTCGAAATTTCTTTTGTTTCTGCACTGTTTTATATAGCGACATTTTTAGAAATTGTTCTATTGCGAGAATTTACGTCATGATAAATACAGCCATGTCAATTTTCATGTTTATATTCCTAACAATTCCATGTACTTCGTTACTTAGATCATCTTGAGATCTTTTCCCTCTTTGTTTAGTCTTTCGATTTTTTAGAATTTGTTCTACAACGAGCATTTACATCTTATAAATTACTACCATGCCAAAGTTCTAGTTTCTAACCCTACCAGTATCCCAAAAATTTCAGTATTCCAAATAAATCATAGTTTGGAACCTTTCTAGAAATTTTTGCGTTTATCTATCAAATTGAACCTTTTAGAGAGCGTTCATTACGAGTATTTACATCTAAAAGTAACTACCGCACCAAATTTAAAGTTTCTAACCCAATCAATATCGCAGAAATCGAAATTTTAGAACTTTTTTGCTCCTTCAGCGATGTAAGTTCTTGGACTCGGATAAAATACAGTCGTTTTTTAGGAGCAGAGATGGCCACCAACATTTTTTTTAAGTTGGCTATGTAGTTTTAGAGATAACGCCTCACAAACGTACAAACATTAATAATATTACACACTTTATAATATTATAACGCTTTATAATATTAGCATTAGATGTACAGATACAAAAGCCATTTATTTGTTACAAACTTAAGTACCAGGCGGGGCCCAGAATTTGAAGGATGTTTGTTCTGAAAAATCAATTTCAAAATTTAACATACAACACAAAACAAACATTAAAAAAAGTAGTCGAAATGTTGTGTGAATGAATCATATGAAAACTCTATATAAAAATGTAAAAATGTATATAACAGACGCAAAAGAATACAGCTATAAATGAACTTATTTCAATTTATAATTGGGGCAATAATGTTAAAATACGCAAATATTTCCCTAACCGGATTTTTATCATGCTTCAATACATTTTTCACACTCTTATGACGTTATACTATATCCACCACGTCCTTTATATTTCCAATATGACGTAATATTTTCCTCTTTCACGTGGAATCCTTGAAATAGAAAAGTTATGAAATTATATTAACTTTCATTTAAATTCGTCAAACTATTTATTTCATTTTCATTTTCCACGTGGAAATCTTGCAGTAGAAAACTAATTGTTGTCGTAATAATTTTATTGTGTATTTCAATTGTTGGAAACTTCTATAACGAAAAATGTTTAAATTTGATAAAAAAATTGCTGTTAAATTGGTGGTTTTTTATTAATTAAAAATTAACTATAAATTATTTCGATTCCGGATTACTTTAGTTGCCTCGGCCATGTTTTAATACACATGTACGTATCTTTTCACAATTTTGGCTTCCAAATTGTGGATTTTTATAGAATTACAAACAGACAGATAGACAAGTTTTCATTTTTATAAATCTCTCTATTCTAAAAAAAGTAACTAACGTTGTCACCGCCGCCGCCGCCGCCGCCGCAGGTTTTGAATTTTTTGCGACCGGAGGTCTTTCTTCGTTAATATTAAGAAAACTATTGCATCCAAAAATATGAAAATTGGCGGTATTATAGAGAAATGTTTGATCAACACGCTGATGTATACAGTTTTCAAATTGAAGAATTACTTTAAGAGATATTTAATGCTAAATTTGGACACAATCGTTCCATTAAAAAAGTTTTACAGGAGCAAAAACTATACATGAGAATTTGATCATTTTTAGATCATTTTATTCAATAAAAGATCCTGATGTGCAGATTCCATTAATTATTTTTAATTTGACTAATTTTTTGAGGTCTTATTTCTATTTTAAATTCAAATATTCAGCATTTCGACATATATTTTTTACATATTTTAGAAAATGGTATTAATTTAAACTGTTGCCAACTGTATAAACAGCGCAAACAATAATGTTTGCTTCAAATAATAATAATAATAAAAATATTTACACGTTATTATTATAAACAGAAAAAAACCTTCAAATTAGAATTAAATAATTAGGTATAAAAAACAGGTACTTATTTGAGATTACGCCTTAAAAACTATATTTACATGTGAATTTTAAAAGAGAAAGGATATTGTAAAATAAATTCATTAACATGCGTTAGAAATCTTAAATAGAAGAAATTACGTCACATTATACTCATTATACAAAATGAACAAAAAATAATACTGGAAAAAAGTTTAAATTTAAAAATTGCGCGAGACAAAATATTAGAGGTTAAATATTAGACTTTTTTCAAAATTTTATTATTTGTTGTTTGATGTGAGGTGTTCAGCTATATGTATGCAAAATTTCATGTCTCCAACTTAATTAGGGGCTGAGTTAGAAAAATTGTTTAAGATACACAAGTTAGAGCCCAGAGGGTTAAATATTAGACCTTTTCAAAATTTTATTATTTGTCGTTTGATGTGAGGTGTTCAGCTATAGGTATGCAAAATTTCATGTCTCCAACTTAATTGGGGGCTGAGTTTGAAAAATTGCTTAAAATACACAAGTTAGAGCCCAGAGGGTTAAATATTAGACTTTTTCAAAATTTTATGATTTATCGTGTTATCGCAAGTGCTCAGCTATAAGTATGCAAATTTTCATGTCTCTAACTTAATTAGGGGCTGAGTTAGAAAAATCTCTTAAAATACACAAGTTAGAGCCCAGAGGGTTAAATATTAGACTTTTTCAAAATTTTATTATTTGTCGTTTGATGTGAGGTGTTCAGCTATAAGTATGCAAAATTTCATGCCTCCAACTTAATTAGGAGCTGAGTCAGAAAAATTGCTTAAAATACAGAAGTTAGAGACTGGTGGGTTAAATATGACTTTTTCAAAATTTTATGATTTATGGTATTATCACAAGTGTTCAGCTATAAGTATACAAACTTTCAAGTCTCCAACTTAATTATGGGATGAGTTAGAAAAATTGCTTAAAATACATAAGTTAGAGCCCAGAGGGCATATTAGACCTTTTTCAAAATTTTATTATTTGTCGTTTGATGTGAGGTGTTCAGCTATAAGTATGCAAAATTTCATGTCTCTAACTTAATTAGGGGCTGAGTTTGAAAAATTGTTTAATATACACTAGGTAGAGCCCAGAGGGTTAAATATTAGAACTTTTTCAAAATTTTATTATTTGTCTTTTGATGTGAGGTGTTCAGCTATAAGTATGCAAAATTTCATGTCCCCAACTTAATTAGGGGCTGAGTTAGAAAAATTGCTTAAAATACACAAGTTAGAGTCCAGAAGGTTAAATATTAGACTTTTTCAAAATTTTACTATTTGCCGTTTGATGTGTGGTGTTTAGCTATAAGTATGCAAATTTTCAAGTCTCCGACATATATAGTTTCTGAGAAGGGGCTCTGTGACAGACGGACAGACAGACAGATAGACAGACAAAGGAGTGAGACAGGTAGAGTTTCGTTAAATGAACGAAACTCTTAAAAAATGCTGCGGATGACTGTAACAACTTCCTAAAATTACATTACCATCAGCGATCTACCAATCCCGAATTTAGTTTATATTCGTTTCATATATTCTTATTCTTTTGTGCGGCCCTGTAAAATAACTATAAATAATATATACAGTAAAACCTCTGAATAGCGGATACCTCGAGAATGCAGAATTTGTCCTCTTTTTGGATGTGTCCGCTACTCAGAGTATAACATGTACAGTTATTTAAGTGTTGGTAATCGAAAAAATGCCCGCTAAATGGAGGTATCCGCTAATCGGGTGTGTCGTTATGGAGGTTTTACCAGTAAAACATCTGAATAGCGAACACCTCGGGAGGGCAGAATTTGTCCTCTATTTGGAGGTGTCCGCTACTGAGAGTAAAAAAATGTACAGTTATTTAAGGGTTGGTAATCGAAAAAATGCCCGCTAAATAGAAGTGTCCACTAATCGGGTGTGTCCGTTATGGAGGTTTTACTGCATAATAATCTCATCCTTTACAAGAAAATTGAATGCTGTATGATAGGCAGACAGACATCCAGAGTAAGATAACCTCCCGGAGCAATAAATACTCATGTCTTTTGTTTTAATCATCCACAATCGTTTCTAAATTTCGTTATACGAGTATTTAAAAAAATCTGTTAATTTCCAGTCGATAGACTGACAACTATCTTTTAGCCTGAGTTTTTAGCTGGATTTAGCCTGTTGTATGTTATACAACAGGTTAAAAACGGTCAACGTGGTACGGAGTACTGTATTATTATTTGTTTGCCCACCAAAACTGGTTGCCACGGGTTGTTGCAAGGTTTGTGATCACGTGGTTGAAACTGGTCTATTCAATATTACTGCGTGCTTTTTTTATTTACTACATTTGTTCAAACCAGTTGTCTACGAAAACATCCACCGGTGAAAGTGACGCACACCAAATGTCTGTGACGTATGCAGATAAATTGTACCTTTTATCAGTTTTTTTAATATAATTTTTAAACGGTTTGGAACTTTTTTTTCATAGTAGATGCATTCAGTAGGCAGCCCTCATAGGTACCTCCTGGTGCAATTAGAAATGAAATCCGACAAATATTTTTTGAGTTATGCTTGACGAAAGGTTTTTATTAGGCTTTTTCTTTAGTAGGACATGGCGTTAATATCCATCGTAGTTGTAATGTGTCCGGACAATAATATTTCGCTGAGTATTAGCCTTCGCTTCGCTCAGACAATTAAAGATTCCTCTTATTCCACAAAAGAAAAGTTGATATCCGTAGCTCATACATTTCGGTGACCACGTGAGAGGCTTTCCGACTGAACTCTATAAGATTGCTGATACGTTTGTCTGTTAGTTTTTCTTACTCCCTTCTATCTTTACAAGAAAGTATTGGATTCATGAACATTTTCGAATTCCGGTTTTCGACGGATTTACACGTTTTAGGGTTCAGACAATCCGAAAAACATGCTTTTACAAAATTTCCGTCTGTGAGTCTGTCTGTGTGTGACACAAATTTTGTGGGCGCTCTATCTCAAGAACTAATGAACGGAATTTAATAAAAAATTACATTCAGTTAGTCCCTGATACAAATTGGTGTTGATTAATTTTTGGTGTAAATCGCTCAACAGGTGGCGCTGCTATGGAACATTTTTCACGATTTCCTCATTAGTTCAATCTCCAGAACTAATGCACGGATTTTCATGAAACTTGAGATTCAGTTAGTCTTTGACATGTAATGACGTTTATACATTTTGGTGTAAATCGCTTAATAGGTGGCACTGCTATGCTGCATTTTTTGCAATTCCCGCATTAGCTCTATCTCAAGAACTAATGCACGGAATTTAAAAAAAATGTATATTCAGTTAGTCCCTTCAATTAGCCCCTGAATTTGGTGCTGATTAATTTTTGGTGTAAATCGCTCAACATGTGGCGCTGCTATGCTGCATTTTTTGCAATTTCCGCAATAGCTCTATCTCAAGAACTAATGCTTGGATTTTCAACAAACTTTAGATTCATTTATACCTCAATATGAATTGGTGCTGTTTTTATTTTAGTGCAAATCGCTAGACAGGTGAAGCTGCTATGCTGCATTTTTTGCGATTTCTGCAATAGCTCTATCTCAAGAACTTATGTTTGGATTTTCAACAAACTTTAGATTCACGTACACCTTGATATGAATTGGTGATGTTTATGGTTTGGTGCAAATCGCTCAACAGGTGGCGCTGCTATGCTACATTTTTTCAGAATTTCTGCTATAGCTCTATCTCAAGAACTAATGCACGAATTTTCATCGAACTTCAAATTCAGATATACTTTGATATGAATTTGTGCTAAATTGATGTAATTTCTTGTATTATTTAAATTAATTATTTGACGTGATTTATATAGAAGAAAGTTTGTGAGGGCCACAACATACTAGTTTAAATTTTATTTTAAATAAAACAGCATGTTTTAATGGAATTTGAGTATGCAATGTTTTCCAATGTTTTCCAAGATTTTCCATAACCTTTCGAATGATACTTTATTGATCATTGTGTGCTTTATATGTGTATATTAAAAACGATGTTGAGAACTAAATAATATATATATTGTTATTTTCAGATACGTTTGTCCATTAATTCGAACTAAACTGAAATTCTTAAGCTCACAAAATATTTTAGTGAAATGGGTGTATGGTGTATATATCTGCAGCTGGTGAAAAAAAATCGTATGATACAGCAGTAACCATTGTACGTTTTGTATGTGGACAGGAAATTGTATGTTGACAATAGAAATAATATACTATACTAGGCGGCTCTGCCCTCTGCTCACTAACGCTAACTAACACCACAGTGAATTGTGACACAATGCACATTGAGGCCGCTACGCGTCCCCAGCTCGATTTATTTGCTCGAAGGTTTTTGCAACAATTATAGCCATATTAAGTACTATCATAAATCCTTTTAACTTACGAAATTTTCAAAAACATTCCAGGTAAAAAACAGTAATTGAAAACTTCGTTGAAATCATAAATAAAAATAAATTTAGTCGTACTATCAACTGGCATAAATCATTTTAACATCCTGAAATTTACAAATTTTTGAAATGTAAAATAATTTACTGAAAAAAAAAAAAAACCTTGGAACACAATTAATTTAAAACTTATTGAGCAGATGTAGAGAACGGCTTAAAATTATTTCGAAAAACTCTTGGAAGAACACTACATAACACCAAGTTAGTTCAATATAAATCAACAAACACTATCTAAAGTTCGATCGACATGAAAAATGCAATATTCCTTAGGCAATCGTCAAGCTAACAAAAGGTAAACAACATTCCGATGTGTTCCGATGTGTCTAAAAGAAAGTTTTGATAAAACAGCTGATTTTCTGAGCGCATCATGTGACCGTAAAACGAACCAATGCCATTGCTATTCTTTCATCTGCCAAAAGATTGTACTGTACATAAAAAGAGCCCTTGCTCTGAATTTTAATTTGCTGAATTAGATGTAAAGGTCAGTGAATATGACGTCATATTGACAGAATCGTTCAAAAATATTTCAGTCTTATATAGACTCTAAAGCTCATGACGTCATTGGCAGTGCCTAAAAAACCGTTGCTGCTCATTTCTTGATTTTTTCTGCCCTTTTTTCAGGGAGGTAACTCCTTCCCACAATGGAAAAAGTTCCCAGAAATCGGTTGTTTATTTGAAACAATTCTACCATATGCCATAACAGTTTTGGAGTCAATATGAGAATGAATCCTTTCTTTCAAATATAAAATCATTTTCAGTATCAAAACAATTCATACCTTCCGAGATTAAAGCGTCATTTAAACATAATTGTTTTAAAATTCCTGAGTTTCATTAAATATTCATTTTATGTAATTGAAAATTATGTAATTTCAGAAATATTTTATTTTGTGTATAACAAGGCTCTTTAAATAAATCGCAAGAGTCCAGTTTATGCATGTGTAGGAAAAAGGATCAGGAATATGACGTCATCGCTGGCACAGTTATCGTAAAATATTTTAATTCATGGAGGAAAATGCATCTTTTGTTTTCCGAATGATCTCATTATCTTCATCGGAAACATTTCGTTTTCCATATTGCCTATTATGAAATATTATTCACTCTCAATGCCACTTACACAGCTTACTTAATATTATTTCTCAATAAATAATCTGTGTTCTTCTGTTACGCGATTAGTACATAATTAAACATGATCGTTTTAATATGTTTATATTTTATGAAATCCATTTAAATTTTTCTTTTAAATATGACGGGAGATTAATTCTTGAAATCACTCTTCTGTTTGGTGGAATGTAATAAGGTAAATTAAATGTGTTGCCGCGGTTTTTGCCAAACGGCAAGCTACAAATTCAGCCCTATTTTATCGACAAGAAAGATAAATATATTTATAGATGATATAAAATAAAGTTCTCTGCTATTCCACAAAAGAAATTGATATTCATAGTTCATAGATATCCGTAGACCGGTTGGAGATGAATTCCTAAATATCCTTTGCTGATACGTTTTTTCCATTAATTTTTATATAATTAATGGAATATAATTTATATAATTTCGGAATGCTGTTGAATAGTTCAAATTTTCGCAGATGAAGGTGGGGATATGGCCTTCTCACATGTTCATTGTTTTTAGTTACTTAATGATTTTGTTTAAAATTTTTTTATTTGATTATGTTTTATAAGTTCAATTTAGTTATATACAGATTTTAAATTGGTTGGTAGTTTATGTTTTTAAAGCAGTTTTGTTTTGTTAAATGTTTTGGAAGTTTAAGTTTCTTTCATGATTTTTTTACACTTTTGGGATATGGGATTTGGCCGTGTCTTGCGAAACCTAGGAGGATTCAATTTCTATTTTATTTGGTACCTATTTTTGGACTCATCCCCCTCTCAGACGAGCTAGGAATCGTTTGTTTATTGCTTCTTGTTATTAATGTTCATTGGTTTTATTGTTGTGTTTTGTACACTCTTTTTCATAAATTTCATAATTCACATACTTTTGGTAGAGCTATATATATATATATATATTAACTAACTTTTAAGATCAAATAAATTAATTTAAAATGTGAGTGGTATTATTATGTTTTACAATGAAATAGTTATCAACAGGATTGATTATTTCTGTGCTTTTATTTTACTTTTTCGCTTAAATAAATAAATGATGATTGCTTAATTATACAAAAAAAAATGTGTTATAAAATTAAATTAAACTCCTTATTGACAAAGTTTAGGATAATTTAATTTTTCCCCTAATAAGGATTTTAAATAAAATTCAATCATTTTACATAATAAAAAATCAAAATTCTATCCATTAGATATATTTTTTACTGAACTTTCACAACACTCATGACAAAATAAAGAAATAATGCGTCATTTAACATGCCTTATTAAGCGAAAAATTAATGCTAAGGACATTCTATACTTTAGCGCAAAGATAATTTTTGAAAGTTGTGACATTAATAAAGTGAAAGGTGCCAGTTCTAATGAGCTTCACTTATCAGTTTAATTTAAAACAAAATAAAAATAAACGTCAGACTATCGAGCACGAAAATTTTGCTAAAGTTTTAGCTAAAACATTACACTTTATATGAATAACAGATTCGATAAAACGTGATTCAAATATCGAAGTACAAAATATTCGAAACGTGAGATTAAGGAAACATTGGTTGAAGAGTTTGTTTAAAAAAGTTTTAACAGTTCAAGATAAGGTAGGAAATAATAATTATTTCATTGATCTATATCGGCATTATAATGGGCTGCGTGATACGTATATATTAAAAAATATGCATACAAAATTTATAAATGTAAAAACGATCAAATATTTTCAAAAATCGCTAATATTTTCTTATTTCTTTTTTTAAAAATTCTGCAAGACACATATGTTTTAATATTTATTAATAAAGGTTTAATAATGAGTAACTAGTGATTTGAGAGAACATACTTTTAAAAGCTTTTCTACACAACTTAATTGTTTGAAGTAGCAAAAAAAAAGTAAATTTATTTTTAAATAGTTAATGCCCGAAAATCTATTATATATATTATCTATATAATTATATAATCTATATATTATTAATTTATATTATAAATTTATAAAAAAAATATTATAAATCTATTATATATATAAAATTGAAACGGCTATTAATGATAGCTTTCTTAATTAAAATAACCCTTAAAACTTATCCAGACGGTGACACCGTGTAAAATTATATAGCTCAATACAAATAACACGCTATTTGCATATATTATATAAGCTTACAGCAAAAATAGTAAACTAATACACAGTAGGGTGGGTCGAAAAAACCGAAATATTTATAATCGAAATGTAATAGAGCGAAAAAGTTGCCTTTTGTAATAAAGAATAAATTCGTAAAATATTACACCTATCGGTTAATATCTTTTACCGGGGCCAAAATTTACAAAAATCGCAAAAAACATGTTTTTTCAGTATTTTTTTTTTAAATTATACAAACGTACTAATACAATTTTGTAATAGGACGCGATAGCTACATGAAGATATAAGAAATGTCCTGGTAAATGGTCATTATGATAAAGTAATATCTTTTACTGCCGCAAAAGGACCATATTTTTTTTAAAAAATGTAAAAATTTCAAATTTTTATTTATTATTTTTTTTTATAATTTCTATAATATCTAGAAGTAAATAAATTTACTTCATATCTATTAATATTGTCGTAAATTTTGTTAACTATTTGTTATAGACTGGGAAAAGAAAAAACGGTAATCATTCATTATTTTTGACGATCGCTTTATGTACTACTATTTTACTGCATATCAGCAGTTCATATACCACAAATCACAAAAATGATATAAAATGAACAAAATATTTTAGTATTTTATTAATTAAAATACAGAAATGTTTAACCGAAATGGATTAAATAAACATAAAATGAAGAAGTATTTAAAGTAATTGAATTTTATAATATGACTTTCTTTCAAATAAAGCCATTGTTCCTCGAGAGGCCAAAATTTATGATATGTGATCCTCCGTCTTTTCTGGTCCACAAACTTTACCAGCACTTCAGAGACTAATTTCACGCATCTTTCTATTGATTGAGTGGGAAAGGAAAATTATAATAGCTGGTATGTTTAATCGAACATTCTAAATTCACCAGCGTTGTTAGATCGTCAGTCCATAGACAAACCGTAACAGGTGGTTTCGTTAGTTTACAGTTTTGCCACTCGACTAAATCCATACAATTTTAAGCTTCAGAGTTCAATTCTGGAATGGCGAAGTGACGAAAGGCACTATTCGTGCCCACAGAACTTCGTGCTTCAGCAATTTTCTTTATTGCTGGGGTTCTGATGTCCTCTCCTTCATATGCTATCATTCCAATGAGGCAATTTTCATGATTTGCGAAACAGGCATTTCGTGAAATTACAGGAACTATAATATTTTGTAGATGATATGGCAAGTAACGAAGGTTACTAATTATAGTACAGAAAATCTGAAAAACATGATGGATTCATTTTAATTGTGAACCAACTGATGCAGTACACTTTCAGGATGTACTCATTGAGTACATCCTGATCAGCCGATTGCCAAAATTAAAAATTGCCAAAGCACAAAGTTCTGTGGACACGAATAGCGCCATCCGTCATTTCGTCATTCCAGACTTGAACTTAAAGCTTAAAATTGTATGGCTTTAGTCGAAAGGCAAAACTGTAAACTAACGAAACCACCTGTTACGGTTTGTCTATATATCTAACAACGCTGGTGAGTTTAGAATGTTCGATTAAAGATGACAGCTATTATAACTTTCCTTGTACCACTCAATCAGTAGAGAGATGCGTGAAATTAGTCGCTGAAGTGCTGGTAAAGTTTGTGGAGCAGAACAGAGTGAGGATCATATGTGAACAATTTCTGCCTCTCGAGGAACAATGGCTTTATTTGAAAGCAAGTCATATTATAAAATTCATTTACTTTAAATACTTCTTCATTTTGAGTTTATTTAATACGTTTCGGTTAAACATTTCTGTGTTTTAATTAATAAAATACTAAAATATTTTGTTCATTTTATATCATTTTTGTGATTTGTGGTATATGAACTGCTGATATGCAGTAAAACAGCAGTAGATGAAGCGATCGTAAATAACAATGAATGATTACCTTTTTTATTTTACAGTCTATGACAAATAGTTAACAAAATTTATGACATATTAATAGATATAAGTAAATTTATTTACTTCTAGACATATTATTAAAATTATAAAAATATAGAAAAAATGAAAAATTGAAAATTTTTACAATTCGTTTTTTAAATATGGTCCCTTTGCGGCAGTAAAAGATATTATTTTATCATAATGAACATTTGCAAGGACATTTCTTATATCTTCATGTAGCCATAGCGTCCTATTAGAAATTGTATTCGTACGTTTGGATAATTAAAAAAAATATTGAAAAAAAAAAAGTTTTTTTGCGATTTTTTGAAACTTTGGCCCTCTTGCGGCAGTAAAAGATATTACCCGATCAATATAATATTTTACGAATTTATTCTTTATTACAAAAGGCAACTTTTCCGTTCTATTACATTTCGATTGTAAATATTTTGGTTTTTTCGACCCACCCTAATACACAGTTTAAGTTTAAATTCATTGAGCATTAGGCATTTAATTACTTATTTAACAAGGGATTTATAAATGCATTTCAATCTCTTGCATTTGGCGAGGAAACGCATTGTTTCGCCAAAGAGCGTGGAGCGTTCGTCTTTTCGCGCCAAATACTCGATTTTTTTTTTATTTTTGATTTATTTATTTATTTATTTTTACAGATTTTCTACTGGGATTCTACCGCAATATTTTTACCGATCTTTTTAACATACATATTAGCATTTCCTTTTTCAAAATATTTTGAGTATGCGTTTTAAGAAGGCCTTTCTTGTGAGTAACAATTTTTATTATTATTATTATTATTATGTATCTCTTATAGAAAAAACTAGCAGATGTAATTATAAAAAAAAAGAAAAGTGTCCAGCTAAACTGATGCCATTGAACTCACAGGCTATTCTCACTAATTGTATATTATACTCTTATTTTAAAGAATAATGCCCCTCAAAAAATAAGTGAAGGGGTATTAACTCCCGTTTCCCCCTTTATACTTAACCAGTGAACCTCCAAATCTAATCAGGGAAGCTCCTTAACATAATAAACCGGTATACCAAATTTGAAGCAAATCGAATAATCCTGCAAAAACCCCATTTATCTAAATTAAGTGGGTGGACTAGCCCTCTTTTATCCTTAACCAATGAATCCCCAAAACGAATCAGGGAAGCTCCTAAACATAATAAACCGGTATACCAAATTTGGAGCAAATCGAAAAATTCTGCATGAAAAACCCGTTTATCTAAATTAAGGGGGGTGGGGGTGGACTAGCCCCTTTCCCCCTTTATCCTTAACCAATGAACCCCCAAAACTAATCAGGGAAGTTTCTTAACATAATAAACCGGTATACCAAATTCTGAGCAAATCGAATAATTCTGCATGAAAAACCCATTTATCTGAATTAAGGGGTGGACTAGCCCCCTTTCTCCCTTTATCCTTAACCAATAAACCCCCAAAATTAATCAGGGAAGCTCCTTAACATAATAAACCGGTATACAAAATTCGGAGCACATCGAATAATTCTGCATGAAAAACCCATTTATCTGAATTAAAAGGGGTGGCCTAACTCCCCTTTTCCCCTTCATCCTTAACCAATGAACCCCCAAAACTAATTAGGGAAATTCCTTAACATAATAAACCGGTATACTAAATTCGGAGCAAATAGAATCATTCTGCATAGAAAACCCATTTATCTGAATTAAGGGGGGTGGACTAACCCCCTTTTTCCCCCTTTATCCTTAACCAATGAACTCCCAAAACTAATCAGGGAAGCGCCTTATCACAATTAACCTAGAAAAAAATTTTGAAGCAAATCGCATGTTTCTATCAAGAGTTATCGCGTTACGTACATACACACATACAAACATACATACTTACATACAGAACGGGCGGGCACATTGGCTCTCAGGCTTTGATAGCCTGTGAGCTAAAATTCTCTTAACGAATGATAATGAAACTGAGCTCTTAACGAAAAATGAATGAAAAAAAATCGTTTTACACATTACCAAAATAAATAACAATTTGCATTTCTGTGTCAAAATTATGAATATTCAGAATATGATCTTTATAAAGTATTCTAAAATGTATTAAACGATGCTTAATTTGTGGGGAAACATGCAACACGAAACATAAATTATCTTAATATTCAATTATAAGATAAAAAAGAAAAGTGCCCAGCTAAACTGATGGCATTGAGCTCACAGGCTGTTCACACTAATTGTATATTATACTCTTATTTTAAAGAATAATGCCCCTCAAAAAATAAGTGAAGGGGAATTATCCCCCGTTTCCCCCTTTATACTTAACCAGTGAACCTTCAAATCTAATCAGGGAAGCTCCTTATCATAATAAACCGGTATACCAAATTCGGAGCAAATCGAAGGATTCTTCATCATAAACCCATTTATCTGAATTAAGGGGGTGGACTAGCCCTCTTTTATCCTTAACCAATGAATCCCCAAAACAAATCAGGGAAACTCCTTAACATAATAAACCGGTATACCAAATTTGGAGCAAATCGAAGAATTCTGCATGAGAAACACGTTTATCTAAATTAAGGGGGGTGGGGTGGACTAGCCCTTTCCCCCTTTATCCTTAACCAATGAACCCCCAAAACTAATCAGGGAAGTTCCTTAACATAATAAACCGGTATAGCAAATTCGAAACAAATCGAATAATTCTGCATGAAAAACTCATTTTTCTAAATTAAGAGGGATGGGCTAACACCCCCTTTCCCCCTTTATCCTTAACCAATGAACCCCCAAAAGTAATCAGGGAAGTTCCTTAACATAATAAACCGGTACACCAAATTCGGAGCACATCGAATAATTCTGCATGAAAAACACATTAATCTGAATTAAGAGGGGTGGCCTAACACCCATTTTCCCCCTTCATACTTAACCAATGAACCCCAAAACTAATTAGGGAAATTCCTTAACATAATATACCTTTATACTAAATTCGGAGCAAATAGAATCATTCTGCATGAAAAACCCATTTATCTGAATTAAGGGGGGGGGGACGGGGGCTAACCCCCCTTTTCCCCCTTTGTCCTTAACCAATGAACTCCCAAAACTAAACAGGGAAGCGCCTTGTCACAATTAACCTAGAAAAAAATTTTGATGCAAATCGCAATTTTCTATCAAGAGTTATCGTGTTACGTACATACATACATACAAACATATATACATACATACAGAACGGGCGGGCACATTGGCTCTCAGGATTTGATAGCCTGTGAGCTAAAAATCTCTTAACGAATGATGATGAAACTGAGCTCATAACGAAAAATCTCTCTATTCTAAAAAAAAGTAACTACCGCTGTCACCGCCGCCGCCGCCGGTTTTGAATTTTTTGTGACCGGAGGATTTTCTTCGTTAATATTAAAAAAACTGTTGCATACAAAAATATGAAAATCGGTAGTATTATAGAGAAATGTTTGATAAACACGCTGATGCAGACAGTTTTCAAATCGAAGAATTATTTTAAGAGATATTTAATGCCAAAGTTGGACAAAATCGTTCCATTAAAAAAGTTTTATAGGAGCAAAAACTGTACATAGGAATTTAATCATTTTTAGATCATTTTATGCGTCAGAATTTCCCGGTGTGCAGATTGCAGTTAGTTTTTTAATTTGAATAATTTTTCGAGGTTTTATTTCTATTTTAAATTCAAATTTCCAGCATTTCGAGAGATATTTTTTACAAATTTAGAAAATTGTATTAATTTAAACTGTTGCAAACAGTATAAACATCTCAAACAGTAATGTTTGCTTCAAATTAAAAATTTATTTTACACGTGACTATTATAAACAAAAAATATAAAAAGCAGGAACTCATTGAAAATTACGTCATAAAAACTATAGTTACACGTGAATTTTAAATGAGAAAGAACATTGTAAAATAATAAATTCAGCAACATGCGTTAGAAGTCCTAAATAGGAGAATTTACGTCATATTACACTTATTACGTAAAATGAACAAAAAATAATATTGCAAAACAGTTTTAATTTAAAAATTGCGCGAGACATTTACTTGACATTTTAAGATGATCATAATATTTCATTTCTAACAAAAGTATTTTGACGTGAATATTAAAAAGAGAAAGAAAAGTTTGGTGAAAATTACGTCAGATTATAATTGTCAGATTCAAATTATAATTCAATCTTCCGAAATCTTTTTAAAGGCGATCAAATTAGCGTGCTGTTAGAGTCTGCGGTGTCTGTACGGGGGTTGACGAGCGTAGCTCGTAGGGGGCAGAGCCCCCTAGTGAATGAAAAAAAAAATTGTTTTACACATTACCAAAATAAATAACAATTTGCATTTCTATGTCAAAATTATGAATATTCAGAATATGATCTTTATAAAATTTTCTAAAATGTATTAAACGATGCTTAATTTGTGGGGAAACATGCAACACGAAACATAAATTATCTTAATATCTATAATAAAACACTCATACTACAATATATATTAAAACACACATACACACATAAATAACGCCTGCATTCAACAGTTAAAGGTATATATAAATATTATACAGACATACATACAGTAAATACAATAAACCCAACTGGAGTGAAAAATTAGGCAGAGCCAGGAATCGAACCCGGGACCACAGTACACAGTACCTCAGTGGTTAGAGCAGCAGTCTTGTGTACTGTGGTCCCGGGTTCGATTCCTGGCTCTGGCTAATTTTTCACTCCAGTTGGGTTTATTGTATTTATTGTATGTATGTCTGTATAATATTTATATACACCTTTATCTTAATATCTCTGTATCTCTCTATTCTACAAAAAAGTAACTACCGCTGTCACCGCAGCCGCCGCCGCCGCCGGTTTTGATTTTTTTGTGATCGGGAGCCTTTCTTCGTTCATATTAACAAAAATAATGCATACAAAAATATGAAAATCGGCGGTATTATTGAGAAATGTTTGATAAACACGCTGATGCAGACAGTTTTCAAATCGAAGAATTATTTTAAGAATTATTTAATGCTAAAGTTGGACAAAATCGTTCCACTAAAAAAGTTTTATAGCAGCAAAAACTATACATGGCAGTGTAATCATTTTTAGATCATTTTATGCGTTAGAATTTGCCGGAGTGAAGATTGCATTAATTTTTTTATTTTGACTCATTTTTTCAGGTTTTATTTCTATTTTAAATTCAAATTTTCAGCATTTCTAGAGATATTTTTTACAGATTTCAGAAAATTGTACTAATTTAAACTGTTGCCAACTGTATAAAAAGCGCAAGCAATAATGTTTGCTTCAAATTAAAAATTTATTTACACGTGACTATTATAAACAGGAAAAAAACTTTCAAATTAGAATTAAATAATTACGTATAAAAAGCAGGAACTTATTAAAAATTACGTCATAAAAACTATACACGTGAATTTTAAAAGAGAAAGGATATTGTAAAATAATAAATTCATTAACATGCGTTAGAAGTCTTATGAGAAATTACGTCATATTTACGTCACATTATAGTTATTACATAAAATGAACACATAATAATATTGCAAAAAAGTTTAAATTTAGAAATTGCGCTAGACATTTATTTAATATTTTGAGAATTAATTAAAAATGTCTCATTTAAAAGAACTTTCTTTTTGCTTTGTTAAAAAATACCAGGAGACAAAGACTCTCTTTACTTAATTCCTTTTATATTAGCTTATTTTGAAATGTTGTTACACGTGTATACGTCATCAAGTTATTTTTATTTCGACGTTGTATTTGTGTTTTTATTAATGTTGTACGAATTTATTTGTTCTTTCGTTATTTAAAATAAAAATTATATCAATTTGTATAATTTGGCGATTTATATAATTTGGCGAAATTGGTCGACAGGATAATCAAGGAGTACCGCAGCGGATTTGGCGTTAAAATTCCCCAATCAAAGAGAAATGAATAGAAATTTCTTTATATGGAGATCACCACTGTTTTTTAAATTATAATTCAATCTTTCGAAATCTTTTTAAAGCCGATCAAATTAGCGTGCATTTAGAGTCTGCGGTGTCTGGACGGGGGTTGGCGAGCATAGCTCGTAGGGGGCCGAGCCCCCTAGTCTCTCTATTCTAAAAAAAAGTAACTACCGCTGTCACCGCCGCCGCCGCCGCCGCCGCCGGTTTTGAATTTTTTGTGACCGGAGGTCTTTCTTCGTTAATATTAAGAAAAATAATGCGTACAAAAACATGAAAATCGGTAGTATTATACAGAAATGTTTGATAAACACGCTGATGCGGACAGTTTTCAGATCGAAGAATTATTTTAAGAGATATTTAATGCTAAAGTTGGACAAAATCGTTCCACTAAAAAAGTTTTATAGGAGCAAAAACTGTTCATAGGAATTTAATCATTTTTAGATCATTTTATGCGTTAGAATTTGCCGGAGTGCAGATTGCATTAATTTTTTTTATTTTGACTAATTTTTTGAGGTTTTATTTCTATTTTAAATTCAGATTTTCAGCATTTCTAGAGATATTTTTAAGAGATTTTAGAAAGTGATATTAATTTAAACTGTTGCCAACTGTATAAACAGCTGAAACAATAATGTTTGCTTCAAAAAAATATATTTATACGTGTAAATAAATTAAAAATTTATTAACACGTGACTATTATAAACAGAAAAAAACATTTGGAATTAGAATTGAATAATTATGTACAAAAAGCAGGAACTTATTAAAAATTACGTCATAAAAACTATAATTACACGTGAATTTTAAGAGAGAAAGGAATTTGTAAAACAATAAATTTATTAACATGCGTTAGAAGTCTTAAATAGGAGAAATTACGTCATATTTACGCCACATTACAGTTATTACATAAAATGAACAGAAAATAATATTGCAAAACGGTTTAAATTTAGAAATTGCGCTAGACATTTATTTGATATTTTAAGAGGATACTTTTCAACTATTTTTGTTAGGAAAGCGCAAATAATATTTCATTTATAACACAAGTATTTTCACGTGAATATTAAAAAGAGAAGAATAGTTTGGTCAAAATTACGTCAGATTAAAAACTATTAATTTAAAATGTCTCATTTAAAAGAACTTTCTTTTCACTTTGTTAAAAAATACCAGGAGACAAAGACTCTGTTTACTTAATTTCTTTTATATTAGCTTATTTTGAAATGTTGTTACACGTGTCTACGTCATCAAGTTATTTTTATTTCGACGTTTTATTTGCATTTTTATTAATGTTGTACTAATTTATTTGTTTTTCGTTATTTAAAATAAAAATTATGTCAATTTGTATAATTTGGCGAGTGGTTTGGCGATTTATATAATTTGGCGAAATTGGCCGACGGGATAATCAAGTAGTACCGCAACGGATTTGGCGTTAAAATTCCCCAATCAAAGACAAATGAATAGAAATCCGTTTATAGAGAGATCGCCACTGTTTTTTAAATTATAATTCAATCTTTCGAAATCTTTTTAAAGCCGATCAAATTAGCGTGCATTTAGAGTCTACGGTGTCTGGACGGGGGTTGGCGAGCGTAGCTCGTAGGGGGCCAAGCCCCCTAGTTCTAAAAAAAATAACTACCGCTGTCACCGCCGCAGGTTTTGAATTTTTTGTGACAGGAGGTCCTTCTTCGTTAATATTAAGAAAAATAATGCATACAAAAATATGAAAATCGGTAGTATGATACAGAAATGTTTGATAAACACGCTGAGGCAGACAGTTTTCAAATCGAAGAATTATTTAAAGAGATATTTAATGCTAAATTTGGACAAAATCGTTCCACTAAAAAAGTTTTATAGGAGCAAAAACTATTCATAGGAATTTAATCATTTTTAGATCATTTTATACGTTTGAAGTTCCCGGTGTGCAGACTGTTTTTCTTTTTTTTAATTTGACTAATTTTTTGAGGTTTTATTTCTATTTTAAATTAAAATTTTCAGCATTTCTAGAGATATTTTTTACAGATTTTAGAAAGTGATATTAATTTAAACTGTTGCCAACTGTATAAACAGTGGAAACAATAATGTTTGCTTCAAAAAAAAAAAATATTTATACTTGTAAATAAATTAAAAAATTATTTACACGTGACTATGATAAACAGAAAAAAAAACATTTGGAATTAGAATTAAATAATTATGTACAAAAAGCAGGAACTTATTAAAAATTACGTCATAAAAACTATAATTACACGTGAATTTTAAGAGAGAAAGGAATTTGTAAAATAATAAATTTATTAACATGCGTTAGAAGTCTTAAATAGGAGAAATTACGTCATATTTACGTCACATTACAGTTATTACATAAAATGAATACAAAATAATATTGCAAAAAGGTTTAAATTCAGAAATTGCGCTTTACATTTATTTTATATTTTGAGCGGATACTTTTCAACTATTTTTGTTAGGAAAGCGCAAATAATATTTCATTTCTAACACAAGCATTTTCACTTGAATATTAAAAAGAGAAAGAATAGTTTGGTCAAAATTACTTCAGATTAAAAACGATTAATTTAAAAAGTCTTATTTAAAAGAACTTTCTTTTCGCTTTGTTAAAAAATACCGGGAGACAAAGACTCTGTTTACTTAATTCCTTTTATATTAGCTTATTTTGAAATGTTGTTACACGTGTCTACGTCAAAGACGAAAACAGCGATTGACATATTTATTTTTGGTACTACTTAGTTATCCCGTCGACCAAAAATCTATCATTCGCCAAACTATAAGATTAAATGCCAATAATGGTTGATCATAAATGTCACATTAACTTGACTTTAAGCAAGTTACACGTGTCTACGTCATCAAGTTATTTTTATTTCGACGTTTTATTTGTATTTTTATCAATGTTGCACTAATTTATTTGTTCTTTCGTTATTTAAAATAAAAATTATGTCAATTTATATAATTGGCGAGTGCTTTGGCGATTTATATAATTTGGCGAAATTGGTCGACGGGTTCATCAAGTAGTACCGCAGCGGATTTGGCCTTAAAATTCCCCATTCAAAGAGAAATGAATAGAAATCCGTTTATAGGGAGATCGCCACTGTTTTGTAAAATATAATTCAATCTTCCGAAATCTTTTTAAAGCCGATCAAATTAGCCTACTTTTAGAGTCTGCGGTGTCTGAACGGGGGTTGACGAGCTTAGCTCGTAAAGGGCAGAGCCCCCTAGTTCAATTATAAAATAATATTTGTGCAATTATAAGTGCCCAGCTAAAATGATGGCATTGAGCTCACAGGCTGTTCACACTAATTGTATATTATACTCTTATTTTAAAGAATAATACCCCTCAAAAAATAAGTGAAGGGGAATTAGCCCCCGTTTTCCCCTTTATACTTAACCAGTGAACCTCCAAATCTAATCAGGGAAGCTCCTTATCATAATAAACCGGTATACCAAATTCGGAGCAAATCGAAGGATTCTTCATGAAAAACCCATTTATCTGAATTAAGGGGTGGACTAACCACCTTTTCCCCCTTTATCCTTAACCAATGAACCCCCAAAACTAATCAGGGAAGTTCCTTAACATAATAAACCGGTATACCAAATTCGGAGCAAATCGAATCATTCTGCATGAAAAACCCATTTATCTGAATTAAAATGGGTGGACTAACCCCCCTTTATCCTTAACCAATGAACCCCCAAAACTAATGTGGGAAGTTCCTTAACATAATAAACCGGTATACCAAATTCGGAGCAAATCGAATGATTCTGCATGAAAAACCCATTTATCTGAATTAAGGGAGTGGACTGAACCCCCCCCCCTTTTCCCCCTTTATCCTTAACAATGAACCCCCAAAACTAATCAGGGAAGTTCCTTAACATAATAAACCGGTATACCAAATTCGGAGCAAATCGAATGATTGTACATGAAAAACCCATTTATCTGAATTAAGGGGTTGGACTAACCCCGTTTTCCCCCTTTATCCTTAACCAATGAACTCCCAAAACTAATCAGGGAAGCGCCTTATCACAATGAATCTAGAAATTTTTTTTGAAGCAAATCGGATGTTTCTATCAAGAGTTATCGCGTTACGTACATACATACATACATATATACATACACATACGTACATACATACAGAACGGGCGGGCACATTAGCTCTCAAGATTTGATAGCCTGTGAGCTAAAAATGACGATATTATATAAATAGCAGTTAATATTATAAAAGTAGAGTCAAATATTTAAATTTTAATGCAAACGTTTCCACCCCCTCCCCCCCACACATATTATATATAATTTAATTTCAGATATTTAAAATATTTTTCGCGTACTTTACTACGGAAACATGTTATTTTGTTTTTTCCCAAACTTATGACTTTTATAACCTCGAACTCAGATCAACGAACATTGTCCACTTTTTTTTTTTTTTTTTTTTTTTTTTTTTTCATATATCGCCAATTTTCCTTTTAGAAAAGTGTACTGTTTCAAACGTTAATTACTAAAGATTATTTTTAAGAAAATTTATGCAATTTTTCTTTATTAATACCACAAAAGAAAATATTTTACAACAAAAATTGCTTACTGAAATAAATCTTCGATGATCTTTTTAATTCGTCATCCCTTTTTCAATTTTTTTTTCTTTTTTGAAGGTTTTTGGTATTGGATTAATCTTCCGTAATCAGGTTACCGGCTAATTAGTGTATTTACTGAACTATTTGGATGGTTCTTTTATATTTGAAAGAGTCTCTGGACAGTGATCGCGATTGCAGAAGATTACATGAAATTTGTACTTAGCGATTAGTAAATTTATGTTTTGTCATTATGAAGCAAACGGAGAACAGAAGATTTAGTATTATATATTTTTTATTTGCAGTTATTTTACTGTCACTAAAAAATAATTACTTGGAAAAAAAATTGAAATTCCAATGGTGGCTGGTGGAACAATATTTGTTGATTTATCATTTTAGCCTAGATAAGAAAAAAAGTACCTCAAATGCAGATAAAATTGAAAATAGAAATCATTATAAAGCAAGTTCTTCTGACGCACAATCCTATTCGCTAAACTGAGTGGGAAAATTAACGATTTTAGGTTTATTTAGGCAGCAGACAGAAGAATAATGTAATTTTGAAACTAAAAAGTGTATTTATTTCTCCGTGTTATTGTACTATTTAGAGAAATGAAAAAAGGTCTTCGGTGCATCAAAAAGATTATTTCGTTATATTATAACGCGTTAGGTTATTAAGTTTTGTATAACTGACTTTATTTGTCATTTACAAAGAGTATTTTTGGCGAAAGATCTATATTTCAGCCAACAGCAATTTGACTTTATTTAATGGAATGTAGTTTTGCGCATAATTACGTATGTTTTACGTGTGTTAACTCTGCTAAATTTGTAACCATATAGTTTGCAAACACTTGTAATGTTTGCCATAAAACTTAGCTGTGCACCCGATTATGGAAGATTGGGAAGATTTTGATTGGATGAAAACAAGAGGTTTATTTTTCTATCATAATCAGTTATCGAGGGGGTTTTTTTTTCAGGTTAACAACTACATAATTGCAAGTGGTATATATATAAAAAGGAAATGGTAATGAAAACGAAAATGACAATATTTTATTTTTATTCAAACACTTCATTTTTAAAAATCCACTTTTATGTGATTCATATTTCTTTTAATGAAAGTTAAAGACTTTTTGTGTGCAAACAATTTATTACATTTTTTTACCGTATTTACTCTGCTTTAATCCGAAGATAGAAAACTGCAGTAAACATGCTGGAAGACGTATATTACAAAATATAATGCAACGTAGAGAGAAATTGTATTTAAGCTACCAGAACCACACATAGCACCAAGCTGAGAAGCCCGGAGTTCAAGAACTATCAAACGAAAGTGAATAATCCGAACATAATTAATGTTCAGTGGTCACTATCTGCAATCATTGTAATTATTTCTCATTTTAGTAGTGTGGTGACTAGAGAACATTTTTACATTTCTGGTTAGCATAACGGCCGTATTTTCTTCCCAACTTCTGCTTTAAATATATACTGTAAAAAGAGTTTATTCTCAATAGCCCGAATTTTGCCTAACACATAAGATAATATAATAAATAGCGTTCGCATAGTATTCAGCAAATGCGGAAAGATTTTCCCGGTGAAGGTCCATATTAATTTAAAATACAAGGTCGAATTCATAATTTTGTTTGATCAAGGATCATTTGGAAAATGGACCAGCGAAGCGGGTGTAGCCTGCTAGTTATAATATATATTCGATTGGTTCATAATCATAATATTATATTTTTACACAAATTTAATAAAAATTCGTAAATATGAGGATTTGAATTCCTTGCAAATTAGAAAACTTTTAAATATTTTATCATTAAAACGATTTTTGCAATGTAGTTAGTAATATATATCTAATTACTTGTTGCTGCAATAGATTTTTTTTAATTTTTATTTTTTCTAATTTCGACTTATTTAACCTAAATAAAATTGATGATTTTTTCCAGCAAAATTTCATTTAATAAGGATATGCACTTTTACAATGTAATGCCAATACATGATGTTTCCGTAAGGAAAAAACAACAGTTGCAAAATAAACTTTTATAATTTCAAAACAGTCTTAAATATCTCAGAATTGGGCAAAAAATTAATTTTTGCCATATGTATCTATTTTAACAATATAATTAAGTGAACAGTTTACAACGTGTAAATTTTGTTTTTATTGCTACCATTTTATTAAATGAATTCTGCCGTTATCTTTTTTAGGTAAAATGCTGAAATAATAGGCGTTTTATTTTAATAATCCCTGTTATTTATCCATATACAATTTATGTCCATTTTTTTTCTTTACAAAACAACAAATAAACAAAATAAAGTCCATTTAAAAATACGTACTTATATCATCATTTATAATTTTTTTTTTTTTTTTTTTTTTTTTTTTTTTTTTTTTTTTACAAAAGAACACTATTTTATTAAATATTTTCTCAGACGGTTGTTTAGCGATCAGTTTCATACATAATCACAAATTACTTTTTTTTTTTTTTTTAACAATCAACTATCCAGTCTTCTGTAACATAAAACACAGTTCCTAAGAGACTCAAAATGATTAAAAAAGTGTGATAATGATGCCTAACTCTCAGTTCAAGTGATCATTATTTAGGTCTCGCGTGTCTTCAAAATGATACAGCGTTCTTTTATAAAATAAATAATGAAAAAAGGCGTGATAAAGATAAGGTGAACAAACTTCAGGTTGTATCTGGAACTTTTTAAAGTGCTATCATTATTTTTAAATGCATCTAAAACAGTTGCACTTGTTTAACAAAAGGAATTAATTCAAATATAATACAATTTATTTTCTTACAATTTTCTTACGCAATCTAGAAATTGTTTTTTGAACGAAAATATAAATTGCATTTAATGAGTCTTTAATGAGTTTCTCACTAGGCATGTTATATTTTTGCAGTACTATTTTTTAAAAGTATTACATTATTAGTTAGTATTTCTATATCAATCGCATGAAGTGATTTTTCTCCCTATTATACTTCATTTGTTACTTTCTTCTTTCTAAAGAAGAACATACTGTAATCGAATTTGGTTACTTATGTTATGTTATGTGTTTGCAGTATTTCTTTAGAGAGATATCAATCGCATGAAATGACTTTCTTTCTATTTTTCTTTCTTTTTACTTTCTTCTTTCTAAAGAAGAAAGTTTTGAAATCGAAATTTCTTAGACTTGCGGTTTTCTACGATTTATATATTTTAGGGCTCAAAAATGACGGAAAACAGGTTTATGCAAAATGTCTATATGTCCATCCATATGCACGTAGGAGTGTATGTCACCTTTGTAACATTGAAAAGTGTTTCAAATTATGCATTGAATTTAACCAAATTTCCTATATATGTTTTTGGCTATAACGAGCTGGTCCCTTGAGAATTTGGGAAAATTCCGCCGCAAAGGGACACTGTAATAGCAGATTTTGTGCCATTTTCAATATTGTATCAGCGAAAAGTGTATGAAGTTATGCATATAATTGAGTCAAATTTCAAATAGATGTTTTGGGGTATGACCAGTAATTCCCTCGAAAATTTGGAAACATTCCTGCGGCAGCATGAGCTCTAATAGCGATTTTTTTGTACCAGTTATATTATTTTATTCTGAAAACCGTACGAAGTTACGCATAGAATAGAACCAACCTTCATATGCAGGTTTTAGATTACGGACTTTAGGTCCCAGTAGCAAAGCAGGATTTTCGCGGTTGCGATTGCTATTGTGCCATTGTGCAATATGTTTCTTTTATTTTATTAAAAGCGTTAAAAATGTCTTTTGTAGCAGTAATAAAAAAAGTGTTTTTAGCTCAAATGAATATAGTTTTGATAATTAAAAGAAAATGGAAATATACTCGTAAACGAAAATTCTTGTTTTATAAATGAAAAGTCATTCATGACGTACGTTTCTCTTGTTCAAGCCATTAACCAATATTTATTTTTAATATCACGTCATATTTACCTGGTTTCATTACTTAGTTATACTGATGCTCCTTGTATTATTTACAAATATTTGAAAATGTTCGTTTTATTTCAAATTCGACGCCTGGTCTATCTGTTTTTTTTTCCGCTTACTAATATTTTTCTTGTATCTTTATATTATTCTAAAACATTCGAAAATGTCCGTTGCACTTCCTGTATGACTTTATATTAATTTTGTTTTTAATTATTTTAACGACGTCATATTCATGTGCTTTCTGTACATATTCATGCTCTGTGTATTATTGTAAAATATTTGAAAATGAGTGCTCGTCTCTGTCTTGTTTCTGTCTCCCAATTTTCACACTGTCTTCCTTAGTTTTTTTTTTTTTTTTTTTTTTTTTTTCTAAATTGAAAAATCTTTCCAGCGGATTTTTAGAAAATTGGATATTCGGATGTCGAAAAAAAACTCTACATTTGCTCTGAAATTTTCAAATTGATATCTTGACTAGTTTTCTTAATTTCATCCAATTGGGGAAGATTGTTATCATTTTTATTGTTAGAAACTACCGTTACAATCGGCGAGAAATGAATAACCGCCTTTACGCCGGCATGTACCTTAGTGTTTTATATATACCAGTGCTATAAAATAATATATATATATATATATACTGTCAAACTTTTTGTATTAATAAACATGTTTAATAAATAAAATCCTTTATATTTCTAAACTGCTAAAATATATCCTGTTTGAAATCTCTAGTACTCGGTACCTTGCTAGTAATCTCGGTACCAAATTAACTCGAAACTTTTTTTGTCCTGTGAGATAGGCCAAGTTACTGAGTTTTGCTAGTTTCAGAAATTCACATTATTTGAATCAAGTTAAAAATACATTTTCAGCAAATTTCAAACTTTTTCATTTCCTTTTTATTTTGCTGTGACTGTTGTTTGTTCTGTTTTGTAAAACAACATATATCAAAAAACAATTAAGAAAACTATCATTTATGAGTTTGTTATCACATTAGACAAAATATATTTCATTAGGCTAACATTAGAGCAGAAGATATTTAATATCGGAAGAAATAGGAAAAGAAAATAAAGCTTATGTATTAGCAAGGAAACAATACTTTTATGAACGTAAATTCCATTAGTATTTTTTATATGACGAAAAACAAGAATTGCTGTTGGTCGTTAACACTCCATGTAGAAATATTGTAACATTTGTCATTTTTAATGCAGGGAACTTTACAATTGGGGTTAGTCTGGATGATTTGTCTTTTGATAAATTACCCTATATTAATAAAAATGCAATGAATTAAAGAGTAATTAAAAATTATATTTTGGTCTGGAGATAAGACCAGAGAAATTACGGAAGCTTACATTATATTCTGATGGGAATTCTATCTCCACGAAGCAACCAATTGTGATGTAATGAGGGTTTTTTTTCTACTGTCAACTACTCATTTTTTAATATAACATTACTAATTAATTTTGTATTCTAAAATAAATAATGATTCTTTTTTAAGTATAAATAGTTAAGTAAAAAGTTTGGCAGCTTGAAATATCATAAAACTGATACCACTATAAGTAATCTATGCTTAACGAAAAGCTGTGTAACAACAAAAATGTACTGTTTTGAAGATTAAAAAGTTAATAAAAACATAATAAAAAGTTACAAATAAAACATAATGTTTCGCTAAATTTACTTTTGCTGAAATAATTGATGTTAGATATACGTTATAACAATTGTATAAAATAAATAAATACATTCAATGCAATTTTTAATATGAAAGAAAATCTTTTTACCTAATAAATCATCTTACAATTAATCTCGGTTAATAAGAGAGCGGCTTAATCAAGGTTGCAGATGAAAGAAGCAATTTGCATATTAAGAACGGTTTGTTATAAAACTACATTCAGATTTTTCACCCGTTTTTACATTCATTTCCCATTTTTGAAAATTTGGAGCCCAGCTGAAATATGGTGATACGACCTTGTCTGACCGAGACAAAACAATTTCCTCTTAAATTCCGATATCGAAACACGCGAATTTCCTTTCTATATAATGAATTTTATCAAAAATTTATGGAATTTGTAATATTTAGCACAAATTCATTATTGGATGTTTTAAGAGGTATAAGAGGTTTTTTTTAATTACTAACTGAGGAAAGAAATATTTCTTTTCTGTATACTATATATTACATTTACATAATAAAATTGTCTTCTGGAAGAATTGTCTGGGGAAAAGTATAATTTCATTAACAATACAGATAATTCCCAATATTTTGCAGATAAAGTACCATAAATGATAGACAAAAAATTAAATGTATAGGTTAATAAGAAAAGTAGATTTCAAAAGAGAATATATCTTATGTTATTTTAGTAGAATCTTTTAATTTTCTCTGCGAATTTTCAAGGATAGTTATAGCGTGGATGAATAGACTGATTAAACATGATACGACCCCGTGATATTTGATGACAAAAATGTCCAATTATTGTACAAAAAGAAACTATACAATTAATGCTCGGGATTCTGTATGCTTGAATGCGATGCTTAACATTCTCACTGCCGTGAAATGATATATCCGATTACTAAGCTGTAGGCTTCACTGCAATATAAGCATTATTTAAATTTGTATAATTCTACACATATAATGCAATTTTAATACATTGAGTAAGGATTAATACTCTGAAGGATTATATTCATATAAGAAATTAAGTTTTTTATATCATACTTGGAAAAATAATCTGTTTTAGGAATTTTGAAAGTTTTAAGAGAAAACAAAACTACAATTTAGCCCTTTTACTCGGTGGTCAAGGGGTTAAAAAAAGGAGCAACGAAAATTGGATTAAAAGATGGGAATATGCTAATAATTAGCTTTAAAAAATAGAAACATTTAATATCATTTTTTGTCAAATATACATTCGTTTTAAATTTTGTAAACTAAGAAATAAAAGTTACCTTTACAAATCGGATTACAATTGACTATAGTTTTTTAAAGATTACAAACTAACCGTTTATAATGTGACGGAATTTTCTGTAAATTTAGAAAACAAAAATTTCATAAATCTGCTAAAATAAAATTTTCCATTAAATCTTCTAGTAAAGAAACAACATTTCGTCAAGGAAGCTAGATCTTTAAGTACAGTGAACATGTTCTTCTTTTTAGGGTTCCGTACATAAAAAGTTAAAAACACAACCAATATAAGATCACTCCTGTGTCTGTCTGTCCGTCTGTCGAAGCCATTTTACTCGTAAACTATGGAACGCGGAAAGTTCAAATTGGGGGAAGTAATAAAGACTATTAGCCCATATATTTACAAATTATTAAACATTCACAAATATATTTAGGAAAAATGCAGAGTGGCTAATCAATCTACTTGAAAAAAAAATATTTTCTTTGTATATCGTGTGGGGTATCGTGTGAAAGCTTTCGTAACGTTGAAAGCAAAAATACATTTCTTTTAATTTTAGGTATTATAGTTGCAAAGATATTGCTGAAAATGTAGTGCAAAAATATGCCACCCCCCCCCCCTTCAATTTCCGAATCTACTTTGACTAAAATCATGAAAAAATTAGAGGTAGCAGACAACTTAAACCTTGCAGGAAAATTATAGCGATACCCTACGTCACATAACTTTTCAGAAAGGCGCATTTTTCTGTTACACACAAATTTCGATTTGCAGGGTTTTAGCAAAGGTGTTGAGGAGTGGACAGGAGCGGCGTGCTCTATGTGCCATCGGCTTTTAAAGCATAGATAACAGCTTTTAATGATGCATTTTTGTTATGCAATGCACAGTAGCAATACAAAGGTCAAATTGTTAAAAACAGACTAATTTAATTAGAATTAATCAAATAGATACTTTGGGATTTGCGAATAGTTTCCATCGGGTGGATCTCTCTATACGCCTCCCGTGTCTTTAAAAGTTAATTGAAAACATATCTAGAAAACCGCGGCATGGACCAAGGAGCGTTGCAACTTTGCCACCTCCTTTCGCAGCATGCTTAGCACAATGCCAAGTTTAAACTTTGAACAAGGGTTTTGTTTTAGATACACTGTAAACAGAAAAGATTATTACTACTTTGAATTTAGTTATATGAAATGCCAAATGAAGTTTAAATTTGCACTACTTTTATTTTCAGCACCGAATTAAGTTCATCATAAACAGATTTGGATAAGATAAAAAAAAAAGAGTTATACAGAATAGCAATATTTGATATTATTTAGGCTTTATATCTCTTTGAACTTTTATGGTATACCCATTCGTACTTTTCTAGTATATAAAGCTATACCCAATTCTACGTTGTATAAATTTTTACAAATTTTTATCATTCTTTTAGCAACGACTTTTTTTAATAATACAGTAAATAATTCACATATTTATTATACGGAACCCTCACAGCGCGAGTAATACTCGTACTTGATCGGTTCTTTTTAGTATATTTGGAAATTTTTAATCCTGTTACATAGGAAATACACTGTTTTTCTTAATTACGATAAGTTATCAAATAAGGATAGTTCAATCAAGATAAGTCCAGGATTATCAAATTAATCAGCAATAATTTATTAAAATTATGTATCACTGGATTGTGTAAATATATTGAGATTTATTAATTCTTTAAATTATAAAATTACGTGAGTTGCGGTTTATCATATCCATTATATAATGATAAAAGTATTTCGTCCGCGACGATTTATTTTGCAGTCATTTAATTCAAACATATTCCAAATTATACAAAATCATTGAATTATACCTATACATGTTTTCTATAATAAGCATATAAACCAGTATTTTGTTAGAGAAAATTAATTAAGCTATCTCTATTGTTCTATATTTCCATATATGCTCAGATATAAAGCACGGATTCTAGTGTACTCGATATCGTAATTAATACGAATCAGTGAAATATTGGAAATTATTATAAACAGTCACTTTATAGAATGTACCCGACAGCAATTTTTGAATCATTGACTGAAATATAGTTATTTAAACTCCGGGCAACACAAGTTAATGACATCCATTCATCTTTAACTAATATGCTGCAGAGGTTACAAATCATTAACTGTATACGTAAAATATTTCCACGAATCTGGAATCGAAATAAAACATAAAATCTATGTTAAATCAATGAATAACCATTTATAAAACCATATATATATATATATATATATTTAGTTACACAATTGGTACTTCGTTTAAGTAAGTGTGTTTGGATTTTATTTTATTCTTTTTTTTCATTTTTTTTATTTTTTTACTGCTTTAAATTTCAACAATGTTTAAAACTCATCATTTAAATACTTTAAAATGTGCAATACGGTCAGTCAAATTTAAAATTTCAGAAAAGGGAGAACAACAATGAGTAACGTGTTAGAAGGTTAATTAATAGAATATTTATGATCACATTTTTGTACCCAATTACGCCATAAATTCCGCAACAAATATAAATAAAAAATAACATACACAGATAATTTTCCATTCAAATCGAATTCAAGATTTTGTGTTAATCAGTTTTTATTAGAACATCTATATCTCGGCAGCGTACATATCTTATTAATTAAATATGGCAATTTTAGAACAGAAGGCATATTTTAGAGATCTTCATGGCTCAATAAATGCGAAAATCGAGGAAATCATTTTCTGAAAAAGACCTCGCCTTAAGTCTTTGTTCTTTCAAGTATTACTCATTTTAAAAATTAATTTATACCGCGTTTCTAAGCTACACACATATAAACCATGTACTATTTTAAATAATTTTCATGTAATGATGTGATTTAATGAATGAATGAATTTATTTTATTAATTAATTTTTTTTTACTGTATCGGTGTAGGGGTTTTCAGACATTTAAGCACAATGATATTTTTTATTATTATGCCGATAGTTAAAAAAAAAAAAAAAAATTCTAGTTGTGCATAAACAAGTGGTTTTCTAAATACAGTGCTTTAAGAGCGCCTTCAGTATCAATAAAGGATTATCAGCAAGAACAAAAGAAAGAATAATTCCAGAAAATGTTCTTTTGTTGGTGCGATATATCTAATGATGTGTGTGTGTGAAAGTTAAACGTAGTGCAACTATGTTAATTCTACTATCTCAATACATCATATTTTCACAAAAATAATTGGACCAACAGTTATACTATGAAATTTAATATATATATATATATATATATATATATATATATATATATATATATATATATATATATATATATATCGTTATTTCATGAATCATTCAATATGTCGAAAAAATTTCGCTTTCTTAATGCCTAATTATATAAATGAATAATTCAGGCATATTGTATTATCATACAACACATAAAAAACTCAATTATGTTTGGCTGAATAAAATCAAAGCATATTCTTTTATATCTTAACTGAGATTTATACAAACAAAATGTTTAATATCTGAAGTTTCATAAAATATGTCGTTTCGTCTAAAATATTGGTAGCACTTTAAAGTTAGATAATGAAGCCGAGTGAAAAGTGCGATTTGAGCAATTTAATTAAATATTTCAGTTAACACTTTCAAATTCTCATTGCGAAACTAATCGATATTAGATATTATATGAGGTGATAGAATATGAAATTTAACATTACTGCCAATTTTGATTATTTATTATTCTATCTTCGATGTAATTGTAAATTACAATTTACCTTTTATAAACGAGAAACACAATAAAAAGGAAAATCATTTGTCACTAAATCTAATCTTACTACTAATTTTGATTATCATAAATCATCATATTTTAATATCAAAGCTCAAAATTTCAATTTGTACAACAATTTATAATTAAAATATTAAAAAGTTAAGATACATTTTATTTAACGATGATTTATTTAATCAAAAAGGCACTTTTGAATTCCGAATTCAAACAGACGAGTCTTGTGATTTTAGATACGTTCGTAAGTATATACATGTGTAGCACCAATAGTCGTAGCCTGATTCGCCCGTCTGTTCAAAACAATTATTTCGAAATAAACAGACACAGAAATACTTTACTTTCACGTATTATTTAAGGGGACACAGTACCTTTTAACTACTTTTTCGATTTTGACCAATACTGTAATATACTTAAATATAATGTCACTACAGATATTAGGATATAAAGCAAATATAATTTCATATAATTTCAAAAAAAAAAAATCTTGTACAACAGCCTATTTAACTAAAATTTAAATTTAAAAAAAATATATATATATTTTTAAACCCCTGCTACTTTTTTAAATATGAATATTTTTGCTTCAAAAATTTTTTACGTATTCCTTAGATTATACTACATAAAAATTTGCATGGAATTTTAGATGTATGGGATATTACATTTAATATCAATGTTTTTCTCTTTTGTATAGTAAAAAATCAAGGAAAATAATTGAAATTCTTAAAAAAAAAATAACTATAACCTTGAATGTTAAACCCATGCACAGTTATATGTAGTATAATCTAAGGAATATGTAAAAAAAATTTGAAGCAAAAATATTCATATTTTAAAAAAGTAGTAGGGATTTAAAAAAAATTTAGTTTTTTTAATATATAAATTTTAGTTAAATAGACTGTTCTACAAGATTTTTTTTTAATTATATGAAATTATATTTGCTTTATAGTACCTAATATCTGTAGTGACATTATATTTAAGTATATTACAGTATTGTTCAGAATCGAAAAAGTAGTTTATAAGGTACCGTGTATTCTTAATTGTCTGAGCGAAGCGAAGGCTAATACTCAGCGAAATATTACTGTCCGGACACTTTACTACTACGATGGATATTAACGCCATGTCCTACTAAAAAAAAAGCCTAATAAAAATCTTTCGTCAAGCATAACTCAAAAAATATTTGTCGGATTTCGTTTCTGATTGCACCAGAAGGTACCTATGAGGGTCGTCTACTGAATGCACCTACTATGAAAAATAAGTTCCAAACCGTTTAAAAATTATATAGAAAAAACTCTTAAAAAGCACAATTTATCTGCATACGTCAAAGAAATTTGGCATGCGTTTATTTCACCGGTTGATGTTTTCGTAGACAACTGGTTTGAACACATGGAGCAAATAAAAAAAAAAAATACGCACGCAGTAATATAGAATAGATCAGTTTCAACCACGTGATCACAAACCTTGCAACAACCCGTGGCAACCAGTTTTGGTGGGCAAACAAATAATAATACAGTATTCCGTACCACGGTGACCGTTTTTAGCCTGTTGTATAAAATCTGGCATTGTAACGCTCAAACAATACGCACTCCATCATATTTGTTCTCCTTTTCTTTTTTTTTCTTTTCCTTCAAAAGAACTGACAAGCTGAGAAAATTAGACTTTTCGGGAGAGGGAAGAATGTTTACAAAGTGGTTGCCGACAAGGCATTTGTGCTATGCTGTATTTTAAATTAACTGAGTTATTTTGTAAATAGTAACATGTAAATAGGATGTAAATATTAAAACTTATTAATCGATGATAAGTTATCAAGTTTTATTTCGTAACATAAGATAGTTTCCACCCTGGATTCTAAATAATATGTTACAGAAGTGGCTCCCCAACGTCTGGCACGAATAGAAGCAAGATATGAAGATAAGTATTATTTTAAATTGACTTAAACTGTTTTAATAAGAATATTTAGATACTAAAGTACAAAAATTTATACAAAAGTACTTTTGATTCATCCGGAATCTGATGATTTTTGAAAATTGTATTTGATTCGTCCAGAATCGAAATATTTTGGAATTGTTCTATTCAGTTGAATGATATTTTCCTTAGAATTGAAATACGAAAAGTCGTCTGCAGCTTCAAGTATTTTAGTATCTGAATTAAATGAAGATATTCATAAGAGAAATAATTCTAATAATTATTTTTGAAAAAATAAAAATCGTTTGCTTTATTTTATACATTTATATAGTTGCACTGAGCTATTTATTATGAAGTTGTTATTGTAAATGAGTGCTTGGCATTATTTAATTATTATATGATTGATATTATTGTGTAAGAAAAAAAAAATGGCAAATAGTTGGTGTCATTATATTGAGTTTTGAAAGATATTATATGTTATTTATGTTCTATATATGTTAAAAATTACGTATTTTGCTAAGAGTTATTCGTAACGCGAATTAAGTTTGAAGTTAGCTAAAACATATTTAGTTCAAATTATGGCGTTTCTTTCAAAGGGTAAGAAAATTGATTTAATCACATTAGCTTCAGAATTAAAAGTAGAAGTAAGTAGCGATGATAAAGTCCTCGAATTACGTGATAAAATTGTAAATAGTGAGGCATTTAAAGATAACACAGATTTTGTACAGGGAATTTATGAAAATATCGTAGAAGAAAGAAAGACTCTTGAGGAAGAGAAACGTTTAGCCGAAGAAAGAGAATTTGAGCTACAGAAGCTCAGGTTAGAAGCAGGAACAAGAGATGTTGTTGCAAATACAAGCAACCCTCTAGAAACTTCTTCAATACGCGTTGACTTGAAAAAGGTTTTACCCGATTTCAATCCTGATAAGGATGATATGAAATTATTTTTAATAACTTTTGAGAGGCAAATGAAACTTTTAAAGGTTTCTAAAGAACTGTGGATCACGTATTTAATTGGAGTCCTTCCAAATGAAATCGGTAAATTAATAGCGCGTGAACCGGAAGAAAAATTTGAGGATTATTCTTATATTAAAGATATATTGTTGCAGAAGTTCAAGTTAACTGCAGAAAGGTTTAGAGTTTTGTTTAGTCGACATCCAAAGCGAACCGATATTAGCTGGAAAGAATATTATTTTGAAATTAGAAGCTATTTTGAGGGATGGCTATCTGAGTTAAATATAAATTCCATTGAAAAATTATCGAAATTAATTATTGCTGACCAATTAAGGAAAAAGGTTTCCCCTGATTGTAAAGAACATTATTTAGATCAATGGGAGAATTTAACAGATCCTGTTGAATTAGCTGAAAAGTTAGATTTATATGATAATTTGAGGTCACACAAAGTAGAAATAAAGAGATCAAATAAAATCAGTGAGGTCGAGAATTCTAATCGCTTTGAAAAAACGCCTTTAGATTTTAAAAGAAATGATTTTGGTAAAATTGGCAATCAAAAAGAGTCCAAGAGAAATAAAATTAATTACCCTTCAAATTTAAATCGACCAATGTTAAGTTGCTATGGTTGTGGAAACCAGGGAGTTATTAAATCCAAGTGTCCAACTTGTTCTCCGAAAAATGTATCGGTGCACTTTCAATCACTAGAATTTCGTACATGTAATATGCAAACATCACCAACATTATTGATAAAAATAAGCATAAATGGTCTCTCTGGCACAGCTTGTGCTGACACTGGCGCAACACATTGCGTTGCGGGTAAAGGTTTGCATTCTTTATTAAAAGACCAAGGTGTGAAGTTTGAAAAAACTCAAATGATCGTAGTCTTAGCGGATGGGCTACAAAACACTACCGAAGTTTATAAAACAGAAGTTCATGTTAAAATTGAAGGTCGCGACATTAAAACAACACTTTATGCTCTGCCGAATGCCAGAAATAATCGTACAATTTTAGGAATCGATTTTTTACGCAAAGCAAAAATTGTTTTGGATGTAGTAAATCAAGAATGGTTCTTCGCTGATAGATGTAGGTGGAAGTATAGATTCGCTGAAGATAGATATAGACCTCCCAGTGAATTAGCGATAAAATCCGTTGAATTAGACACCGTTTTTCTTAGAGAAGATGAAGGTAGACATCTCACTTCAGAGCAACAAGTTAGGTTGAATGAACTGCTCCAAAAATTTACTAGTAGCTTCCAACTAGGGGAAGAGGATAGACCTAAAGTTAAGCATTATATTGATACAGGATCACGGAGGGGCAAAAATGTATCTGATGAAATTGATAGTCCTGCTCATGATAGAAAAGGCTATGCAAAAGATTGCCGTAGGAATTTCGATTATAGGGGTAAGAACAGAAATTTTAATAGACCAATTGTTAACAGAAGCAATAATAGATATGGCCAAAAATATGTTAAACAGTCATTTAACCATGGAAATTACAATAAAAATAGTTATGAGAAACCTGGTTCAGAGAATTCTTACCAAGATGAATCAGAGATTCCTCAAAATTTTGAGACTAAAGATTCTTTAATATCTCAAGATATGACAGAAAGTGAAGGTTTGGTGAATAGTTCATCGGATATGGTTGAACCTAATGATGCATCTGAAACGCTAGAAAGTGCTTCACTTACAAAAGTAAAGTATAATCCAAATTTTTCTCCTAGGTACAAAAATAGAGGCTACTATCATGCTCGAAATAATTATAATTATGATGGCCGACGATCAGGTAGAGGTAGCTATCAGGAGCAAAGAAATTCCCAACCATCACACAGGTATAGTGCACGGCGAACTGCAGATTCGTCTAGCAAATTCGAAAAGAGATATGAAAATGATCTTGGAACTGATGATCAGGATAATTACAAATTGGATTATAGGTCTGGAGGTTACAGACATGATAATGGGTACTATGGAGATCAAAGATCTCCTACTTTTTATATCATTGCCACTAAAGAAAACCCCTTTTCTCCCTTAGGAAATTACCATATATCAGCTTTGTGTCCTTACACGCAAGACGATGGTGGATCTTCTAAAGGCTTTATTCGTCCTAGAGGCAGACCCGGGAAACATCAGACGCCCAGCCAGCAAATATTTACGAAAGGACCACAAAACACGAGAGCCATAGAGGATTTTAGGCACCAGAAAGCATCCCGAAGGAATCCACCCAGGAAATGCACACTGCATCTGAGGGACCAGTAATGCAGTGTGAGAGGAAGAGTGTAACGCTCAAACAATACGCACTCCATCATATTTGTTCTCCTTTTCTTTTTTTTTTTCTTTTCCTTCAAAAGAACTGACAAGCTGAGAAAATTAGACTTTTCGAGAGAGGGAAGAATGTTTACAAAGTGGTTGCCGACAAGGCATTTGTGCTATGCTGTATTTTAAATTAACTGAGTTATTTTGTAAATAGTAACATGTAAGTAGGATGTAAATATTAAAACTTATTAATCGATGATAAGTTATCAAGTTTTATTTCGTAACATAAGATAGTTTCCACCCTGGATTCTGAATAATATGTTACAGCATGTTGTATGACATACAAATGTGGATGATTAAAACAAAAGACAAGAGTGTTTATTGATCCGGGAGGTTACCTTTCTCTGGATGTCTGTCTGTCTATCATACAGCATGCTATTTTCTTGTAAAGGATGATATTATTATGCAGTAAAACCTCCATAACGGACACACCCGATTAGTGGACACCTCTATTTAGCGGGCATTTTTTCGATTACCAACCCTTAAATAACTGTACATTTTTTACTCTCAGTAGCGGACACCTCCAAATAGAGGACAAATTCTGCCCTCCCGAGGTGTTCGCTATTCAGAAGTTTTACTGGTAAAACCTCCATAGCGGACACACCCGATTAGCGGATACCTCTATTTAGCGGACATTTTTTCGATTACCAACTCTTAAATAACTGTACATGTTTTACTCTCAGTAGCGGTCACCTCTAAATAGAGGACAAATTCTGCATTCTCGGGGTGTCCGCTATTCAGAGGTTTTACTGTATATAATATTGATAATTATTTTACAGGGCCGCACAAAAGAATAAGAATATATGAAACGAATATAAACTAAATTCGGGATTGGTAGATGGCTGATGGTAATGTAATTTTAGGGTGTTGTTACAGTCATCCGCAGCATGTTTTTAGAGTTTCGTTCATCTAACGAAACCCTACCTGTCTCACTCCTTTGTCTGTCTGTTGGTCCGTCTGTCACAGAGCCCGTTCTCAGAAACTATATATATCGGAGACTTGAAAATTTGCATACTTATAGCTGAACACCACACATCAAACGGCAAATAATAAAATTTTGAAAAAGTCTAATATTTAACCCTCTGGGCTCAAACTTGTGTATTTTAACCAATTTTTCTAACTCAGCCCCTAATTAAGTTGGAGACATGAAAGTTTGCATACTTATAGCTGAACACTTGCGATAACACAATAAATCATAAAATTTTGAAAAAGTCATATTTAACCCTCCGGTCTCTAACTTCTGTATTTTAAGCAATTTTTCTAACTCAGCCCCTAATTAAGTTGAAGACATGACATTTTGCATACTTATAGCTGAACACCTCACATCAAACGACAAATAATAAAATTTTGAAAAAGTCTATTATTTAACCCTCTGGGCTCTAACTTTTGTATTTTAAACAATTTTTCTAACTCAGCCCCTAATTAAGTTGGAGACATGAAATTTTGCATACTTATAGCTGAACACCTCACATCAAACGACAAATAATAAAATTTTGAAAAAGGCTTAATATTTAACCCTCTGGGCTCTAACTTGTGTATTTTAAGCAATTTTTCTAACTCAGCCCCTAATTAAGTTGGAGACATGACATTTTGCATACTTATAGCTGAACACCTCACATCAAACGACAAATAATAAAATTTTGAAAAAGTCTATTATTTAACCTTCTGGGCTCTAACTTGTGTATTTTAAGCAGTTTTTCTAACTCGGCCCCTAATTAAGTTGGAGACATGACATTTTGCATACTTATAGCTGAACACCTCACATCAAACGACAAATAATAAAATTTTTTTAAGTCTATTATTTAACCCTCTGGGCTCTAACTTGTGTATTTTAAGCAATTTTTCTAACTCAGCCCCTAATTAAGTTGGAGACATGACATTTTGCATACTTATAGCTGAACACCTCACATCAAACGACAAATAATAAAATTTTGAAAAAGTCTATTATTTAACCCTCTGGGCTCTAACTTGTGCATTTTAAGCAATTTTTCTAACTCAGCCCCTAATTAAGTTGGAGACATGACATTTTGCATACGTATAGCTGAACATCTCACATCAAACAGCAAATAATAAAATTTTGAAAAAGTCTAATATTTTACCCTCTGGGCTCTAACTTGTGTATTTAAGCAATTTTTCTAACTCAGCCCCTAATTATGTTGGAAACATAAAAATTTGCATACTTATATCTGAACACCTCACATCAAATGACAAATAATAAAATTTTGAAAAAATCTAATATTTAACCTCTAATATTTTGTCTCCCGCAATTTTTAAATTTAAACTGTTTTGCAATACTATTTTTTGTTCATTTTGCATAATAAGTGTAATGTGGCGTAATTTGTTCTATTTCAGATTTCTAACGCATGTTAATGAATTTATTTTACAATATCCTTTCTCTTTTAAAATTCACATGTAAATATAGTTTTTATGGCGTAATTTCCAATAAGTGCCTGCTTTTTATACCTAATTATTTAATTCTAATTTGAAGGTTTTTTTTCTGTTTATAATAGTAACGTGTAAATAATTTTTTTTATTTGAAGCAAACATTATTGTTTGCGCTGTTTATACAGTTGGCAACAGTTAAAATTAATACCATTTTCTAAAATATGTAAAAAATATCTGTCAAAATGCTAAATATTTGAATTTAAAATAGAAATAAAACCTCAAAAAATGAGTCAAATTAAAAAAAATTAATGAAATCTGCAGACCGGGATCTTCTATTGAATAAAATGATCTAAAAATGATTAAATTCCCATGTATAGCTTTTGCTCTTATAATTTTTTTTAATGGAACGATTTTGTCCAACTTTAGCATTAAATATCTCTTAAAATAATTCTTCGATTTGAAAACTGTATGCATTAGTGTGTTGATCAAACATTTCGCTATAATACCACCGATTTTCATATATTTGTATGCAATAGTTTTCTTAATATTAACGAAGAAAGACCTCCGGTCACAAAAAATTCAAAGCCGGCGGCGGCGGCGGTGACAGCGTTAGTTACTTTTTATAGGATAGAGTATAAAAATGAAAACTTGTCAATCTGCCTGTTTGTAATTCTATAAAAAATCCACAATTTGGAAGCCAAAATTGTGAAGAGATACGTACGTGTGTATTAAAACATGGCCGAGACAATCCGGAATCGAAATAACTTATAGTTAATTTTTAATTAATAAAAAACCACCAATTTAACAGCAATTTCTTATCAAATTTAAACATTTTTCGTTATAGCAGTTGCCAACAATTAAAAAACACAATAAAATTATTACTACAACAATTAATTTTCTACTGCAAGATTTCCACATGAAAAATGAAAATGAAATAAATAGTTTGCCGAATTAAAAAAAAGGGTGAATATTACGTCATAACTTTTCTATTGCAAGATATTCACGTGAAATATAAAAATGAAATAAATGGTTTGACGAATTTAAAAGAAAGTGAATATAACTTCATAACTTTTCTATTTCAAGGTTTCCACGTGAAAGAGGAAAATATTACGCCATATTGGAAATATAAAGGGCATGGTGGATATAGTATAACGTCATATGAGTGTGAAAAAAGTATTGAAGCATGATAAAAACCCGATTAGGGAAATATTGGCGTATTTTAACATTATTGCTCCAATTATAAATTGAAATAAGTTCATTTATAGCTGTATTCTTTTGCGTCTGTTATATACATTTATACATTTTTATATAGCGTTTTCATATGATTCATTGAACAACATTTCGACTGCTTTTTTTTAATGTTTGTTTTGTGTTATATGTTAAATTTTGAAATTGATATTTCAGAACAAATATCCTTCAAATCCTGGGCAACGCCGGTACTTTAGTTTGTTACAAATAAATGGCTTTTGTATCTGTACATCTAATACTAATATTATAAAGCGTTATAATATTATTAATGCTTGTACGTTTGTGAGGTGTTATCTCTGAAACTACATAGCCAACTTAAAAAAATGTTGGTGGCCATCTCTGCTCCGAAAAAAAGACTATTTTATGTCAGTGCAAGAACCTACATCGCTGCAGGAGCAAAAAAGTTCTAAAATTGTGATTTCTGCGATATTGATTGGGTTAGAAACTTTAAATTTGGTGCGGTAGTTACTTTTAAGATGTAAATACTTGTAATGAATGCTCTCTAAAAGGTTCAATTTGACGGATAAACGTAAAAATTTCTAGAAAGGTTCTAAACTATGATTTATTTGGAATACTGAAATTTTTGGGATACTGTTGGGGTTAGAAACTAGAACTTTGGCATGGTAGTAATTAATAAGATGTAAAGGCTCGTTGTAGAACGAAATCTAAAAAATAGAAAGACTAAACAAAGCGGAAAAAGATCTGAAGATGATCGAAGTAACGAAGAACATGGAACTGTTAGGAATATAAACATGAAAATTGACATGGCTGTATTTATCATGACGTAAATTCTCGCAATGGAACAATTTCTAAAAATGTCGCTATATAAAACAGTGCAGAAACAAAAAACTTTCAAAAATTTTCTATTTCTCTGTTACTGCTGAGCCCAAAATCTTGAAATTTTGCTTCGGGTTAGTTTTAAAATATACAATTGTCTCTATGAATGGTTTCTAAAAAATTTAAAATTTAAAAAGATGAAATTAACGGAAAGCGATCTCAATTACCATTAATTTGGAATTCTTAGGTACAGCAACTTTAAATATTTCATAATGCTGCATTTCCTCCGCAAAACATGCGATTTAAATGCAACAAAACTGATAGATACCCACCTAGCATTAAATAAATTGTGTAAATATTGAATAAAGACCTGTATGAAACAGTGAGTAGGTTGCCCGAAAGTACTTGTTAAAGTGTTCCTTCTCTAGGCTTTTCTCTCTCTCGCCAAGGCCACTAACAGAGGGAAGTGCCGTTTTAAATGTGATATGAATTTTTTATCCGATTCATTTTTCTAGACATTTTATCATAAGGTCATATTCTCAATTATCATTAGTAGATTTTTTATATATTAACTCATTCTGGTGAAATTTTGTAATCGGGTTCATATTGGCGTATGTTAGCTTGCATGATTTGCTGAATAAATATGTATGGATTTGTAAATTACTTCAAATGACACTTTTACAGCTCAAAAGTTATGCAGACGATATATTCAGATCTTGTGTCATACTTTATGTTGTAATCATTGCCGATTTCTTTTATTTAATATATGCTAAATACAGATCAACTTGTGCAGAATATGTTTGAAAACAAAACAATACAGCGTATGAAGTAGCCAGCATACACTCATCATTTAAATCCGATCGAGCATATCTAAAACACACTCTAACGAAGCATTGCATGCCACTGTTGATGTATTCGATACTTTGATACTATATCAAATTTTGAGGAGAGAATTCCTTAAATGTTATCGACAACCTCATTTCATACGTGGAAAACAGATATTGTACAATATTAACTATTCCGGGGGAGCACACACCACATAAAGTATAGTCCATTCTTTTTATACATCATGTATTTGTCATTTAAAGTTACTCAAATTGGTGAGCAGCGTCTGATTATGCTCTTGACATCATTTTATACAGTTAAAATTCCGATATAAGTAAATTAGTGTTTCATTTTCTATTTTACTTTTTAATATATTGCATACTTTCAATTTTATATCCATGCATGGCTGTCTTGAATGGTTTGATTTCCCATTTTTTTAAACAGTGTATACGAATTTATATATAAGATTTTGTAATTCTACAATTCGTTTATTTTCATCATTTCAATTTTTCGCAGTATATGGACAATTAAAGATAACATCTCACTTTCTTTGCTTCCACATGTTATTATTAAATCTATGTTCTCAGTAATATCTCTCAGACTAATCCCTCTGAGGGAAGTCCTAGTATAGTTATCTGATGTGTATACCTTAAAAATGCTTTTAAAGTGATATTTTCATGTGCGGTCGTAATTATATAAATACGTAACATCTATAGTCGTCGTCAGGTCCGTCTGCCAGTCTGTCCATCTGTACGCATATAACATCACAAAATCCACCGAACTGAATGGTTTGAAATCTAACATATATAAACATTGCAAAATTTTGTCATTTCAAATTTTATGAAAATCTAAACAAAACTTAAAAATATATTAACAGAAGTTTTATTCTTTCTATTAAATCCTACCATCTTTAATTAATTCACTGATATACAATGATAGGTAACGATTCTATGTTGCCATGTTGATTATGTCATACTCATTATGGAGTAATATTATTTTTCTATTACTGAATTTAATATATATATATATACCGTATATACTCGCGTATAAGACGAGGAATTTATGACAATTTTTGGTAAGAAACTTTGGGGGGTCGACTTATATGCGGGTCAGTTAAAAAAGCAAAAACAAAAACTTCAAATACTGCAAAATTAAGGCTTTTTATGTGTATGAATACAAAAATAATATATATAATATACAAATAATAATAATTTATCATTTGAAAAAATTTCAATGATTTGTTTTTGTTTACTTACTACAATTCGGATTGGCAAGTGAAATCTTTGGTTTGATTTTGTGCAAAATTGAAGTAAAAAGTTAGGGGGTCGACTTATACGCGGGTTTTTGATTTTTTCCAGAATTTGCATTCGAAAGTTAGGGGGTCGACTTATACACGAGTCGACTTATACGCGAGTATATACGGTAATTTTAATACCTTTTTATTGATGCATTTTTTCATAGGAATGCAACAGCTCTTGCACCAAGATCTGAATATTTTAAAAAAAAAACTATTTATAGTACGTACGCACCTCATTTGCCACGTTTGACGTACAATTTCCGACTTTCTTTTGTACAAAATAACCATGACTTCCCCATAACTTCCGTCTCCAATGAGAGACATTAATCAATAGTGTTTAAATGTTATTCAAATGCTTCTAGATATATCAAAATTTCATATAAATATTGACAATGAATGGAAGAACATCATATGCATCTTTTTATTCATTTGAAACGTCCTTAAAATTGTTTTATAGTCATTTGAAAATATATTTTGCAGATTAGAATAACGTTGATTTCAGTACCGAAGAAAGTAAGAGAGAATTTTCCTAAATCTAATTTAACAAAATTGTGTCCAACAAGGTATTTTTCTATATCTAGAAATAGTTTGTTGTATATAGGTTTTTAAACTCAAATATGTATTACACCCTTCACGACGAATGCCATGAATACAAGACCCATGAAAACACATAATCCTGGATTATTCCGACCATTGACCTTTAATTAAGAAGTTTTTCTATTTAATTAAAGCGTTTTGCTATTTAACAACAAAAAAAAGTATCGTTAAAAATCACAGATTACATGCTCTGCGAATGCGTCATGCAGTAAAACTTCAAAAATCCGGCATCATCGGGACCGAAACTGTGCCGAATATTCCAAAATTCCGGATTTTTGAAGGAATAACAGAAGTAGTGACTAGGTATATCAAAAGTAGTACTATATTCTAAATGGTGCCTTTAGCCATAGTTTAATTCTTTATTAAGTGATAATTATGTAAGAAAAAGAGAAAATTAAATATAAATAAATAAACTTTAACTGATATTTTGTATCTTACAAAAAAATCTAAAAATGAGTGAAATTATTTCCTCTCTTGTAATTTTGGAAACATCGATACCAAATTTAATTGTTTACATTTTTTTGGCCGTTCATTGAAAAGTCTTTTTTTTTTTTTTTTTTTTTTTTTAATTTCATACAAATGAAGAATGTTTATTTCAGAAATACAGTCTTGTTTCTCTAAAGCATATATTTATTCTCCAGTCAAATTTAGGCGTTTTTCTATTGGCACCTTTTCTTCTGCCGTTTGTTCATCCTCGTCTTCTGAGCTGCTACTAGCATTATCGGTGGTTGTATTTAGCTCAGGGTCAGCAATCTGGCTGTCAGTTTAATTGTTAGTTGTTGATGTATTTTCGACAATGCTTAGCCAATCGTCCATATCCTTTTTTCTGACACATACATTTTCAGATTTTGCGTGCCCAATGAGCTCATAAATTACGACCTTTTCGCGGGAAATGTGAAAGCCTGAAATTTCTTCATCATCATTGATGTCGCCTTGCCGAAAATTCGTTCCGGACATATATTGTGCCACGCATTCACTAAGCAGCTCCCAAAAAGTAATCGCCACTGACAATTGAAAAAAAAAAAAAAAAGTCAAATATCTTTTTTTTTTTTTTTTTTTTTTTTTTTTTTTTTTTGCATTTTTACTTTCGATCTTGAAGTTTTTAATTCATAAAGAATTGCTATTTTTCTTCTCCCATAACATGAAAGTGTAAAAGAAAAAAGATTGGAAAATATGGTTTTGATACCGGATTTCTGAATGCCGGATTCGCAATAATATGTATTATTATTTTAGTTTTTTAAATATTACCAAATATTCACCATTAAAAGTTTATCACATGTAATAATTTAATTATTTTAGGCACTTGAAATATGACGATATTTACTATTTTGGATTTTTACATAGGACGTAATTATCACCTTTAGACCAATGTCAGACGGACTGCTTTTTTGCTTAAGTATTATCCATTTAGAATGCTATGTCTTCTTTGTTGTTTTTTTCCTTAAGTATTATCCATTCACAATGCTATAGCATTGTGAATGGAAAATACTTAAGCAAAAAAGCAGCAAAAAGAACGCTCGTCTGACATTGGTCTTAAATGCGTTTATTCTGTAATGATTTGATTATTTTATCGTTTTCATACATTTTAAATATTTGTGTGTAAATATTTTGACATAATTTGCCCTATTACCTGATTATCTGCCTTTAATACGTGTTTATTTAATTCTATTTTAAAATTTTCTTTATGTTTTTAATAGTTTCACTTTTAAATTTCCATTTTAAAATGACAACCAAAAACAAATGTAATAATCCCTTTCGTATTCCCTTTTCTCTCTTGTTCTTCAAAAATGAAATATTTTTCACGCCTATGGAATTTTTTTCAAAGTTGAAGATGACAGACGATTTTTGATTTTTAAAATAAACTGATTGCTAACGGTCAAAATTTAAAAAAAAAGGTTATATTTTTTTCACCTTTTTCTTGAAAAACGCAATCTTATCACAATACTGTTTCACTATCTATTGAAATAAAGTATAATTTCAATTTCAAATTGAAAAAAAGAAGAAATCTAATAATCCCTGTAGGATTCCTTTTTTCCCTCTTTTTCACACAAATGTAGTAATTTAGTTGCTATCATTATACAATCATCATAAAATTAAAAAAAAAATAAAATAAAAAAAATGTAATTTAACAAATTACAACGACCATTTGGAAAATGATTTTGTCAAAGACAAAAAGTTAAGACAAAAAAAAAAAAAAAAATCGCACGGAGTTGATCATACATTACGTACGCCATGGATTATATTTTTCGGTACTGTAAATTTTTAAACTTCTACGAAGCTAGTCATACATTACGTACGCCATGGAATAAATATTAATATTTCTTGATCAATTTTAAATGAAATTTTATTCTTAAACCTCTAAACATCCCATAATATTAATTTTTACACCGTCGTAAAGAGAAAAAAAATTACTTTTAAATGCAATTTGTTTGAAAGATGTATCTTAATTTGTTTCTGAGTTATTAATTTTTTTTTTGTAGTTTTTATTACTTTTTTATCACTAGGGGATCGTACCCGGGCTTCCCGGGTTAATGAATATGGGGAAAACATTTTTTTAAATTGAAAACTAATATTTTTTTTTTTATATGGAATAAATTTTTTAGATTGAGAACTTACATTAAAAAAGAATTTTCATACGGGAAATACGAATTATACAATCAAATAAATTTTTAGAAATTTAAATAAAGCGATATTTTCTTATTAGCCGCATGCTAAGAGTTATTTGACCAAGATTTTGCTACTTATTGCATCCTTTTATGATCTGATAATTTCAGAGCTTATACATGACTGTAAAATTTGTGTTTTATTTATATTATTTTATTTATTTATTCATAGGGAAGTTTTTTTTGATGGAAATTAGCCGTAAGAAAATGATGAACTCTTTGTTTTAAGGCAAACGGATTAGTTTTTCGTAATCGAGCTCCACGTGATAAAGATAAATTAAAAAATATTTCATGTTTTAAAATTGTTTTTAAAACAATAGACAATCAGTAAACTGAGATGAACTTTGCAAACAAATTCCATTTGAAAAAAATCCTAATCCTATACGGTGATCTAAAAATTTAAATTGTACGATTACAAATATGTCAGATTTGTGCTTTTTCAATATTTTTCTTTTATTTCTTTATAAAAGAAGTATTAATTTCGTTCATTTGTCTTTCACAAATATGTTAGATTTGTGGGGTTTTTTAATATTATTCTTTCATTTGTTTATAAAGGGAGTATTAATTTCGTTATGCAAAAATAGTCAGAAACAAATGATAGAAAATGTTTGTTGCTTTATGTGTAAAATGTTTATTACTATTATGTACTGAAACCGGCACGTGATAAGATAAAATTTAAAAAATCATGCTTAAAAATTATTTTAGAAAATATAATACATCAGTCAATTAAGATACAGCTTATAAACAAATTGCATTTGAAAGTATTTTTTTTTTCCCTATGCGACGAAAATTAAAAATGTACGATGGTCAGAAGATTAAAAAAATTGCAGTAGCGAAAATTACAAGACAGAAATTCGATCGTGAAGTGTTGCCATTCGCAAACTGACGTCAGCATTAAGCACAAATACGTTTGTTCTTTATAATATAGATACTTAATCAGTAAAATATAATACAGATAAGTTATTAGGATGTGCTTATCAATTGAGGCTCTTATGCTCGGTATTCCCGAATGGAAAACAGCAATTTTCACCTTCTCAAAATTTGCATATGCACTTCTCATATCCATATTCATCATTTAAAAAAAATGTATTTTGTTTGAGCCTTTAAAAATCATTTTAACTCAAAACTTGAAGTCGCAATTGTCAGCAACAACTTTTATCTGAATAGACGCACTCTTTACTTGAGATTGTAATCTCAATTCCGGAGAGCAAAAATTTCCGTAATTTATGACTTTTAGACGCATTTGGGTTAAAATGTTTAGTTTTATCAAAGAAAATGATCTTTTTTTTTTTTTAAAATATGACTTCATTTTCACTTAAATATGAATTTCGCTAGCGTCTGAAACTTAGCATCAGTACACATGCAGAAAGAAAAACAATATAGAAAATTTATGAGGAAAAATGCGTGTTTTCAAAAGCAGTATGTCATTTTCCGTTATTATGCCCCTAATATAATATTCTGCTCCTAATGTGATTTTGCGACACAAAACCCTATTCAACAATTTTGAATTTTCATCAGAAAATAGCATGAATAAAGATAAAAATATCTCAGTATTTCTCTCTTGTCTGCAATAATGAAAGCTATCTAATTCTCACCATTTTGAAGAAATTTCATAAATGCTTTTAAAATTAAAATATAAAAGTGAAGATATTAAAAAAAAAAAAAAAAAAAAAAAAAACAGATAGTGCGACCACATCTGCAATTGAAGAGCTGTTAGTTAAAAAAAAAAAATTAGTAAAATTGGTTCAGTGAGAGATCAGGGCTGATGACTAAAAAACACACTTGTGTTTTAAATATATAGATTATATAAAATTATGAAAAATTAAATAAATTAAGCAAATTATGTTATTTTGATAAAATTATAGTAGAATGTCCTAAAGAATAGCATTAAAATTTTTTTATTCTACAGAATTTCGGACAAAAACTTCAGGAACATGATATTATTTTAAACCACGAATTATTTGTTTAAGACACTCTAAATTTTTGTAAAACATTGAGTTTTATCAGTGTGTTATTTCGATTATATTATTTTCAAAAGTGAAGCATTCTCACCTGAGAAGTATTTCAAAGCAGCTGGGCTGTAAAAACAATGCACTTCTACAAAACATAATTCAGGTTTAAGAATTAAAATACACACTTTTTTTTATAAAATGACGTCATTTGCATCCATTAAAGCAATCCACTTTTACAATCCAATCTTAAACTTCGTATATAGAAAAGTATGCATATGACGTCATTGTCACGAAATAACAGACAATATTATTGACATAGACAATATTTTAATTTCTACTTTTTTTTTCAGGTTGTATGAGAAAATGGCAACAAAAAGATACTGTGTCTCCTATTTTCCATTTACTTTCAATGACTTTCAATAGAAATGGGGTACTTTTGTTGCCACGATAAGAAAAATGGTATTAAAAACTACAAAAAATTAATATATCATAAATAAATTAAGATACAGCTTTCAAAGAAATTGCATTTAAAAGAACATTTTTTTTCCTTATACGACGGTGTAAAAATTTAAAATGTGCGATGTTTAGAAGTTTAAAAATTTGCAGTAGAGAAAATTGCAAGACCAAAATTTTATTTCAAATTTCAAAGTGTTCCCATTCGCAAAATGACGTATGCGTTACGCACAGATATGTTTGTCCTTTATAATATAGATAGTGGCAACAGAAGTATCCATCTCTGCTGAAAGTAAAGGGAAAATACAAATTACTGTAAAGACCATCCAGAAAACGAATAAAATGCAGGATTCAACTAATAAAACGCTTTAGATATATTTTTGATTTCCTACCTTGACAGAAGACAATAACCATTTTTCCAAATGGTTAATAATATTTCAAAAATTAAGTCAATTTTTTTTTTTAAACTCTCATACCAGTTTTGACATATGTGGATCAATACGGATAATTCGGTTTAATTTCACCGGCAAACCTTCCATCTTATGGAAGTAATAGCTGTGAAACATATTCTGTTGTTTAATAAATCGTTTCATAAAATAGCTCTATAAATTCCAATTATTCCTATTTTTTAGACAGGTTATCCCAGCTAAGATTTTATAAACTTCGAGGGGAGGTAGGGTACACCTGGACGACTCGGAATCACATAGGAATGCCGAGTCCGAAACGTACTTTTTAAAAATTCCCCTTGTTTTCGCTTTAGTGAATATATCATTACAAAGATGAATTTTATCATTTCAAAATAGTGGTGCCAATCTAGAAATCTCAATTACAAAAAGGTAGACCACTGGCAATTCTGACAGGGCCAAAGACCAGCTTTGTGTGATCCGGCCTTTTCAATGGGTTGCCAATGGCAAATAAAAAAAAAAAGACTGATTCCTTGATTGGGACCAGTATCTTGAAATAGTGAAATTCGCTTAATTCAATTGCATATTAATTAAAAAGAAAAGAAGGGGAATTTTACCATTTCAAAAATGTGGTACCAATCAAGAAGTCTGAATTTAAAAAAAAGTAGGCCCCTAGCAACAATGCTCTTATTAGGTTAGGAAGGCGTTTGCGATCCGACATTCTTATGTGATTCCGAGTCGTCTAGGTGTACCCTACATCCCCTCGAATTTTATAACATCTTAGCTGAAACATCCTTTATATAGAGCATATACATATATGTAACTTATTTTAATCCTTTCCGTGGCGGAGTAATTCTGTTTAAAAACAGGTGTAATAATGGACTGACACCAGAATTTATATACGAATTTATTAGAAAATACGAACGTGCTGATTTCACACACATTATAAAAGGAAAATTTTAATTAAATATTCTTGAAACAGATTGTCAGTTTTATAATTAAAATTAGGTGTCTTTTTTTAAGGACACCGCTCTAGAAAGGGTTAAAAAGTTTGACCCGTAAACTTGTTCGTAATCCTAGTAGGAGAGCTGTTGAACATCTTTGAGTAGGTATTTGAGGCACCCTGAAAATTTGTGCAACACTTCTTTTGTAATGCCTGAATACAAAATCGAATGTCTGGCTGAAGGATCGTGGCCCAAAACCTGTACCAGACACGTGTCAAGTGCCATTTTTTGACACTACCCAAAAAAGGTATTTGAGGCACGCTGAGATTGAAAAAGAATAATATTTATACTTAGAAAAAAAATATTTTTAAAATGACAGTCACTTTAGTCGGCCCAAAAACTGTGCCAGACACGTGTCAAGTGCCATTTTTTGACTACCCAAAAAAGGTATTTGAGGCACGCTGAGATTGAGGCACAATAATATTTATGCTTAGAAAAAAAATATTTTGAAAATGACAGACACTTTAGTCGGCACAGAAACTGTGCCAGACACGTGTCAAGTGCCATTTTTTGTCTGGCACAGGTTTTGGGCCACGATCCTTCAGCCAGACATTCGATTTTATATTCAGGCATTAGAAAAGAAGTGTTGCACAAATTTTCAGAGTGCCTCAAATAACTTCCCTAAAATGTTTAACAGCTCTTGGACTATCCGTTATATTCAGCAATCACATATATTTGTAATATTGTACAAATGAAAAATAAATATACACCGGAAAAAAAAACAAAAGAAAAGTATTTTAATACTTAATTATGAGTTCATGTTATGGTTTACCGCGGTTGTCCCAAAAATCCATACAGACTGGAAAATAAACATAACCGAAAAACTACAAGTAATAGCGTCAGCAATCCCGCCACTGAAAACTAAATTATTGCTGATATTTTAAAAAAGTTCAACTACACTAAAAATCCAAAGTCCGCTGAGCCATCAACTAGTAATTACATGTTAAATTCTGAAAATAATGATAGCGAAACCTCAAATACCCCTTTCTCCCCTACTACTGAAAATTCAAATAACACTCAAAATCTAAAAATCCCTATAAATTACTCTAATGAGATCAAATATATACTCAATACTTTTAATAAACTCAAAGAAGTCTTTAAAATCACCAAATTCTTAAGCTGCATCAAAAATATTTCAACTCAACCCAAAAAATATGATAACCCCATGCAAAATATTATTGTTATTATCAACGAGTTCGACAAACTTGCTATTTCTTTCTCTGTTAAACTTTTGCCTTTTTTCCGTATCTTGTTCTGTCTGTTTTTTATATATATATATATAATCTCTTTTAACTGCTTTATTATTGTTCTTTCACGTTTTTAAATTGTCTTACCTTATTATTCTTTTGTTCTATTACCTTGGTATCATATTATCATCTATTTTCATCGAGTTACCAGACTGGGCGTGCGCCGTCCTCTTTTTTCCCATGTTCCCCTTTATAATATGCATTTTTCAGTTCAGTTAGTCTGAACTCCTCTCAGCTATGTTTTTTATTATCGTTTTTTATTACTCTTACTTGTGAATTTCTATAATATTTTTGTAAATATGTAAAATCATTTTATTCTTTTCCAAATTTGTTTCGCACTGTGCTTTGCATTATTTTTTATGTTAATCTCTGTATGGTCTCTGTAAAGAGTCTTTTTTTATGCTGGGGATTCCCTTTGGTAGGTTTTTCGCCTGTCCACGGACTGTTAGTTTTTGGATCATATGGAACTTTTTTTTTACCTTATTGTTACACTAACATATTATTTTTTATGTTATCTTACTCTTAAACTTTAAATCTTTTATTTTTTTTTGTGGCCACCAGGTGCGTCTAAACATCTTTTCATGGCTCCCATTGCAAGAAACACGCCTTACCTCTATACTGGATGTGAAGTTGCCCCGCAACTAGGAAATCCAGCTTACATTGTTCCATTGTTCCATGTTATGGTTCTAACTAGATTCCGGTGTGCAATCAAGGTCCCTAACTCTGCCTCTGTAGCAGTTTAGAGTTCTACAAAAAATAATCAGAATTGTCAGATTATTCAATATTCCAATTACTTCCACACAAATTCTTACCCTAATATTTTCTTTATTGGGAATATCTGTAATTTGCACACACCGGCAAGAAAAATTTAACATAATGAGGAAAATGTTATTATTATTATTATTATTATTATTATTATTATTATTATTATTATTTGCTCCTTTTGAATATTTCAGTTACATACAACAACGAAATTTAGTTTTTATTAATTGCTTTATTTAATGGCGTAGTTCTAATTTAAATGTTTAAAAATTAAAATGTGCTTTGGAATAATGGATTATTCCGATCTGACCCAAATTCGAATTATATAAAACTTAAATTTAATGGTACATATAAAATTCTGAAGAAACAGTAATACGTTTCATAAAGTATATTGGCCAGATTCAAACTATTAATAATAACATGTTAAAGGCATTACATACCAGCAAATGTTGTGCTGAAATTGGCATTTAAAAGATTATACAATAGACGTGTTTCTTCAATTGAGTAAATCTCGAATATAACCATACATTACAAGATAATTATCCAAGTGATATAATAATGTAAACTGTCTATTACATTGGTGTAGAAAATATTTTGTCATGAAACAAGTGCGGTTTTGGTTATGAGTTCATTTTATTACAGGCATTAATGACTTAAAATGTGTTCATGAACGGGTTTTTATTATCAGAAATGCTTTTACAATATAAACGAAATAGTAATATATTATACATGGAAATCGAAAAATGTTGCGCGCATTTAAAAAATCATAATTTCAAAAGTAACTGGTGAAAAATAATTTTCTTTGCAAATTAATCAGAAATTTCTATTCGGATTCAACAGAGTATCGGAAGTATTGTCTGGAACTGCGTATTCATAGAGTATAGTTATTGAAAGTACGGTATCGGTTATGATATGCGTTTTAATGCTGATTAAAGGTTTGCGTACTGCGTGGTGCATCTAAATGCTGCAGAACATATACAGGGCTGCACAAAATATCATAAGCATTACTGAGAACAAACGTCGATTGCTTAAATTTGTAATAAGGCACAAATTAAATTTAGCACAATAATGTGTACTGGGTCACTTTTGAACTAAGTACACTTTAAAAAGAAAACGGAAATAGTACTTGCAATCGAGACGCCAGTCATATTTCTGTATTTTAACAAACAAATTCCCCCGTAAATTCAGGAAAATGGAAAATTTTCTGTAATTTATGAGGAAAAATTACGGAAATAGTACTGGCGTCTAGATTGCCAGTACAATTTCCGTTTTCTAGTCCGTTTTTTCTTTCTTTTAACATTGTAAGATTTCTTCTATTATGAGTAATAATATAATAAACAAGATGATTTCATTATTTTTCTGTAAAAATAGAAGAATTGACATTACCGAAGCGCCTCTGTTTGCCAAACTATACTATTTCTAACTCTGACATCTCTCAGATGTCAGTTTCAAGCATATGTGCTGTATTGGTTACGTCAAAAATGAAGGGTATCGAACAGGAGATATTAGGCCAGTTTACATGGAAAATGATTGCTATTTAATACACTGTATATATATATATATATATATATATTACGGAGTATCATCAAAAATCATGAAATATGATATACTGCATTACGCTTTACTGGTTTATAAAAGTGTCGGTCACTCGCACTAAATGAAAATGTCACCTTTTTGGCGAAACTATACATTGAAATATCTCTCATCCCAATTCAAGTGCAAACGATATAGAAATATTACATAGATAATAAATTTCCTGAGAACTCCACTGTATATGAATGGGAATTATTAGCAACGGATAGAATCAAAACTAACATTCTTTTCTCATTCCTAACATATAGTTTTTTTAATCATGTAAATGTTCAAATAATCTCATAACTGTATATTTTTCTGGTACTAAAAATACATATTAACATAAGATTTCATTTAAAACTTTATTGGAGTTAGAGCATACTGCAACAAGCACTTTTTTGTACACAAAATTAGATTCGAAAACCATTTATTTAGTCAAAACAAAAGATTGAATCAGGGGGTCCATCCATCCGTTGAGCTCTTTTCTATACTTTTAACAATAACACTGATAAACAAAAATTGACTTTTTATTTTTTCTTAAATTGAAAGCTAATATTTCAATTATATAGAGTTTTGAGTAAATGAAAATGATATTAGAAATTTTTACTTTGTTCTAATTTTCTTTTTTAAATGAAGGATATGTATTTATAGGTTATTACGATATATCATAGTTTAGAAGATCGTACAATAATGCATAATAATAATACATAAATGTTAAATTTTCCAACAGTATAATTGTACAATGTTTATGCACATTTTACACATATTTTACACACATCTTGCACAACTGAATACAATTTGTGTGTATTAATTTGAGCACATTAGTGCCTATTTTTTAGTTTATATTTATGTTCGGTATTTTCTCTCTTCATGAACCAAAAGTAATCGGCAGGCATTGCTGCATTCCATTGCAATCGATAACGAGATTACACAGCAGAAATTTGTTGGTGAAATCGTTCACCATTCTCGACACTAATAGCTCCCATATTATCTGAGAAAAAGCCAATGTGAGAGTGCAAGAAATGAAGCTTTAATGATATGTGACAATTTAGATTTTAAAAATTGTTTACTGTATTTTGAACTATACATTTGTAATTTGTAGCTTTATTATTTAAGAAATTATGCACAACTTCCTTGAATGATCAGATTCAGTCAGACGCTAACACAAGTTTTTGCTGATTAGGTTTTAGTGTAAATCAACCAACAGGTGGAACTGCTATGCTGCATTTTGTAGGATTTACAATATTTTAGCAATAGTCATATCTCAAGAACTAATGCACAGAATTTTATGCCTTTAGCATCGTCATGATGGCCATAGATTGTCATTTAATGTTGGCACTCTGGTAGAAAATTTTGTAGTATTAACATGTATGAGATAGAAAAAAGTTTTGGGATTGGCACATCCGACTAGTTTTATCGTCTGCTGTATTGGTTATTTTAAAATTTTCTAAATTTCGACAGCCACACGCTGATCCCCCCCCCCCTTTCGGCCATCTGAATGTTTAACTTGTATTTACAAATATGAAACCCTTTATTCAAAATTGCATATTATAATAAATCAGTTTATTTAATTTGTATGTCCTTATATTTTTTTTTGGTCCTTGAGAGTCCTTGATTTTTATTTAAATAAATGTGTTCGAATCCTGTATTATTCTATCTATATATGTATATCTATTTCTACTTTCTCCTTCTCCTGTAAAATGCATAAAAAATTAAAATAGTCCTTCATATGAATTGGGTGTAAATCGCCCAACAGATGACGCTTCCGTGCTGCAAATTTTACATGGACGAAACACATCTTATTGGCACCTAGATGTATAATAAGTAGCATATATTTGTTCACTTTCAGGTGACTGTAGAAACAAAGTACTTTAAAAGGCAATAAAATAACATAATAAGATATATTTAAACACAGATATCTCTGAAACGGAAACCAACTTCGCCTTTTTGGGAATATTTCCTAAATTCCCAAGGGTATGGTTACTTAAATCTGTTAAAATTTTCCAAGAAACAATTTCTTGTTTATCAGTGTAATCAATTTATTTTAACTAAATTTTCAACAGAATGCCTTTAACCCCTTACCTGTCGCATTAAATTACGGTTTAAAAATTCAAATTGCTTATTGGCACCACATATTTTAAAAAGAAATATTCACCTTATGTAATGACTGGTAAAATGATACCATAATAAAGCCAACTGCACTATTTTATAAAACTGGTGGGAATCAGACAAATCTGAATAATCTGAATAAAAAGACAAAGCCCGTGAATATGACGGGAGCGAGAATTAAGGGGTTAATGTGAGAAATGCAACAATATTATAGCGGTTGGTAATGGAAATAGACACCATTCCCATTCAAGCAGCACTAAATAACACGTTCCTTGTTTCGGAAATTGAATTATTGAAATTTTATCAGAATGCTTTCCATATTATTCACCAGGTTTTGAACTACATCTACGTTGTATATAATAAATAATTTATTTATAGGTACGCGAATATAAAAACAAAATGTAATTTTTTAACACAAAATAAGTTTTTTTTTTTTTTTTTTTTTTTTGACATACTTTGAATGATTTTAGTTAATTTGGAAGATATTCTAAAACTGCTTGTTCAGTGAACAGGTAAGGTAATAGTGGTATGTAGTACAAAATAAATTAAAACATAATTCACGTTGACTTAAGTGTAAGCTGTCTGATGTATGCATGAAATATTGATAGAAAAAAATCACAAAAAACAACGGTCTTTTAAAATGTTTTGAAAATATTGGAAGGGTTTTCTGTTTTTTTAAATTCTTTATTAGAGCAATTCCACAGAAAATCATCTTTTTTTTTTTTTGGGGGGGGGGGGGGAATCAGATTTATAACACGTTTAATTTAAGGGTATGTTTGGAAAAATTGATATTTTTATATTTTACAGAAAGATCCTATTAAAAAGGCATTGTAAATTACTGTTTAAAAACTAAGTTAAGTACCATTATTGTCTTTGTAAAGTCATAATGTTACGTCAGTTACACGATAAAAGTTACGTCAGTTACATGTGTAAATGCCATTTTTTTCTTTTTTATTATTCAGAAATTAATTAAACAAGTTACTGTTATAATTTGGCATTACTTATTGCTGTGGAGAACATTAAATCCCTTTTGGATAGTTTTGATAATTTTTACACTTCAATGAAGGCAGAAAAAAAATGTTTGTATATTATATGTTACGTCAGTTACAAAATTTTGAATTGCAATTTTTGGGAGTCAAAGAGAGATTGAAATAATATGTAGGTATTTGGGTATTAAGTCCTTAGTAAGAAATATTTTAAATTGTAAAAATTTGCTCTAGCTTTATTAGTAAATTTTCTACATAAATTTGAAAACAAAATTTGATGATAAAATGTTACGTCAGTTATGATGGAATTGCCCTATATGTATTCATTCAATGTATTGTACATTTGATTTAAAAAAGTGATCCGAACGGCAAATAACTTAAATTTATGATGAAAAATTCATTTTCAAAGTTCCTCTCGGCCGATAATTCGTAAAATGCTTCAGAGAGTTGCATCATGAAACTCCGTGAACGTCATCTGCGGTTCCGTGGGTGGGTTGAGCAGCGGTAGCCTCTCAAACACGAAAAAAAAAAAGAGTCATTTCCTCCCGGTTGAAAATTTATCAAATTATAGCTAACCCAATATCTTGAAGGGGGGGAAAAAGTCAGCTGATTATAAAGTGGTGGTTAATACGTCACCTGGTCACACGAACAGGACAAAAGTATACAGGGTGCAAAGGAAAGTCCCTTTAACCTGAAAATATTTGCGAACAAAAAGAGCTACAGCTATGGAAGTGAGGTAACGGTATAGTAAAGTGACTACGCCCGATTTAATGCAAACGACGGCAGCGTCTCTTAGTGGAGAAATTTGGAAGATAGCTATTGAAAATCGTAAACGAAAAGAAATAGAGCAAAATTTCCAGTTAAAAAGTTTTAGAGCATCAATTAATTAGTACGAAACGACATTTGGTTTGCATGGATAAGATAAATCTTCGTCCGTATACCCAAAAATGTCCGAAATCGATTCACTCTATTTTGTGTAAAAGTTCGCCACTAGGAGGCGCTGCCATCGTTTGCATAATAATCGGGCGTAGTCACTTTACTATACCATTACCTACTTCCATAATTGTAGCTCTTTCCGTTCGCAAGTATTTTCAGAATAAAGGGACTTTCCTTTTCACCCTGCATGTTTTTTATCATGTTCGTGTGACCAGCTGGCGTATTAACCACCACTTTATAATCAGCTGTTTTTTTTTTTTTTTCTTCTTCAAGATATTGGGTTAGCTATAATTTGACAAACTTTCAACAGGGAGGAAAGGACTGATTTTTTTTTTTTTTTCTTTTACGTGTTTGAGAGGCTACCGCTGCTCAAACCACCCACGGAACCACAGTTGACGTTCACGGAGCTTCATGATACAACTCTCTAAAGCATTTTACAAATTATCGACCGAGAGGAAATAACTGACGAAATTTGCACCTGGCTTGGGGACTAAATTGTATACAGTAAAACCTGTGCAAGTGCAATCATTAGGAACTGAAACAATTGCAATTTAGCCGATATAATGATATATTATTTCTATACAATGAAATTTTTACTTTTAAAACATAATTACATTACAAACAGGCTACGTTTAAAAAGTTTACTGATGAAAGTACTGTAAAACTTGTGAAACCAGAATCGTTAGGAATCGTAAAAAAAATCCTTTAAGACATGTTTTCGTCTAGATAGTTATATTTGTACGGTTTTCCTTTATAGGAAACTATAGAAATTTCCAGTTATTAGCCCACGATATGCTATTTCTTTCACTCAAGAATTAAACTGTCGTCTCCAAAAGATAACGTTCCGTTGTATTAGCTAGCCGTAAAACAAAACAGATGTATCATTGTACCGTTACATACTCTAGAGCAAATTTGTTAACTTGTAAGCATCGCACATTTTCAATTTCTACACCGTCGTGTTGGGAACAAGAGTACTTTTTAATGCAATTTGTTTGAAAACTGCATCTCACTTTGCTTTTGAGGTTTTTTTTTTTTTTTTCTTTTTTTTTTTTTTTTTGTAGTTTTTAGCACCATTTGTTTAATTTTGGAAACTCAAATACACCATTTCTGTAGAAAGTAAAGAAAAAATAGTTGGAAAATAATAATTATATATATTTTTGTTGCGATTTTCCCCATAACTACAAAAAAAAAAGTAATTAAAATGCGTGGTATTTTGAAAATAATACAAATGAATGATTTCTGATAAAACATGGAGCATAAACTACATTTAGTTTAATTATCTAAATTACAAACAAATGAAGGCATATGAATCATTAGATAGCCGTTTTTTTTCTGTCTAGTTTCTTGAGTGACATCTGTTCTTTTGGATTTGTATATTATTCAGCGATAGTGACGTCATATACTTTACTGTAGATGTTGTTTAAGATTAGATCGTAAATAGGAATTCTTCAGACGACGCGAATGACGTCATTTTATAAAAAATAAATGTTCGTGTCTTAAACTGAAAAGTCTTAAAACTGAAATATGTTTTGTACTAGGACTTCCCTCAGAGGGATTAGTCTGAGCGATATTGCTGAGAACATAGATTTAATAATAACATGTGGAAGCAAAGAAAGTGAGATGTTATCTTTAATTGTCCATATACTGCGATAAATTGAAATGATGAAAATAAACGAATCGTAGAATTACAAAATCTTATATATAAGTTCGTATACACTGTTTAAAAAAATGGGAAATCAAACCATGCAAGACATCCATGCATGGATATAAAATTGAAAGTACGCAATATATTAAAAATAAAATAGAAAATGAAACACTAAATTATCTTATATCGGAATTTTAACTGTATAAAATGATGTCAAGAGAATAATCTGACGCTCCGCACCAATTTGAGTAACTTTAAATGACAAATATATGATGTTTAAAAAGAATGGACTATACTTTATATGGTGTGTGCTCCCCCGGAATAGTTAATATTGTACAATATCTGTTTTCCACGGATGCAATGAGGTTATCGATAACAGTCAAGGATTTGTCTCCTCAAAATCTGATATAGTATCAAAGTACCGAATACATCAACAGTGGCCTGCAATACTTCGTTAGAGTGTATTTTAGATATGCTCGATCGGATTTAAATGATAAGTTTTGCTGCCACTACATACGCTGTATTGTTTTGTTTTCAAACATATTCTGCACAAGTTGAACTGTATTTAGCATGTATTAAATAAAAGAAATCGACAATGATTGCAACATAAAGTATGACACAAGATCTGAATATATCGTCTGCATAACTTTTGAGCTGTCAAAGTGTCATTTGAAGTAATTTACAAATCCATACATATTTATTCAGCAAATCATGCAAGCTAACATACGCCAGTATGAACCCGATTATGAAATTTCACCAGAATAAGTTAATATATAAAAAATCTACTAATGATAATTGAGAATATAACCTTATGATGAAATGTCTAGAAAAATGAATCAGATAAAAAATTCATATCACATTTAAAACGGCACTTCCCTCTGTTAGTGGTCTTGGCGAGAGAGCAGGGTTCGATTTAAGCGGTATCGCATCGCAATTTGCGATTCAAATTTAACTAAAATGCGATCAGAGAAATGCATTAAATCGCAATCATTGCGATGCATATTTCCCGCAGCGATTTTCGTAAATGGGCCGCGAAAAAATAGCGTATTTTGTCAAAGCATCGCGAAATAAAAAGCGAATTTCGTCAAAAAATTGCGGAAATAAGCGCAAATTTCATCAAAATATTGCGAAAAACGCGAATTTCGTAAAAGGACCACGACAAATTAGCGTATTTCGTTAAAAGATCGCGAAAAAATAGCGAATTTCGTCAAAAAATCGCGGAAAAAAGCCGATTTTCGTCAAAGGATTGCGAAAAAATAGTTGTTTTTCATCAAAGGATCCCCCAAAAATAGCAAATGTCGTCAAAAAATAACGTAAAAAAGCCGATTTTCGTCAAAGGATCGCGAAAAAATCGCAAATTTCGTGAAAATATAGCGGAAAAAACGCTATTTTCGTAAAAGGGCTGAGACAAAATAGTGTATTTCGACAAAAGATTTCGAAAAAATAGCAAATTTCGTCAAAAAATCGCGGAATAAAGCCGAATTTTGTCAAAGTATCGCGGAAAAAAAACACGATTTCCGTGACAGACTCGCGAAAAAATAGCGAATTTCAACAAAAGGATCGCGGAAAAACGCGAATTTCGTCAAAGTAACGCAGAAAAAACGTGAATTTAGTCAAAGCACCAAAAAAGATGTGCAAACTAAACTTATAGGTAGAAAATTCATAAAATGGGATTTAATTTCTTTTTTATGAGATTCTTAAAAATACAGCATGATTTCAGTGTATACTTTGATAATATTTATATTCATTAGGTGGACCAGTAAAAATTCCCCCCCCCCCCTCGTTCTTACTGCATTGAAATGTCTCCCACCTTCAGAACATTTAAGATTTGATGCTTATTAGTGATTTAGATATAAATTTCCCTTCCAAGGAAAATGTCTGATTCCAACACAGATCTATGCTGACAAATAATTCAATGGGAAGTATAATAATGAAAGCACCCATTCATTCAACGAAAAGTACACCTTTACTTAACATAAGTTTTCTTTTTTTCAGCAAAAATATCTTTTTCAATAAACCCGCCTTGCCTCTTTTTAAAAGAATGCGAACATTAGTGATACTTGTTAGTGGAACTTGGTATCTTCTACTCTCAAATAAACATTATTTTACAATTAAAATTGTATCTTGCATTTTTACTTTTAAAAAAGTAAAGAAAATTTCTCTTAATATATTTTTTAAAATATCTTGAGTGCAAATAATGCTGGTTTTAATTCATTAAATCGATTTTTTAGAATTCGTTCTACAACGAGCATTTTCATCTTATAAGTTACTACCATGCCAAAGTTCTAGTTTCTAACCCCAACAGTATTCCAAACAAATCATAGTGTAGAACCTTTCTAGAAATTTTTACGTTTATCCGTCAAATTGATCCATTTAGAGAGCGTTCATTACGAGTATTTACATCTTAAAAGTAACTACCTCACCAAATTTAAAGTTTCTAACCCAATCAATATCGCAGAAATCGCAATTTTAGAACTTTTTTGCTCCTGCAGCGATGTACGTTCTTGCACTGACATAAAATACAGTCTTTTTTTCGTAGCAGAGAAGGCCACCAACATTTTTTTTTAAGTTGCCTATGTAGTTTCAGAGATAACGCCTCACAAACGTACAAGCATTAATAATATTATACATTTTATAATATTATAACGCTTTATAATATTAGCATTAGATGTACAGATACAAAAGCCATTTATCTGTTACAAACTAAAGTACCCGGCATTGCCCAGAATTTGAAGGATGATTGTTCTGAAAAATCAATTTCAAGATTTAACATACAACACAAAACAAACATTAAAAAAAGCAATCGAAATGTTGTACGAATGAACCATATGAAAATGCTATATAAAAACGTATAAATGTATATAACAGACGCAAAAGAATACAGCTATAAATGAACTTATTTCAATTTATAATTAGAGCAATAATGTTAAAATACGCCAATATTTCCCTAATGGGGTTTTTATCATGCTTTAATACATTTTTCACACTCATATGACGTTATACTAAATCCACCACGTCCTTTATATTTCCAATATGACGTAATATTTTCCTCTTTCACGTGGAAACCTTGAAATAGAAAAGTTGTGAAGTTATATTCATTTTCATTTAAATTCGTCAAACTATTTATTTCATTTTTCACGTGAATATCTTACAATAGAAAAGTTATGATGTAATATTCACCTTTTTTTTTTAATTCGGCAAACTATTTATTTCATTTTCATTTTTCACGTGGAAATCTTGCAGTAGAAAATTATTTGTTGTAGTAATAATTTTATTGTGTATTTTAAGTGTTGGCAACTGCTGTAACGAAAAATGTTTAAATTTGATAATAAATTGCTGTTAAATTGGTAGTTTTTTATTAATTAAAAATTAACTATAAATTATTTCGATTCCGGTTTACTTTAGTTGCGGCGGCCATGTTTTAATACACATGTTCGTATCTTTTCACAATTTTGGCTTCCAAATTATGGATTTTTATAGAATTACAAACAGACAGATAGACAAGTTTTCATATTTATATATCTTTCTATTCTAAAAAAAGTAACTAACGCTGTCACCGCCGCCGCCACCGGTTTTGAATTTTTTGCGACCGGAGGTCTTTCTTCGTTAATATTAAGAAAACTGTTGCATACAAAAGTATGAAAATCGGTGGTATTATAGAGAAATGTTTGATCAATACGCTGATGCATATAGTTTTTAAATCGAATAATTATTTTAAGAGATATTTAATGCTAAATTTGGACAAAATCGTTCCACTAAAAAAGTTTTATAGGAGAAAAAATTATACATGGGAATTTAATCATTTTTAGATCATTTTATTCAATAGATTCCATTAATTTTTTTTTTTTTAATTTCACTCATTTTTTGAGGTTTTATTTCTAATTTAAATTCAAATATTCAGCATTTCGACAGATACTTTTACATATTTTAGAAAATGGTATTAAATTAAACTGTTGCCAACTGTATAAACAGCGCAAACAATAATGTTTGCTTCAAATGAAAAAAAATATCTACACGTCACTATTATAAACAGAAAAAACCTTCAAATTAGAACTGAATAATTAGGTACAAAAAGCAGGCACTTATTGGAAATTACGCCATAAAAACTATATTTACATGTGAATTTTAAAAGAGAAAGGATATTGTAAAATAAATTCATTAACATGCGTTAGAAGTCTTAAATAGAAGAAATTACGTCACATTACACTTATTATGCAAAATGAACAAAAAATAATATTGCAAAACAGTTTAAATTTAAAAATTGCGCAAGACAAAATATTAGAGGTTAAATATTAGACTTTTTCAAAATTTTATTATTTGCCGTTTGATGTGAGGTGTTCAGCTATAAGTATGCAAAATCTCATGTCTCCAACTTAATTAGGGGCTGAGTTAGAAAAATTGTTTAAGATACACAAGTTAGAGCCCAGAGGGTTAAATATTAGACCTTTTTCAAAATTTTATTATTTGTCGTTTGATGTGAGGTGTTCAGCTATAAGTATGCAAAATTTCATGTCTCCAACTTAATTAGGGGCTGAGTTAGAAAAATTGCTTAAAATACACAAGTTAGAGCCCAGAGGGTTAAATATTAGACTTTTTCAAAATTTTATTATTTGTCGTTTGATGTGAGCTGTTCAGCTATAAGTATGCAAAATTTCATGTCTCCAACTTAATTAGGTTCTGAGTTAAAAAAAATTGCTTAAAATACAGAAGTTAGAGACCGGAGGGTTAAATATGACTTTTTCAAAATTTTATGATTTATCGTGTTATCGCAAGTGTTCAGCTATAAGTATGCAAAATTTCATGTTTCCAACTTAATTAGGAGCTGAGTTAGAGAAATTGCTTAAAATACACAAGTTACCCAGAGGGTTAAATATTAGACTTTTTCAAAATTTGATTATTTGCCGTTTGATGTGTAGTGTTCAACTATAAGTATGCAAATTTTCAAGTCTCCGACATATATAGTTTCTGAGAACGGGCTCTGTGACAGACGGGACAGACAGACAGACAAAGGAGTGAGACAGGTAGGGTTTCGTTAGATGAACGAAACTCTAAAAACATGCTGCGGATGACTGCAACAACATCCTAAAGTTACATTACCATCAGCGATCTACCAATCCCGAATTTAATTTATATTCGTTTCATATATTCTTATTCTTTTGTGCGGCCCTGTAAAATAACTATCAATAATATATACAGTAAAACTTCTGAATAGCGGACACCTCAGGAATGCAGAATTTGTCCTCTATTTAGAGGTGTCCGCTACTGAGAGTAAAAAATGTACAGTTATTTAAGGGTTGGTAATCGAAAAAATTCCCGCTAAATAGACGTGTCCACTAATCGGGTGTGTCCGTTATGGAGGTTTTACTGCATAATAATATCGTCCTTTAGAAGAAAACTGCATGCTGTATGATAGACAGACAGACGTCCAGAGAAAGATAACCTCCCGGAGCAATAAGCACTCATGTCTTCATTTTTAATCATCCACAATCGTTTCTAAATTTCGTTATGCGAGCATTAAAAAAAATTGTTAATTTCCAGCCGATAGACTGACAACTATCTTTTAGCCTGAGTTTTTAGCCGGATTTAGCCTGTTGTATGTCGTACAACAGGCCAGATTTTATACAACAGGCTAAAAACGGTCACCTTGGTACAGTATTATTATTTGTTTGCCCACCAAAACTGTTTGCCACGGGTTGTTGCAATGTTTGTGATCACGTGGCTGAAACTGATCTATTCAATATTACTGCGCGCGTATTTTTTTTCATTTGCTCCATGTGTTCAAACCAGTTGTCTATGAAAACATCCACCGGTGAAAGTGACGCACACCAAATTTCTGTGACGTATGCAGATAAATTGTGCTTTTTTATCAGTTTTTTAAATATAATTTTTAAACGGTTTGGAACTTATTTTTCATAGTAGGTGCATTTAGTAGGTGGCCCTCATAGGTACCATCTGGTGCAATCAGAAACGAAATCCGACAAATATTTTTTGAGTTATGCTTGACGAAAGGTTTTTATTAGGCTTTTTTTTTAGTAGGACATGGCGTTAATATACATCGTAGCTGTAATGTGTCCGGACAGTAATATTTCGCTGAGTATTAGCCTTCGCTTCGCTCAGACAATTATCTATATTTATATACTAAGCTACGCTCGCCAACCCCCGTTCAGACACCGCAGAATCTAAAATACACGCTAATCTGATGGGTTTTAAAAATATTAGAGAAGATTGAATTATACTGAAAAAAGCTCTGCAGATCTCCCTTAAACCGGTTTCTATTCAATTCCCTTTGATTGCGAAAATTTAATGGTGGATCAGTTGCTGATATGACATCCAATGGTTGTTTTCGTTTTTGATTAATGAGGATCAATTAAACATTTGAAAAGAAGCTAAAATAAAATAAATTAAGTATACCGTCTTTGTCTCCCGATATTTTAGAGCAATCTCTATAACAATAGACTAAGTCATCAACAGTTCCGGGCGTACCACATCGCTTTTAATACTTTAGGTGCCATTTTGGTACTTTAATGTTAGCCAGGAACAGGTGATAAGTCGCCAAATATTATTCTATCGCCATCATTGCATCTATATTATAATAGTTCAAGTCATCAACTGCCATAAACAAATATGGTCTTCCCTTCGCCTTTCATATGAAAGTTTGGCAAAGATGTCATATACGCCCCATATTGGCGCGGTTTTTTAACGACGCCAATTTGGGGAACGCATCAACAGCATAAACAGCAACATCCGGCTTACCATATCAAGTTGAGTAACGATACTTTGGCGCCAAGTAAGTACCCGTTGCGTATATGACATTGAAGTCAGAAAAAAAATCACGCCAATAGGGGGCCGTATATGACATCTGTGCCGAAAGTCTTCCATTTTGATTAAAAAATCAATTTTTTTTTACAATAAAATTACATAAAATTTGCCCTGGTCGCAAAGAATTTTTTGTACCGTTACGCTAGCCGGGTGCTAATCTCGCCAATAGCTTTTTTTTCAACACGCCAGTTAGCATTTTTTTTTTTTTTCTTGGAGTGGTAAATTAAAACACTGATTTGAAGTTGAAATATACGCACCGCAGGTTTGGCGTGATTTTTTTTTTTTTTTTTTTTTTTTTACGAAAATTTAGCGAAAACCGCGTTTTTGAATACCAGTTTCAAATGTATTTTTGGTACTATACTTAGTTATCCCGTCGGCCAAAAATCTATCGCCAAACTATAAGATTAAATGCTAATAATGGTTGGTCGTAAATGTCACATTCACTTGACTTTTAGCAAGTTACACGTGTTTACGTCATCAAGTGATTTTTATTTCGACGTTTTATTTGTATATATATTAATGCTATACTTATTTATTTGTTCTTTCGTTATTTAAAATAAAAATTATGTCAATTTGTATAATTTGGCGAGTGGTTTGGCAATTTATATAATTTGGCAAAATTGGTCGACGGAATAACTAAGTATTTTTTAATTATTTGCTATCATTTTCAAAAGGAAATAATAAAAAAAATAATCGATAACTGTAGAACAAAATAATTTATATAATTTAAAAAAAAGAAATATAAGTAAATAAACATGTATTATTAAATAAACAACAATAGCCGGGTTGCCATGTCAATCAAAATAATGCCATTTTGGCGCCAATTAGGTACCCCGGTGCGTATATGACACCTATGCCTAATATTTTCCTTTTCGTTTTGTTTAAAAAAAAAGAAAGAAGTGAAATCCATCAATTTTAAGTGATACAGTTTTAAATGGAAGTTTTGTACTTTAAATTAAATGATTGAAAGGATTATATTTTAAATGAAATTAATGAAAATGAAATATAAAAACATGCGACGGGGAAAATGTTTGCCCGCTAACATAAAAATACCGAGTTCTTGATTTCTGTATCAAAATCTTTCGTTTTTGCGAAAGACTATCCAAGTAAATTGAATTATGAATAAAAGTAGCATGATAAATTTCTTAGCATACATTTAAGGGAGGCCAAACGGTCGCCAAATTAATTTAAAATTGTAACCTTTTCTGAATATATATATATATATATATATATATATATATATATATATATATATATATATATATATATATATATATATATATATATATATCTTATGATTGAAATTTGAGTTGCCATCGTAAGAAAAAAGTATTTAAAATTAGAAAAAAAATAATATTTCAAAAACTAATTCGAATTTAAAAATTTGAATACCAGTTTTGAGATCTGTGGATCAATACGGGTTTTTGGTGTTAATTCCATCGCAAAGTATTCCATATTTAAGTAGTGAAACATAACCGTGAAACATAATCAGTTGTTTAATCCGTCGTTTCGTAGAATCGTTACATAAATTCGTTTCATAATATCCGTTTCATTAGGATTTTATATATATAGGGTTGATATATATATATATATCCAACAAATTACTAAATTACAAAAAAACTACGTTATAACATATGTAGACAAATCTCCTAATAATTATGCTATTATATGTAAATCTTATTATCACCAACTTCTTACAAATTGTATTTCTTCTAATAAGTCATTTCAAAAAACTAATGAAAATGTAATTGTAAATAATCGTAAAATTCGAAGTTATTATAAACTATTAAATATTTTATCTACTAACTTTAATTTCCATATTTAGCTCTTATTCCCAAATTTCATAAAGCTCCAATTAAATTTAGGACTGTAACTATTGGTTGCAATACATATAATAATAAAGCCAATAAACTTCTCTTAAGAATTCTTAATCAAATATATGTACTTACTACAAATAATGATAATACACATTGTATAAAAAATAGCTATCAACTTGTCAATATTTTAAAAAATCTTCATTGTGTATATAATATAACGACATATGACTTCAAAGATCTTTTTAATAATATAGACCTATTTGATTTACATAAAATTATAAATGAATTATTTAAAAAGTATTATAAAAAACTGGAATTACCATCTAACATAGATATTGCATATTTTAAATCTTTAACAAACTTCATTATCTATAATAATTATATATTGCAAGATAACACTTTATATTTACAGCATGTCGGTATACCACAAGGCGGTTGTACATCCAGTTTACTATCTGACTTATACTTATATCATTATGAACGTACTTTTACTAATCATACTCTACATTTCTATCGTTATATTGATGACATAATTTTAATTGATACTGATCAATCTGCAATTACTCAATTTCCAGTAGATTCGCCCACTAATTTGGAATTAACGGAAAACCTTTTATCTAACAATACAATTAACTTCATAGATCTTAAAATTACAATAAAAGACAACAAAACAATCACAGATTTATATGACAAACGTAAAGAATTTAAATTCAAAGTTAATACATTTACAAATTTTAAATCTTGTCTACATCATTCTGTTTTTCGAAACATAATACTTAATCATTTATATAGAATAAAATGTGTATGTTCTTCTCCTCTAATTAACAATATTATTAAAAAACTAATTTATGATGCATTAAATCATGGTTTTCCAAATAAATTCATATATTCATTAATATACAATTAGTACTTTACTTACATGATATTTTAAAACAAATTAACACATGCGTAAACAAAATTACAAAAAAATATATAAAATAAATAAATATATATATATATATATAAATTAAAAATTGTAAAATAATATAAAAAAATATTATAGGATGCATGGGTGGGTAGATGTTAGAGTACGGAGGAGGGTGGTGTTGTCTGGATAATACGCAATGGTTAATTTATAAAAAAAAATGGGGCTTATATATTATTACTATATTTTTGATACGTATTTTATCAGGATTTTGATTTGATATTTTATATGTAATTGGTGACTTTCATTAATATTATATTTAGCTTAATTATTGTTTTATCTTATTTACAATCATTTGTTAGTAAATTTTAATTTACTCAGGACAATATCATATTAATTACTAATAGTTTGCCATTATTATAGTGTTTAATATACATATAAGTATATTTAATATAAATAAAGTTATACTGTATGTATTAAAATGGGGTAATTATTTTTATTATTATTCCTCTATTCTTTTTAATATTGATCTATTTTCACTTTCTGTTATAAAATTTATTATCGGTTTAATGTGTTTGAATGTCCCACACTCATACTTTTAAGATTTTTATGGCTGTATGAAAATAATCCACGCACTATTTATGATTTTTAGGTAATGGGAATTTAAGTATCTGATAATCTTCTATATACCTCCATATGTTTATTTCCTGTTCATTTTATAATTATCTTATATAAAATAGTTTTCATTAACGATTTTTATATTATTTTTAATATATTTTTATTAATTATTATTGAATTTATTTTGTTTTATAGCATATAGCTATATGCTATAAATTCTCAATGTTATAGCATTATTTAAATTCTTATTGTAGTTTAAATGAGTAAGACAATAGAATATTTTGTTTCCTTTTTTTTAAATTTTATTAACATTAGTTTTTTTAAAAAATATATATAGTGTGGTTTATATTAGGTTTATAATTATCTAAATATAAGGATTTGTTTGGTTTTGCTGTTAATCAAAAATTTTTACATTCTTAGGATTTCAAATGTTTATCTTGTGACATTTGAATAATAAAAATACTACTAGATGGCAGCACCAAACTTTGTCTTTTGACAATAAGATATAACTTTTGTTTTTTGCAACTCTTTTTTAGTTATAAATTACTACACCAGGTGGATTTTTAAGATAAATTTTGACGATATTGTTATATAGTTATTACTTAATTTAATAGTGCATTTTAGTTATTTTAAATAATGTAATTACTTTCTATTTATTTTATTTTATATTATATTAATTTTAATTTTTCATGAGTTTTCAAAATGTATTAACTGCATCATTTGGTCTCAATCACTTTGATTTCTGAACTGTTTTATTCACCTTAATCTTTACGATATTTTGGGAGCCATGTGTGTGTGGATATATTGAAAAATACTAAAATATTAATCGGTATGTTGTGTATTATTTCTATTTTAGATCCTATAAATATTTAAACAGGTTTTATTGATTTTTCCATTTCATATTATTTGCTTTTATTCTGTTTTCATTTTTAATCTATTCACTTGATTAATGGTTGTTTGGCCACAGGGAAAAATAATATTAGCATTAGCTTATTTTTCTGACAGAAAACAACCATATTGCTTATATCATTGAATTCTGTGCCCTTGATAACGTAATTCAATATATAAGCTTTTCCATTATTTGTCGGTGTCTACTTTCTTCTTTTTTCTTCCATAATATTTCTTATAATAAATTATTTGGCACTTTTTTTTTTTTTTTTTACAGCTTTAATTCACAATATTACGGTTTTTGATGGTGGCAGGTTATGTTTAATTAATGGTTATATATATATATATATATACACTGCTCAAAACAATTAAAGGATATTTGAAGTTTTATATAAAATAAAGATATAAACGAAATTTTTTTTGCCGAAAATAGAAGAAGAGAATCACAAATGCAAATTTTTCTGGTTTTCAAACTGTGGAGTATGCAAATTTTGAGTTCGACGTCAAAAACGTCGCTTCAGCGGCAGCTAATGAAATTTGACTTTCAACTGGATAAAAGAGAATTAAGACAAGGATGATCGGCATTCAGTGATTGCTTTGATTCGATGAGTACGATGTCTCAGCGAAGTCATTTGGCAGATTCAGAAGCTTTGAGAATTGTTGGTAGGTTAGAAGGGGTCCAAACTCAAGCCGAAGTAGCGCAAGCCATTGGAGTGTCACAAAGTGTCATTTCCAGGATCTGGAACCGTTTTTTGGAGAGTGGATGTGCAGGCCGAAGACCAGGGCAAGGTCGTATACGGGCAACAACGCCCAATGAAGATCGGTATTTAGCGTTAACAGCTCGGAGACACCGAACCATGAACGCTACTCTTCTCCAACAACACCTTCGTTCGGCTACAGGCACCACGATTTCAACTCAGACTGTCCGAAACCGGCTTCATGCTGTAGGTCTGTATGCTCGCCGACCGATGGTATGTATTAGATTAACATCAAGGCATCGTCGCGACCGCAGGGAGTGGGCAACCGAGCATGTCAACTGGAGGAGAAATAAATGGAGCAATATTCTGTTTTCTGACGAGTCCCGTTTTCCTGTGCATCCAGATAATAGGCGTATTTGCATCTGGAGGGACCGTGGCAGTAGGAATAATCCTGCGTTTGTGCACGAAAGTGTCAGATTTGGCGGTGGAGGAGTGTTGGTGTATGGTGGCATCTCCATTGACGGGCGCACTGACCTCTACATCATTCGAGATGGAGCTCTGACTGGTCGCCGACATACGGATGAGATCCTCAGACCTATTGTAGTCCCTTACGCTGCAGGAATCGGAGATAACTTCATTTTAATGGACGATAACTGCAGGCCACATCGTGCAAACCTGGTGGAGGATTTCCTTTTCGAGGAAGGAATCGTTCGAATGGAATGGCCAGCGTGTTCTCCAGACATGAATCCAATCGAGCACGTTTGGGACGCTCTAGGAAGACGAGTTTCTGGCCGCCAACAACCCCCACAAACTCTCCAAGAACTGGAAAGAGCTCTTCTGGAAGAGTGGGGCAGAATACCCCAACTCGTCATTAATAGCCTCATTGAGTCCATGCCTCAAAGGTGTTCAACGTTGCTGGCCGCCCGTGGAAACCATACCCCCTACTGAAAATGATTTTCTTTGAAGAAAACACCTTTTCTTATTCTTTTTTTCTCATATGCACAAATTGTGTTTTTTTCCTTTAGTACACAAATGCGCAATAAAATGCATTTTTTTCTGCCAAACATGTGTAATTTATTCTCATATAACCTACTATGTCTGTCGACCATGTATCAATCAGCTAAACAGTTTACCAGATACAAAATCCACCTAAAACTGCAATATCCTTTAATTGTTTTGAGCAGTGTATATATATTCATCGAGTGCGACACTAAAATCTGAAAAAGTAGAATTCCTGTCTTCTAGTATATAGGTTCTGTCTTCACAGGTTATACCATTTTAATTTCAACCCGAAGCATGCTAACTAATAACATAGTAGTAAAAGAAATCTAAATTAATTTTTGAACCAAAAAAAGTAGAAAATCGGGAGTTTTGTCGTCCAGCGTAAGTGTTTATGCGGGACAGGTGTCGCAGTTCCTGAAATTCGTTACATCCCATGCAAGGCGGGTTTGACAACAATAATTACATTCCTGTTTTCTATAGAAAAATTATATGTAGCACAGTGCTCTACCGACGCTTAAACCTTTGCCTTCGAATTACGCTTACTGGGAACAGGCATCTTTTTCACAAATTTATTCGGTTTGCAAACCCTTTTTTTTAAAGCATTTTTACTTGCACTTTGACAACATGTGCAAGATAAATTTACAAAAAAATGGGATTTTAAAATATAGTGGTGTAAATTATACATCAAAATAGAATCGTGTATGTAAAGTTTCGGCTGCTACTTTCCGACACTCGACCGCTACTGTTTAAAGTTTGTAAGCTTCGAATGCAACCTCCTTCTTTATCAGAAATAACATCTAGTTTACGATTTAAATCAACAAATGCATAAAATACTTTCTTCTACATTATTTTTCTATTCAGTAGTTTTTACCTAAACAGATCGTGACAATTTACCTTTTTAAATGAAATTACGTTTATTCTAAATCCTAGATACAGCTTGATCAGAGTTGAGAAAAATCTTTTTTAAGAAATACAATTCTATGGACTTCAAAAGGGGTATAAAAGGAAGAAAAGACACGGAGAAAAAATCTTTTACAAATGTCCACACTCTTTAGTGTATTTATTTTGTACTTCCGCCTCGTTGAAATGGGGTTTTCTTATTCAAAAAACGTTCCCCAGAGAAAAGTGTATCCGTTCTTCTGAGATAAGGATTTTTATTTAATTTATACGTGACTGCAAAACTTGTGGATTTCAACCAAAAGGATAAACTAAGTGAATTTCTGAGATTTATTTTTTACGATATTTTTTAAAGAATTGTTATTTTCTGTAGAAAGTTACAAATGAATTGAATTTGAAAAAAGATTTTATGGTTTATTTAAAACATATAAGAACAAATTAAGAGAAAATGAATTGGAAAAGAACCTTTGTTATTTTTTCATTACCTTTTTAGAAATATTTTTTTGAAAAATAGAAATATAAGATAATATCATACAAAAAATAATAATAATAATAATAACTTTATACCAATAATTATTTAACGTAATTTATAACTTTACTTTATTTTAAACAATTTCCAACATAGTTTAAATGTGTTTATGGTTTCGGTTTTCTGTCCGTATGTCCGTGCTCTACCTGGCGTAAATATATTCTTAATGACATGTAATTGATATACGTTATTCAGGTGTTTTTTGGCATGTTCGGTATTGAAAATGAAGTGGGTAGCATTCATAGTTCATTTCCAGGGACACTCAAAAGATTTCCGGTACATTATGGTCTATGAGGAAAACTCATTTAGGGTGCATTTTAATAGAGTTACGTAATCTTAAACGTAATAAAACTTAAGTACATTTTTGAGGTGCACTAGGAGATGTTTATTATAGAATATGTTAATATATATTTTTAATTGTATTTTTATTATTAAAATCACATCAAATTTATTACATCAAGATAATAAAATAGCATTTTGTCTATGTGAAATTATTATTTTTTCATTAAATAGGAATCATACCGATTTTAGAAAAAGTTAAAAATTAAAACTTTCAAAATTACAGGTTGTTAGCATATTTACTGACACTTTTTCTTAAATCAAAATGAATCTTTTTTTTTTTTTTTTTTCAAAATTGCCGAGTTTTTATTTTGAAGTCACAATTCAGTATCACGCAAAATACTACACAGTGTTAAACACTAATTTCACACATTTTCGTTTGATTTTTTTCAAATTTTCTGTAAATGTTTTAACACAATGTAAAAATTATATTTAATAGGTAGATTTCGTAGGAAATACTACCTATTTCATTCTTATTCTCTTGGAATTTCTGAAAACAATTTGCAGATCTACACCAATCATGACCCTAGAAGCCAAGTTCAAAACTTTAGCTTTTTTTATGGACAGGATAACTTCCATAATTATGCACATATCTCTTCCAAGGGATAGAAAATCTCTGTCAAGTTCGTTAATTGGCAAAATCGTGTTTTGTGAAGTCGAAAAAACCCCATAACCTCTTATTTATAATACATATCAAATCAGTTTAAAGTTCTTATTACTTCTACCAAAAGGGCCAAAAATTTATGTATAAGATTTTTCATAAAATTAAAAATATGCTCAGGGGCCGAAAATAATAGTGTTTTAGGGATAAGAGTATCCATAATTTTGTCAATTCTCAAGATATCAAATTCACTTAAACTTATAAATATCTTTAATGCTCATTGCAACTTTTATATTGACATTATTTTTAATAACTCTTATAACTCTTACCGAAAAAAATTAAAAAAAAGGGGTGGTTAAAAAATAAAGAAAATCAAAATTTCGTTAATTCACACAAATTCAAATCCGCTAAAATTTATTATAATTTTTCTAATTATTATCTACAACTGTTATATTGACAAGTGTTTGATAGGACCAAATGTTACTGCCAAAAAAAAAAAAAAAAAAAAAGCAAAAATAGCGGTCGAAGAAAACATTATCGTATTAACATGATTCTGATAAAACCAGCTCTGGCAGAAAAATGGAATTTAAATCTCGTCAGAAGCAGCCATATACAATATTTAAACTAGGTTTATATCTAATCTTGATTCAGTTTTTTGTTACTGAAATTAGTACTTAACTTCGAAATCTACCTCCGCCTGCAGTCCGAGCCGACAGGGAATTTTTTTTTTTTTTAAATATTAGGCTGGAGTCATAACAAAGAATAGATTATAAATAGCGGTTTATTGAAAAACGCAATGAATAAACCCTATAAAATCTATTAAACGTTCTTGAAACAGTTGAGGTATATTTTACATCCAGTAACGGCAAAAAACAGAAATGGATATGGGTCTATTAACGGAAAAATCCTGGTGACACTATTGTTAGGAAAATTTCCATGAATTTAAGAAAGTATTTCCGAGAGTGTGTTCTTCTGAAAGTACGTGTGTTTTTAATTAGTTGTCAAAATATTTAGAAAATATATCTTCTGTGTAAAAAGTATCTGGAATTTTTAATAATAATTAAAAAAAAAAAAAAAAAAAAAAACGTCAAAATTTATTTAGCACTCTTCAAAGTATCCCAATCGAGTTTAATACAACTATGCCATCGCAGGAACAAATCTTCCATGCCTTTCAGTTACAGGTAGGTAGATTTTTCTATAGCCATCAGCTGCTTCTGCGAATTTAATTTTTTTGCATCCATGGACTCAAACCATTTTTCTCGAAGTACTAATTTTAGCTTCGTGAACTGGAAAAGGTCATACGAGACCATACCAGGCGAGTACGGTCCTTGGTCCATTGGCATTAGTTGCGTTTTTGACTGAAACTCTCGCAGAACAATAAAAGAAATCGGAACTCATGTAGCGACGTGTTTCATGCCCAAAATAGGGGAGAGTAGCCATATTTGGATCGCCACTTTAATTGGATCGTTGCCATTTTGCCGTTAATTAACGAAAGAGATGCCATCTATATTTGAAATCCTACTCATCGGAATGACGTCATTTATGATTAGAAGAAGCACCCGCCTACCAAGTCCTGTTTCAGACAATTTTAAATAACCTAAAATTAGCTGTTTTGCTCAATTTTTTTCCCTACTAAACGTAAGTGAATTCTTTAAAACTAAGGTAAGTGTTATTTTTTCATATACATATCTCAATTCATCTGTTTATTACGCATATTTTTCACGCGGATTTGTTTGATTTCGTTTTTGTTCTTAGTCTTGAGATTCTCGGTTTTAAATATGGCGCAGTTGCCTAAATTGGGCCAATTTAAGTTGCTTAAATTAGACCAGATATACTATTACAAATTTGAAAAGTAAGTAATGAATTTCGAGCACTGTATGCTTTGTACACTATTTTTTTATTTATTTTTATTTTATAATGTATTACTATCTCCACGCAAGTTTTTGAAAATATTTTTTATATATCTGGGTCAATTTCTATACACAGTTTAGATGTATATAAACATAAGAAGTTTTTTACGTGTTTATGCTATAAATTTTGTTTGCAATTTCTTTCATCTTGTATGTATTTGTAATTATTTTCTGTGAATTATTTATTCCAACGGAGTATTACATTTACAGAGTTGAATTCAAACATTTTCCACCTGGAGGATATTTGAGGTACCGTGGGGAGGGGCAGACTTTTTACTGTTCTGGTGGGTGGAATTACACTTTTTTGCCTTTAAAACGCATAAAATCTCAAACATTTCGGAGGGGAGTGGTTATTTCAAAGCTCCGGAAGGGGAGGGGGAGGACCCATATATTTAACTCTGTTTGAATATATAATACTTTGCGTTTGATTAATCGTGACGTATTTTTTTTTTTAATTCAGCATATTTTGAAACACTTTTCTAATATAATTGAAAAATGTTGAAAACGACGCAGGCACACGTTCTGGAAGAAAAACACCCGTGAGAGCAATAGCTGTTAAAGATATAGGAAACGAAAAAAAGACAGTAAGTGTGAAGAAATTGAGCTTCATGAAGGTTATGTAGCTACAAATTCCTCCAAACAGCCAAAGAATTGTTAGAAACGTTATCTCTCATAATAATTTCAGTTAAATCAAAGAGAAGAAGGAGCCAAAAACCAGTTGCGTTAACATCTTCGGCATATAAAATAAATCCTGAAATGAAAAAAGAACGACAAAAAGGAAGCTCTCATAGCAGAAAAGCAATTGGAACATCAAGTTTTAAAAAATAGGCGTTAAGCAATTGGAATAAAAATGGTGGAAGGGAAGAACTACAAACATAATGTAAAGAAAAATTCTGTTGCAAACAAATGTCTAATGATTCAGAATCCAAAAAGAAAAATCTAGACAGTGATGATTGGTTTTCCCTAATTTGTAAGAAAAAAAAAATAGAACAAATTATTCAGTGTTCAGATTGCCAATCACGGTTCCATGTTGTGTGCGCTGGAAAAAAGGTGAATAAACAAAATTCATGTGTAAGCTTTGCATCACATCTTACATGATATTCAAGTAGCTGGCAATTAGTTCCATAATTTCTATCATTAATTATTGATAACTGTGATTTATGATTGGAATACAATTGATTTAAAACAATTACTCTTATTTTCAAATATTTGATTTCATTATGTTTCATTGCTATTATTTTGTTTCAATTTTTCATTAATCACAAACTTGGCTTTCAATACAATTAGTTACATTTCCTAGTCATTAAAACGACCTGATATTGTTTGGTCCAATTTAAGAGACTGGTGGTCCAACTTAGGCGACCAGCTGCTGAATTTGGACCAATTTTGACAAAATATTCAAATTAAAATAAAACTTAAGATTTTCCAAAAAGAAATTGATCTAAAGATTTATTTGTTAGTAGATGAATAGACTGACCCGGTGTAGTGATGTCTTGCATATATTCCAAAAATTAAGTGTGTTACACCTGAAAATAAGTGTAGGTCCAAATTCGGCTACTCTCCCATATTAGTTATAACTTTGTGAAAGTACTTAAAAGATATGTAAAAAATCTTAAGCTAACTCTCTAAGTCTAATAGGCGATTTTCAAGCACTATCTTCTTGATTTTATCAATGTTTGAGCCACTGGAAGACGTTGAAGGTCGACCAGAACTAGGTGAATCAACTACCATTTCTGGACCTTATTTGAATGCTTTACACTCTTCATGAACCTATAATTTGGCATTCTTGATTCACCGTTGGTCTCCTGCAACATTTCCAGTTATTCTGCACACGAAATGGTGATTTAAATAAATAATTTAAGACAAACTCTTTGTTGAGCTAATTTTTCTATTTTAAAAATCTCAGAGCACCCTAAAGTGTGTCTGAAAAACAACAGATGTCAAAACTCTGAGTCACAGATGTTGCTCAAATCCCCCATTGTAACTCGGCACAGTGGTCCCAAATTACAGAAAAGAAAATGTTGTGATATATTTTACGGGCGTCTTTTAAATGATAAATTCCGCGTACTTTTTACACAGAAGGTAAACTTAATTTTATGTGAAGTGTTAAAATTTGACTCATAACTTAGTTATTTTATAATACACAATGTATTTAATTCATTTTAGAAATATTTTCAGAACTAAGGAAAAAATAAACATATTTTAAGAAGAGTACAAAGAAAAAAAGTTTGGGAAATGTAAATTTCCTAAGAAATATTAAATATAGGAAAGATATTAAATATACGAATGAGTTCTACTCCCTTAAACATAACATTAGCGAGCGGATCCCAACTTTATTGACTAACAGCCTTAAGAGAGATATACAATCAACGTACCTCTTCGTTTTATCAGTAGGTTTTTTTAGGATTATCAGGTGAATTATACGTCTAGTTGCGAAATTTTCGCCAGTCTATTTTTTTTTCAAATAACTTATGGTATAAACAATATACATTGCTGAGTAAAATTACAAAACAGTAAATAGTAATACTTCATTACAAAACAGTAAATAGTAATACTTCGGACACTTCGGGAATTTGCATGCTATTCCCACGTATCTGCTTTTAAGAAGAAAAACATACAAATATGTATATGTTGTGGGCTAAAAAAAGGTGCTGGATAAATTGGGGTATCTGCTAATTGAGAGTTCCATTAAGCCAATTTTGCTGTATTTCGAAATATTTTTAAAATTCGTAAATTAAAAATTAGACAAGAAAAGTTTAATATTTAACAATTATTTTAATAGAAATATCTATTAGAAGTTGTTATCTTTAGGCAGATACACGGCAGCTATTATACATTGTCTGTCTATGCAATTCTCATTATATTTTTCTGGATTATTTGTTATTATTTGTCATGTACGAGTGAAAAGAAATAAAATCATTATGCTAATACGTATGCTACATATGTATATAGATACTATAAAGAAATAATAAAATTGCAAAAAGTAAGCATATTGCAGTTTAGAATTTCCGAAATACTTATTATTAAAACTTTACTGAACTGACCGATTATACTTTTCAAAAACGAACATCAACAACAACAAAAAATAGCGTTACTTTACTTTACCTTCGAATTGCTATAAAACTTTCTTAAAATATATATATATATATATAATAGCCTAAAAAAATTAAGTGCTGTTTTCAATGCCATTTTCAGATTGATTTGCCGATCATAAAAAAAGACAATTCTATGAGCATATCTGCTACCCTTAGAAGTATCCCTATGGGTGTTTATTTGATCAACTATGATTAAAATAAAACAATTTTTCCAGTAATTAATATTCATCAGACTCATTATAGTTGCCAATTTTGAAATTGCTGAAAAATGTAAATTTTTGAAATGATATTTGAATTTGATTTTTTTTTAAAACTACTTGGCAATTGATATGCGAAATGGTTAAAAATAACGAGTTTAAAAATAACATGAACACATATTGGACAATAGCACCATAAAATATAATAAATCACCACACAATGTTGCTTAATGTTGCACAAAATACGAACTTTAATAAGCTAACGTTTACGGCTGTAGATGAATGCACTAGAAACACCTCGAAACGTAGATTTTAAATGTTAGTTTATTAAAGTTCGTATTTTGTGCATAATTGAGCAAGATTATGTGTTTATTTATTAAAAATAACAATTCAGTTAAAATAAATAATCGTTGCGATTTTATATAATGTATATTTTTTGAAATCTCATACATAACAAATTTGTTATAAGTTATATGTATTCATACACTACTTTTCATTTTGAGTGAAATATAAAACTGCATTATAAATAATTAGTTTTTAAAACTTTTCTAAAATATCATAGTTTAATCACGCAGTTTTAATGCCTGTCGAATTATAAAGCAACTATGATAAAATAATCCCTACAACAAAAAAAGGTACGTGATGATCTAGTGTAAATTACAGTATTCTAATAGTTATGTCATTATTTGTAAAAAAAAAATATTTACCTTAAATATTTTAATCTTACATCTTTCATAAAACAAAAGCTTAGGGGGCTTTCAGGGATATTTTACAAAGTTATTTAGAACTTTAGTAAAATATCTTAAGCTGTGCGATAGTTTTTTTTTTTTTTTAATAGTTTCTGTCTAAAAATAGTTATATGCTTTATTGTAAATAATAAATTTGTTTAGCTGTTAAAAATCAGATATTGATACAAAATGTGTTTGAATAGAAGATAAATTTTAAATAAAAATATTTCTGATTTCTCTTAGATTAATTTAAAATAATTTTCGAACTTATTGTATGAATTAAAAGAATAAACGAAAAAAATTATTAGCAAAATTAGTTTTCGTTTCTTAAAAGCTGTTACAAATTATGCACATGGTATCTTAAAAAATCTACCAAACAATAAATTTGTTCATAATAATATATTTTAAAACCTCCTACATAAAAAATATTTAGTATTTAATTATTTAAAATATTACATAAGCACATTTCTTATCTTTTTCTTACTTAAAAAGGGGGGGTCGGTCCCTACGAGCTAAGCTCGCTAACCTCTGTTCAGACACCGCAGATTTTAAAAACATGCTAATTTGGTCGGTTTTAAAAAGATTACAGAATATTAATTTATAATTAAAGCACCAGTGGCGGTTTAAACGGGTTTTAATTCATTTCCCTTTAATTGTGAAATTTTAAGCTGATCAGGTGCTGTTTGCATCTAATGGCTGTTTTCGTGTTTGGTTGAATAAGATCAGTTAAACATTTGAAAATAAGAACTAAGAATCAATAATATAAAAGAAATTAAATAAACAGAATCTTTGCCTCCCGGACTTTTTTAACAGCGCTATAAATATATTGATTTAAATAAGACATTTAAATGTATCGTTTTAAACCTGGCCTAATTTTCACCAAAAATTTCTTTCTCTTTTTAACATTCACATAAAAATAATTTTACTTTTAAAAAGGCAATATTGTTATTTGCACATTATCGCACATTATTTAAAAAGATTATCCCGAAATACGAAATAATTCTTTCGCATAGATATGTTTATAATTTTTAACTGTTTGTCAATATTTTCATATGTCCATTAAAAATATGATGTCATTTCTTCCATTTACTACTTTTAACGAATGTTAATTAATTTATATTTTTAAAGTTTTCTTTCTCTTTTTAATAATCACGTGAAAATACTTTTTTTGTTAGAAAAGAAATATAATTATTTGCACTACCTTAAAATTGGCGACAAACGTTTAAAAAATCGTCTTCAAATGTGAAATAAATCTCTCGTGTAAATATACTTTTAAATTTAAACTGTTTGGCGGTATTATTGTTTGGCCATTTTAAATATGATGCAAGTTCTTGCTTTTACTGCTTTTAATGCATATTAGTAAATTTATTGTTTTAAAGTTTTCTTCTTTTTTTAATAGCAATTGTAAATGCATTTTTTATAACGCAATTTTCAATATTGTCCTGCTTTTAACTTTCAATCATTTAATTCTAATGTTTTTATAATAATAAATTTTTAAACGTAAGGAAATATTTTTCTTTGCACTGTTTTTACATTTGGCAACAATATGAAATAATACCCTTTTCTAATATAGGAAAAGATCTCTTGAAATGATGAAAGTTTGATTAAAATAAATACGAAATTGTTATTTATTTAATATTATTATTATTTAATTAATTTTTTTTTTCTAAAACACACAATTTAATCACAATATTGTCTTCACTTTCGATTAAAATAAAAGATAATTTGAATTTCCATTTGAAAATGACGGAAAAAACAGAAATGTAATAACCCGTATATTTCCTCCTTTCCTCCCTTTTTTCACGAAAATGGAGTTATTTAGTAGCCATTATTACAGAAATATCATTAATATTGAAACAAAAAATCAATATCTCGAAAACGAATTCAAATTAAAAAAAATCAAAAACGTTTTTGATTTACGCGGATCAGTACGGAAAATTTGTATTAATTTCACTGCCATATTTTAGTAATAGCTGAAAAACAAAATCTGACATTCATAAAATCGTTTCAAAAATTCGACTCAATAGGATTTTATATATATATACTGCCTATATCTAGTAGCATTTAACGTTAGAATATGATTAAAATTAAAAAAATAATAATAATTTAAAAAATTGACATTTTAGTCTCATCATTTTTAATATGAGTTGAATTATAGACAAATTTGAAAAACAAAATCCTCAGCATAAAAAAGAAATTCATGATCTTGCATAAATTTGAGTAAATTCATGTATTATATTATTATTTGAGAAATGATATATCTCGATGATTTTAATCCTGAATCTTTTGAAAATATAAATGTCAAACTTCCGGGTCACTTTTAACATCGTATTTAAAGAAGTTCAAATTAAGTTTTAATCGATAAAATTCTTCTAATTTTCTTTTTGTTGAAATAAAATTATACGGATTGATTTTAAGCTATTGAAATTTAAAATAAGAAACTTCTTCGTGATAATTTATAAAAAATTGCAAATACATATGTTAGAAACTTTATAAATAGATTTCATTAAAAGTACAATCAGACTTACAGCCAATTTAACGCAAAAGTAAACTGCTCAAAATAGTCAAATGTTATTGAGATTTTGTATGGTTCTTGAGACTAGGGAATTGTTTACATGATTGATACATAATCGACAGTCGTGGTAGGCTATATGAGAAAACAATTACACATCTTTGTTAGAAAAATTGCACTGTATTGAGAAATTGGACATTAAAAAAAACACAATTTGTGTGTATGATAATGAACGATTGAAAAAAGGTGTTTCCCTCAAAGAAAATCTTTTTAGTAGGAGGTACGGGGCTTTTAATATGAAGAGCTGGTGTATTCTGTCCAACTCATCCAGAAGATCTCTTTCCTGTTCTTGGAGAGATTGTCCGTGTGGCAGGTGGCCAGCAACTCGTATGATGAGAATGACCACAACATGTTGTGTTGGGTTCATGTTTGGAGAACACGCTGGCCATTCCATTCGTATGATTCCTTTACCAATTGAGAGCGATGGGTTCTGCAATTGCCGTACATTAACATGAAGTCATCTTCAATTGCTGCAGCGTAAGGGACTACAATAGCATCTCATCCCTATATTGCTGACCGGTCTGAACTCCATTTTGGATGATGAGGATGTAGGTCGGTCCATCAATGGATATGCCAGCATAGACCATCGCTCTCCCACCACCAAATCTTAAACTTCCTTGCACGAACACAGAATTGTTTCCAGTGCCACGTTCTCTCCAGATTAAAATACGCCTATTATCTGGATGAACAGGAAAAAAATGACTCATAAGAGAAAATAATATTGCGCAATTCATTTCTCCTGCTGTTCACATGCTCTGTTGCCCTCTTCCTGCGGACGCCACGGTGCCTTGCTGTTAATGTAACACATATTATTTGTCTCCGAGCATAGAGAACTACAGTGTGGAGCCATTTTTATACAATTAGAGTCAAAACTGAAGTGTCAGTAGTCAAGCGAAGGTGTTGTTGAAGAATGACATTCAAATTTCGGTGTCCCCGAGAAGTTAGAGTTAAATATAGATCTTCATTAGACATTGTTGCACATCTACGACCTTGCTCTGTTCTTCGGCCTACATTTCCACTCTCCAGAAAACCGTTCCAGATCCTGGAAATCACACTTTGTGAAACGCCAGCCGCTTCTGATACTTTCAAATGACTTCGTTGAGACATCGCACTGATCGAAACAAAGCACTTACTGAATGTCGATTTCTGTTTCCCACTTCGTCTTTCAATTAGTTGAAAGCCAAGTTTTATTCTCTGCTACTAAACCATCGTTTCTGACGTCAAACTCAAAATTTGCATACTCCGAAGTTTGAAATGGAAAATAAAAAATTTCCAGTTGTGACTCTCTTCTTCCCTTTTCCGAAAAACAATTTCGAAGACTTGCAATATCCTTTAATTGTTTTGAGCAGTGTAAAGCATGCACTTGTTTGCCGAGAAATAAAACCTAGATATTTGAAAATATTGTTTATAACTGAATTTTAATAAATATAGTAACAGAAATCTGAGCATAAGAATTAAGAGAAATAAATATATTTATTTTCCGCGGAGCAAGATAACCAACGTAACAATATGCTGGAAATTTGGCTATTAAAATTTTATGGCTTTGATACTTTCATTATTGCAACCAATTTTCAGCAAAAAAATCTATTTCTATAACCTCATATTGTATAATTTAACACTAGGAGATAAAGTCCATAAATCATTATGCTAAGATATTTCGAGATAAAATTAAATTAATTCTTGCATTAATAAAGTTGAATTGCACTCCTAAACATAGGATATTCAAGATATCTATGATTCACAGTCTGAATCCAGTGATTAGTGTTTTTTACATCGGACAAAATAATATCTATGCATCAAGAATTCGTCTAAGACTTCGTTTAAAGAAAAATCGCCTTGATCTAATTTCGTGCTGAAAACCTCATGCGCGAAAAATTTCGTGTATTTGTTTCAATTAAGGTTTTGTTGTTAATTTGTAGCAAAAAATGCTGGCAATTAAATGCGACCAGGTGTTGCTGTAAGGTTTTACATTTTTTATTGCAATACATGATTTTATACAAAATTTGAAAACTGTACAATCAAAATTCTAGCATAGAAGCTGTAATAGCAAACTTTTGTAATTTCGAAGAATTTTGTATTTTAAATGTTGATGAAGTTTCTAGCTATTTATAAATATGTAATATTTTCCGAAAACATTCAATGTATCACATTCAACGTACAAAAAGGTGCATTGAGTGTTGGAAGCGACAACAACATTTATTTATCTCTACAGTTCGTAAAATTTCAGAGAGATGCTCAACTATGTAATGTACGGTATGATACGCAGAATACAAATGAATAAATAAGAATTTAACACGCAAAAATTAAAATTTATTTGACTAAATTTGTTTATTATAATTTTAATTTATTTGACTTCGTAAACTAAAATTCAAGAAACCATTTCGGTGTGCACATAATATTAATGAAACCTTTTCTCAGTTTGAGATTGCACTACGAAGATTGTGCTGTTGGGTTAACCGTTATTTTAAGAGCCCGTGTGAAATCTCGATGGCTAAGATGAAAAAATTTGCAATTGTGTTGAAATGTTTAAAAAAATGAAATAAAAAATACAAATTCGTAAACTTAAAAAAAGTATATAGATTCTCTTGTATTTATAACATGTAAAATAATTATTACTTTGATACGCTTATTAAATACAGTTTCTTAATCTCTCTTTACTTTAGAGCTTAGGCTAATTTATTTTCAAACTGTATCAGTTCTGTGCACTTTTTTCCATTAGATTCATTCAATTTAATAATAACGAGAAAAGTAATATATTCCAAAACACAAATATTAAAATTAAAAAAATTATATATTACATATATTTTTGCAAGCTTTTCAAAATATTTTTATAAACATTATTTCATTAAATTTGTTTTTTAGACAAAATATAAACTGTTTCACTTTATTATTAAATAATCTAAGTTTCTAATCATCGAAAAAAAAATTGCAAGTGGTAGTTTTCGAGTAAAGTGCAAAATAGTTAATCAAAATATTTTAAAATATACATATACGTAATAATTATTTTTGAAGTTACATATATAGGTAGTTAAAACTAAACTAACGGTACTCAGAGGCTCATGGCTCCAGTTCTACTGAATGAAACTTCGGATATATGTTATGCGGATCGTGCGGCCGAGGTTTTCTTTAAAAACAAAGTTTGAAATTTCGTCATCATATGACTCTGACTGCTAAAACCATATGCAAAAGAGTAGCTAGTGTATTTTCGCTATAAAAGCCGTACTTATGGTTCAAATAATTCATTCGTCCGCACTAAACATACCGCTGAATACGAAGGAATGCGCCTTGATCGTAAAACCTTATTATCAGAATGAGAGCAATGCTTCAGCAGTTCTCCCTGCTTATCGATGGATGAAAAATTTAAGGAGAGGACCCATGACGTTAAATGCTGTTAAAGGCATGATTCTTGAGTTTGAAGAAACCAGTTTCTGGATTTTGCACCGGGAAGAGGACGACGGCTACTGAGTCGGCGATTGTGGAGGAAGTTGCAATTAAAACAGCTAAAACATCTGAAAATTCTTCACATGCTACAGCAAGTCGCCGCTGAATAGCATGAGCATTGGACATTCCGTGACAACCATGCGCATGATTTTACGCAAAATTCTTAAAGATTCATATCGTAAAATTGTTGAAACCATATGATAACACTGCACGTCTTGATTTTGCGTTGCGTTTTCTGGCTATGATGCAAGTGGATGAGAACTGGCCATCGCATACCTTATGCACAGACGAGGCTCATTTTCACTTAGATGGTGCTCTAAATACACAGAACTGCCACATATGGGGTTCCACCAATCATCATGCCATACAACAACCGCCGATACAGTAACAGGTGACCGGTACAGCAGACTCCTGGAGAATAATGTGTCCCGGCGTTGAGAGAAAGAAGCTGTTTGACTGCCACAATATTCATGCAAGATGGAGCAACGGCTTATACGACGACGTGTTTAAATAATGTAATTCAAACCAACTTCTCTTATGAACGTGTCATCTCGCGTAATTCCCGATTTTCTGGCCAGAAAACTCACCTGATCTGAAACATTTTTACTTCTGGATGTAGAGTTTTATCAAAGATCACGTTCATCAAGAACGTGTAACTGATTTAGCGGGCTTGAAAGCTACCATCGTACGCTATGTCTCCCTCATTCCTACTGATATGTTTCATGCGGTCGTTTATAACGCGGTGGTACGCTTTCCGCATATTGTTCACAGACAAGGTATGCACATATAGCACACATGCATGTAAATAAATAAAATATTCCTTTATTCTTCAATTTTTTAATTGTTATCTTTCATTTTGCATTGTTAAAACGCCACCTGCTGGCAAAATTTGAAACTTTTTTTTTTTTTTTTTTTTTTTTTTTTTTTTTTTTTAAAAACGAAAACCTCGGCCGCATGATCTACGTAACATACATCTGAAGTTTCATTCGGATTCAATCAGTAGAACCGTAGTTATGAATTTCTAAGTACCGACGGTTTAATTTTAACCACCCTGTACTTCAATACTTGTAGACTAAGGCTTAAAATATTTAGGATTCTCTTCTTCTAAAATACATACATTTAAACTCCGAGTTTAAATTGCTTTATTTTAGCGATACATATGTCAGATGTGTCCTTAAAAGCATATTCATGAAGGTAAAGACTACCTTACTGAATATCATTAATATCTATCAAAATTAAAACTAAAAAGTGGAAAGAATTTTGATTTATATCGAACAAGATAATTAATAAATAAAGCTTTCAATAGTGAACTCCTAAAACTTAGTCAAACAGAACATGCGTAGCAAGGTCTCAGGCTATTTGCATAAAATAAGAGAAATTATGAAACAGGCATTTTTTTCCAAAACGAAATATCTGTTTAAATAAAATTTGCAGGATAAATTTGTCCTATCATTTTTTGTACAAAGCATTAAAAATTATCCATAACATTATTAGGAAATACTTAAAATCGGAATATGTCATTTTAATATCATGTAACTTTTGAGGAAATGCAATCGGAATAGTGAAACGTAGCTTACTTATGCTTGAAAAAAAAATCAATTTGCTATATTTTTCTTTTGAGTAGAACTTTCTAAAGTAAAATAAAATATCTTTTGATTTATCCCGGATGTTTGCAATTCACTTCCTTTTTGCCTTTAAAATACTTCTCCTTGTCAGAAGAAAAACATGATCAGATTTGTCAGTTGCGGTTTTCCTTTCAAATAATTCACGGCTATAGATCTGAAAACAAGGTATATAAATTTATTTAAAAACAGTGATGTAATATTTGTTTCTGCACAAATATACATATTATTTCACAGTTGTGTAAAAATACATTGCGGTACAGTCTAACGCAGTTTTTATTATTTCGCGGTATTTATATGCCGTACTTTCGAATGTATCAATCATGAAACATTTATTTTTTTCTAGTTGAAAGTACGGAAATAACATAATGGAGTTACGGATATCACACGAACATGTTCATTTTGTAAAACTTGTGAAGGTTCATAAAATTTAAAATGAGTTACCAATATATTTACTCTTTTTTAAATAAACATTTTCACGTTAAACAATCATGTTTACAGGCTAACATGATAAATTAACAGCATTAATGTCGACATTAAAATTAATATTATTTTATTACTTATGTAAGTGCAAAGTTTATTACACAGCTAAAATATAAGACTGAGGATTGATAGCACCCTGGAAATAGCCAAACGATCCTTATTGGTAAACCCTTTACAAATTACTAAAATAATGGAGTGAATTAAGCATCAAAGTCTCTCGTAATAACATACACTGGCCTCCAAAAATTAAGGTACAGGGACTCGATGCTTTCGATTGCTCACGTTTTGTCGAATATCTACAAAAATTATTGGCGAATTGTTCTTGAATTTCTGGGATGAAAAGAACATGTTTGATTTCATATTTATTGGTAAAGATTTAGTCGGGAGGACAATTAGGGGCTAGTAATAAATTTAATGATAAAATAATATTTGCGATCACCTGTGTAACTGAAAAGCCTGGAAATGGTTTGTCACTGTGTTAAATGACTATTTGTTGACTTAGTTCACTGTTAAAAAAAAAAAAAAAAAAAAAAAAAAAAAAAAAAAAAAAACGACATAACTCGATCACAGTTAATGTGCTGTATCTTTCTTTGGTTTCCTGACTATATTAACACGGAAAATTCAGAGTTGCGTAAAATCAACAGCACAAATGTGCTGGCAATTTGGACGCCATCAATTTGTACTGTAAAAAAATGCGTTCAAATTGCCAGCACATTGTGCTGTTAATTTTACGCAACTACTGTATTTTCCATGTTAATATAGTCAGGAAACCAAAGACAGATACAGCACATTCACTGAGGTCGAGTTTGTTCTGGTAAATCTACAGTGTTTTTTTTTTTTTTTGTTTTTTTTTTTTGTATTTGGGTTTACTATTTTCAACGTTTGTGTGCATTTGTGTAAGCTCATATTTGTGAATATGTTATTGTGTCTGTGAAAAATTCTTAAGTTTTTTTGCTTATAGCATACAGAGTTTCCAACCAAATTTAACACAACTTTCCGAAAACTTGCCAAAGAATAGTAGCAACAGTATACTGCAATTAAAACATCAATATATTGAATATTTGATGAAATATGCGCATTTTTAAGAGATAATTTTTAACTGCGCATGCGCAGAAGATTTGAAATTTTTTTTTTCATAATTTAGTAGTCAGTATTTTGGGGCAACTTCTATAAAAAGTCCAGTCAAATGTTGTGAAAACTCAGAAAGATATAGTGAGCTGATTAAAAAGTTGTGGAAAATCCCTTATTATAAAGCTATTTTTAGGAAGTAACTCACTATATCGACCCTATCTTAGTAAATTTTCGCGATATTTGACTGGGCTTTTTACATAAGTTGCACTGAATAGCTGACTACCAAATTATATAATAAAAATTTTAGGATTTTCCACGCATGCGCAGTTAAAAATTATTTCATACAAATGCCCATATCTCATCAAATATTCAATATATTCATGTTTTAATTACAGTATACTGTTGCTACTGTTCTTTGTCAGGTTTTAGGTAAGTTGTGTTATATTTGGATGAGAACTCTGTATGCTATAAACAAAAAACTTTTGAATTTTTCACAAAAACGTTAACATCTTCACGAACATGAGTTCTATGCTTACACAAATGCATACAAACGTTGAACAGGACCCAAATTGTCACTTACCACAGTGACAAACCATTTCCACCTTTTTCTGTTGCATAGGTGACCACAAATATTATTTTATTATTAAATTTATTATTAACCCCCTAAGTGTATCCCCGAGAACTCTTCACCGAGAAATATAATATCAAACTTGTTCTTTACATCCTAGAAGTTCAAGAACAATTCGCCAATAATGTTGGTAGATATTCGACAGAGCGTGTGCAATCCAAAGCATCCAGTCCCTGTACCTCAACTTTTGGAGGCCAGTATATTTTATATTGCATATCTTATATATATCAGCAAATTGATTACAATAGGAGGAATTCTACCAAAATAAATTAAAAATAAATAAACTACACATTGTTTTATGAAATATTAATTTGTACACAGCTGTGGTTGCGCATTTTTTTTCATTCCGAACTTTATTATATTTTAAGTAAAATTAAAACAGCAATCTGTTATAAAGGATGACTGAAATTTTAGGATTACATTTTTTTAAAGTTATTTTTGAAGTAAATTTTATAAAAAAGAGCCTATATATCTGCTTTATTAAATGCATTCACAATTATATAAATAGGTAGCTCCTATAGTCGTCGCCTGATCACTCCCGTCTGTCTTTCTGTCTATCTGTCACTGTCCAACCAAATGGTTTGAAATTCAATATATATAATTGATCAGAATGCAGTCATTTAAAATTTCATGAAATTCGAATCAAAACTTAAAAGGATATTAATAAAATTTTCCCTCATTATATTAAATCCTATCATACGCAATTAATTTAATGACATTTTATGATAGGTAATGATTCTAGGTTGCCATGGTGTCTGCATCCTATTTAAGATAGAGTCAAATTATTTTCGAATTGCTGAATTTCATACATATAATGACAATAAATTTTGCATTCATGTATTTTTGCATAACAGTGCAACAGCTATTGCACCAAGATCTGAACAGTTAAAAACTAAGAGTACGAAACCACCTCATTTTCCACGTTTGACCTACAATTTCTCACTTGTTTATATTATGTATACCGCAAAAAAAAAAAAAAAAAAAAAAAAAAAAACTAATATTCCAAAAAAAGTACTAATATTCCAATGCACACGACCATGCATGAAGCCTTATATACCACAACTTTTTGAGTGGTTAAACGCAGTAGGATAACACAAAAATTTTAATAATAAGGAAACTTATAAATTCTTTTAAAATATCATTTATCGTAAATAGTAAATATACCTTTCAAATATATCTTGCGAAAAGTCGACTTCTTTTTAGTTCCTGATAAAATCTATTTATTTTTCTTTCAGTTTTTGCATATTATTACTAAAAACAAATATAATATTTTATCACCGTAAAAACATCACCAAACATTATGCTTCTAATGCAAGTTAACGCGCTTGTCTTGAAACTTATTGGCTGTACAACTAAACTACAGACATTCATTGCACGTGTGCTATAATTTGTAGTATCCCATCAAGCGTAAAGGCTAAGGAAAAAAACTGGAATTTGAAAATAACTATACGATCCATTTTATGGTTGCCCTTTATAATAATAATGGGTCATTTAAGTTTTGATGCATGTACATTTATATTTTGGCGGAGAAAGCAGCTTAAAAACATTAACATAAAACATTTTCTGGAACATTCCAATCTGATCCTTTCATAATGTGTTATTCAGCATAAAAGTTTATGTCAGATATTATTTATTTTAAACAATCTATTTGTGTTTCATTAAATTTATCAAATTATTTTTTATTGAAAATTACCATGCGGATAAGATAAAATGCGATAGCCTTTAATTTGAAAAAAAAAAAGCTTGTATATTTTTTAATAACAATTTTAGTTTTGATGCAGTATCGCAATTCATATTATAAAAACATATAGATGCGCAGTTTTTAAATATTCCAAATCTAATTTTCGTATACATTATCTAGGTATCTGTGTATATCATTATTATTTTTTTATAAATAAGATAAAATATTTAACGCATAAATATTAGAAATCTAAGGTTTTTATGCTATTTGTAATTTTAGTACTTCAAAACTAGAAATATTTGTGCATAAAAATCAGAAACAAAAAATTAAACATCTTTTGTCACGTCTTCTTCAGTAGTTTAGTTCAATAAATGTGATTTATTTATATTTATCATAATGCATAACTAAATACAATGTTTTTTCTTATATTTTATCATTATTTTTAAAAATAAATTTTAAAATTATTCTCGTGCTATCTTATTCGTTTTTTAGACATATACTTACAATTTTTTTAAAATGTAAAATGAATATATTTTTTTAATTTTATTTGTAATTTAGGCATAAAATGCAAGGTAAGCTGGGGTAACTGAAATCAAGAGGTAGCTGGGCTATAGGCTATTTTATAAAAAATCCTTGCTGTTTTCTAAGTTTTAGCTTTTATCAACAATGCACCCTCAACTCTACTTCTTAAAACAACGTGTGTCAGCTCAGTTTGTGCTCTGCCTTTGTTTTGATAGGTTGACGAAAATTTAGTTTTTTTCCTTTTTTTTTTTTTTTTTTTTTTTTTTTTTTTTTTTAAACAATGTCCGTTTGTTTGAACTTCCTAGGCTTTTTATTAAAATACGGTAAGTACTTTTATTAAACAATCTTTTTATTTAAAGATTAGACACATAAATACATTAATATTATTAGGTATCTATACATATTTACTGCATGTGTTAAATGTAACGCCGGTGTTCCTGTTACCCCATAATTTTTTCAAGAATGGGGTAACTGGGACATGTAACATGAGTAACTGGACCATATAGGATCCAGTTACCCCAACAGTTATAAATATCTTTTTGAGTTTTTCTTAATACGGGAAATTAATAATTAATTTATCCTTTTTTTTTTTTTTTTTTTTTTTTTTTTTTTTTTGCTTGCAATAAAGAAACTTGCATAATTCCTTATTAAAAGTACACAATAAAATGAAAAGAAAACATGTTGCGGGTATCCAATCAAATTTCTGAACTGTGATAGCTATAGCTCGGAATTTTGTGAAACAGATGAATATGCGTACATAAGGCAAATTGAGATTATTAGAAAATTATCGAAACGAATAAAAAATAGTTCTGTTTGATTAAAAAATATGGTTACATTCCTCACAGGTTTATTGGATATATCGAGCTTCCATTGTGGTAAATAAAAAAGAGAATGAGATACTTAAGTACTTACGTAGCCGGTTGTTCATAGATTTATCTTGTATTTTTTTCCTTAAAATACACATGTATCTTTTATACTTATTACTTATGCTAAAGTACATAAGTACTTACTTAATGTTTACGTTTTTTGTATAAATAAATCTAATATTTTCACTTTTAGTGATTTTTTAGACACATTGACAGTAAAGTTTTCCCTTACAACATCCTTCAGTTGATATAAAATGTACATGATCTGCCAGGTTTATATATTTTTAGTTGTTTGCACTTTTCCAAACAGGCCCTAATAGGTACCCAGTAGAGAAAAAAAAAATAACGCGTTTGGAACATAGACCCTCCTGGTGCCACTTGCCCCATTTTTATGGGGCAACTGGACCCATGAGGAAAGAAAGATGACATATATATATACATTTTTTTTTTTAGATATTAAAACGTAATTGTGAACATTTCTGTCTGATAGATTGAACCTAACTGAGAACATTTACAAAAGTTCAGTCAAATGAATTTGTAGTATTAGAATTAGTATTGAAGCTGAATTGCCAGAATCTCCAGGGTGACACTGTAAAATCATGGCCCAGTTTCCCCACGTAATCTTACAGTAGAAATATAAAATTAGAGACAACCGGTATAACATTTTCGTCTTCAGAACATCTTAACAACTGTAGCTCATAATGTACAGTCGAGGGAAAAAGGGAAAGACCCATAAATACTCTGCAACAAATTACTGTTGAAGAGAGTTACGGGTACAAAATGAATAATTGAAAATAAATTATGTATATAAAATTATGTACATACAATTGGCGTATGGGACCACCTACATAAAAAAGGAGAAAATACACTTTGTTTTTTTTTCAATTTCAGGACCCAGTATTCACAACAAAAATAAATTCTACACACTTCAATTAGCTCAAATACAAATTTTCATGAAATGTGTATGATTAGTTTCCGAGAAATTAATTATTTTAAAATGAGAGTATTTTAGGGGCTGCATCCGAATTGAACTTCGGTACTCGATTCTTGAAATGCAACGTAATGACTAACTCACTTCTAGTATTGAATGATCTCATTTTAAAATATATAAGGATTCTGTAATTAAATTAGTTTTCTTATATGTGAATGTGATTGGAATTTTATAGGTGTTTTCACTACACTTTTTCTCAGATTTTGACGTTATTTAACACGCTTTTTTCTAATTATTTTTCAGAATGTGAATAATATCGGCAAATACAACATTAAGAAACAAATATACTTTGAAGAAGTATAAAGAAACAATTTTTAAAAACCCCTGCCAAACTGCTTTTTAGTCTGAATATAAATCCCAAGTCTAATGACTTATATTTGAGACTTTTTTTTCGAAATTGCTCTTTTTGAGGATGTGGACGAATGTGTCTTGTTAGTTCATTTCAGATATGTTGGCATGGTTTATATTCCAAATAATCTGAAGCACTAAAAAATAAATCTGTGTTGAAAAGACGCCAAAATAAGTTTACATTCTTTATTATCTTTTGAAAGAGTGTTAATATCTTCAAGATTTAACTTATTCTGCTATTTCATTCGAAATTTTGCAATAAACTCACTAATGCCGATTGGCAATGAAAATGCCTACCAGAAAGTCATGTAAATAAATTGTAATTTTTTTTTCCTTAGTCTATGTACTCGAATAGATTTAAGTAAGCATGTTATAGATGAAAAGGTTTAATTTTTTAAAGCTCGTTATAAATGGATTAAAAACTGAAGATCGATACTTATTTGTGATGATTAAAAATTTCAACTGATATACAGAAGTTAGTAAAAGATTAAATTAGAATTTTTAAGTAACAATTAAATATTATCGTAGAAATAATTTTATCTTTCAGTGTAATATTTTAAAAGACTTCACAAGATTTGACTAATTTAAATTAATAAGTATAATTATCTTAGTGACTACATTGTAGATAAAATAACTGTTTAAATGATGTAAAATCTTTTTGACTAAAGCCTTGTAGATATAATATGTAAGAATTATATGAAATGTCTTCCGTACATACGTTATCGGTATCTTTTTAAAAAGAACAAAAAATGTCACTTGTCCTTCCATTTTGAAGAATAAATTGAAAGAAATGATTTCATGTTTACACACCTAAATTAGCTTTGCTCTCTAACATTTTATGCTAATCTGATATTCACAGTTTCATTCAGTATGATTAAGCATCAACCAAGTGCAAACATTATTTTACATGGCAGAACTTTAACAAAAAATTATGAGTACACAACAATGAGAAGGCAAAAAATCCCCACCCAACGAATAAGCCATATGTTATGTTTCAAATTTTAAAACAATGTGTAGGATCTGATAATATGATATATAGCAATCAGTTTTATCACAAACTACTTCTAATCTCTATATCATTGATTCAATGAGACTGTTAGCAATATTTATCTGTTTGCATAATTTACCAAGCACATTATATTAGAAATTACTCAGGTTAGTGTAAAATCGCGAGGCACTGCGATTGGTTTTACACCGGTGGTTCCCAACCTTTTTTTGGCCGCGCCTCACCTAAGCCTCTCTGAAATCATGATGTCCCCCCCTCCTTTCTATATATCATATAAAACTTATTACATAAAAAATAAACTGCTATTTTCCTGGAAAGATCCGAAAATAGTACTAATTGTGATAAGTTATTTCACATTCTTTAATTCATCAAAATCATATATATATATTTTTTTTATTACAAGTAAGTTTTTAACATAACTCTATGAATGTAATGAGAATATGGATCTTCGCATTTACATATACAAAAGCTTTTGTGGTGGTTTTTTGGCAACTTGACTTGTTTTTTGGCAAAGTGATAAATAGCCAGCATTTTTATCTTCGTAAAATTTCTTGAAATCTCTCTTACATTTTGTGTTACATCTCATAGAATTGATGCATTTTATAATGGATTTTAGAACTTCATTAAGAACAAGCGACATTTGTTTATCACCGAGATTGTATGGATAACATAATTCACAAGTAACATTTCCGGATTCGCTCTTTTATCTATTTTAAGTAACTATTTTTCTTTCCCCTCAGAACATACTTCTTTAATAGCGGGCCTTCTTTTTCTCATTATTGATATTTGGACACCATGTTTTCTACGATTTCAAATTTTAAAATGCATATGTCATGAAGTTTGTTTACACATTCCGTATGTGATCTGCAGAAGAGCCAAAAGAAGTTTACTTTCTACCATTTCCTTCCATGATGTGCTCGGGAATTCATTCATTTCATAAAAATGGTACCTCATGTAGATAATTAAAAACATTTTTTAGGTTAAACATGTCCAAATAGTCCATTTTAGATATACCCTAAAAAATTTCATATGTAAAAGTTCCTTCATGAGGCATATTGCACTATGAATAGATGTATATGATTTTTTTTTAATAAATAGAAAAAAAAAGTTGTGTGTTTTACTAAAATAACATTTAAACCAGAAAAATTAATGCGATTTTTTTAATATATAAAAGATAACAATTTTTTTGTTCTTGTTCAACTCAGGAACCTAAGTCTTAGTCCTCCACCCCCCCACTTTTAACTTTCACTTCTGCCCAAGCAATCGCATATTGTCATCCAATTCATATATCCAATATACGGGGATGATAAGTTAAAAAAAAAAAAAAACCTTTTTATGTATTAAAAAATCATGTTAATTTTTATGGTTTTAAAAGGTCAAAATGTTTTCGCATCATTATAAAATAATTTCAGATAATTATTCCTGTGTAGTTATACTTTGAATTTTTAAATGGGAACGGTTCGAAACTTAATTTTTATTAAGTTATTTTTAATTTTTTTCATATATTATTTCTATTTTTAAACTACGGCAATACTTTTATACGGAAAAAAAATGACAGAAAATTTGTTAAGAATAAATCTGAAATTGCCCCACTGAAAAGCCATATTGTCCCCCTGTGGGGCGTACGCCCCACGTTGGGAACCACTGGTTTACACTATGCTTACATTGTCAGACAGACTTACGCTCGAAGTTGATCTTAATCAAGACACCGTAATCCCAGTTTAAATGTTTTACTAAAAGGAGTAAAATATTTTTTATTGTATTTTTCATATGATGAAATGTTATTGATTCCTATGATTGCACATGATAGGACTTTAACAAATAAGTATTCAAAAATTCTGGATATATTAGAAAACAAAAATGAGAAAGCAAGAAATCCCCACCCCTATGAATAAGTCATATGTTCTGCTTCAAATTTTAAAACAATGGCTGGAATCTGTTAATATTATGTATAGCAACCATTTCCATCAAGAATTACTTCTAATCTCCATATGATTGACTCAATGAGAATGTTAGCAATATTTATCTATTTGAAGAATTTACCAAGCACATTAGCGTAGAAATTATTCAGGTTAGTGTAAGATCGCGAGGCACTGAAATACCGTTTACGCTTTGTTCGTATTGTAAGATAGACTTGGACTCGAAGTTGATCTTAATCAATACACCATAATCCCAGTTTAAATGCTTTAGTAAAATGAGTAAAATATCTTTTTTTTTTATTATGATTTTTTGAATATTATAGATCAGCTTTTCGATGTTTTTAAGAATAAATTAAAATCTACTTGGAAAAAAAAATAATTTTAGGACGCGCATAAAGTCCATCCACTATAAAAATAACATCCACTATAAAATTTAATCCATCATTCCAATTCATAATTTCTTCAAATATTAATTTCATAATTCATATTCCATTTTTTAAAATTATTAATTCAGTGTATTTAGGTTTGAGTTTTTTAGTAATATAACCACACAAAAAATTATCACATTAAGATTATTGTTTCAGGGGAAATTGATAAAAAAAATTAAAATGTAATTCAGCGTTAGAAGCTCTTAATTTTCAATGTCTATAATTCAAAAACGTATCATCCAAATGACTTAAAATTTCGTATCTGACCATCGTTTGAACCGAAGATTTAAAATATATTTTCAAAATTGGATTTTGCCATTGAAAAAAAAAAAGTTATGCATGGTTTTGATTTGTAGATAAGCTAAGCAAATTTTATATACATAATTTAAAAGTAGACTTCATATCCAATCGGTTGTTACGAGTAACTTTTTTTACGGTAATTTATTGCAGACTTAGTAGGGGTGTTTCGTTTTATTCCTGGAATGCACATTAACTCTTTATTCACCAACATTTCGCAATGGAACATCACCTTTGTGATACTGTAAATATTTAAGTATTTGTTTCCAATTTGGTAATTGCTGAAATGTAATAAAAAATATAGGGGGTCTGTCCTGTACACTGCCATCTATGCCTTTAAAATTTAAATCTGTTTTATGGTGATGAATTTTGCAACGCCTACTATGTTTTCATACTTGATTTGTATAAATAAGCGATTTATCTTACTAAATTTTTGTTTTATGACGTTTGAATAATAACTTTCCTTAAGTGTAACATACATGTATTTCCATTTATATTTCGCATACTATCAGCCTACGTTTTGAACACAACCTTAGAAATTTAACTTATGAACGTGGAAATATTAATTGACTCTGACTATTTTATATTGTGGCAGGTAAAAGATTACAAAAATTGTATTTAAAAAAAAAAAGTTTCTTTTTTAGGTTTTATAAACATATTGTACATGCCATTCAAGACACAAAATACATTTCAAAAAGTGGCTTCAAAGTATTTCATTTTTTAAACTAAAATCCAACTTTTAAAAATCATTACCTTAAATGACAAATGTAACATTAAAAATTATATTGAAATATTTGAAAATTAAAAATGATAATGAACATTCATTTTTTATCAATATTTTAAAAAGCATATAATGTAGCTAAATAATTAAAATTTAAAATGTGACCTGAGTGACAAGAGACACATATATATGATAAACGTACATTTGGTTTTTAAAAATCTTTCTTTAAAACATATGAAAAAAAAAATCTGTTTTATTTCCTATATTTTATAAATTTCTCCATTTTTTTGATTTATTGTAAGTATAAAAAATATTACAGTAATATTTTTTACCTTTATTAACACTATCCAACACAGTTTAAAAGAGCGTGTCTTTTAAAGATAAAAGGAGTTCCAACCCGGGCTACCCGGGTTACAGAATACATGTGAAAACCATTTATATGATTTTTTTTTTTTAATGGTAACTCTAATAGATGTTTTCCAACGAATATATACATTTCAGATTTTTCACTAACAATGCGAACAATCATTTTTATATGTTTGCAATTATGTATTCAAATAAAATTTTGAAATTTATTAAAAGTGATACTTTCGTATTGGCCTCGTGCCCGTAATTAACAGTCGAAGAAATCGCTAAAGATGGCTAGTCTAGTCATTTTTTTTTATTCTGATAATTTCAATGTTTTAAGCGTGGTTCGTTTTCATGTCTTAAATTTGTGGGGTGTTTTTTTTTTTTTTTCATTTTTTTTTTATGGATTGTTAAAGTTAAAATTTCATTATGAAATATAAGCTGGAAAGAAATTCTGAACAATTTAATTTATATTAATTTAAGTGCAAACATATTTGTCTTTTGTAATCGTTTCTCTGCAAGTGACAGAAAAGGATTTAGTAAAATCATGCTTGAAAATTATTTAAGAACAATAAAAATTGAGTAAATTGCGATACTGTTTTCAAACAAATTGCGATATACTTTTCAAACCAATTACATTTGAAAGTACATTTTTTTCTCCATTTGACGGGGTAAAAATTAATAATGTGCGATACTCAGAAATGTAAAAAATCGCAATAAAAGTAAATAAAGTTAAATTGGATCGTCTGCTGTTGCCATTCCCAAAATGACGTCAATGCTATGCACAGATACGTTTGTCCTTTATAATATTATAAACATTTTGAAAATTATATATCTCACTGAAGCGTTCTACAAAAGCATATTGTAGAATCTGGAGTGCATAAAATTTATCGTTCATGCGCAGGGATACACTAAAGTATTTTTCTACAGTATTACATATGAATAATTGCTGGCCGTGCTTACCAGTTGTCGTATGCGTTTTAAAATTGAACTATTTTTTTTTTCGATATCACTTCGTGTCTATAAATTTTATAGATACTATACAGGAATTCACAAATTATGTAGAGAACATGTCTTTTCATTATCGGAAACTGCTGTATGGTAATTTTGAACTGTGCTATGCGCTTAAAAAAACTAAATTTTACCGTACTATCTATATTAGAAAAGGACAAACATATCTGTGCGTAACGCTGATGTCATTTTGCGAATGGCAACGCTTTGAAATCTGAATTGATGAAATTTCGATTTTTCAATTTTTACTGCTGCAAATTTTTAGACTTCTAAACACCGCATACTTTCAATTTTTACACCATCGTATAGGAAAAAGAATGTACTTTTAAATACAATGTATTTGAAGCTGTATCTCAATTCATTTTTGCGATATTAATTTTTTTGTAGTTTTTTAAACAAGTTTTGTAATCGCGGCAACTCAAGTACTCCATTTCTATTGAAATTAAAAAGAAAATAGTAGATTAGTATCCTTTTGTTGCCATGTTCTCATAAAAAGTGAAAAAAAAATTGAAATTAAAATACGCGCGATGTCAAGAAGATCGTCTGTTATAAAACCCGGTGAATTTTGGTTATATTTCGTTTTTATTTATCAATTAAATGATTTTTAGTTTATTAAAACTTATTTTACAAACGATGCAATAGAGTTTCTTTACAAAAATGTATTTTAAAGAATATTTCTGCGTTTTATTTTCTCGCATTTACTTAATTTGTATCAAAAAGCTGAAATAATGCAATTTTATTAATCCGTGTGCAATGTGCAGATGAACTATTTACGTATCGGGGAGAAATGAATATCGGAGAGAAATAATTATTGGGGTATTTGTCGTTATTTATTAACTTCCATTTCCAAATCGCGTACTAAAGTTACAAATGGAAGGCATATGCTGAAATACCGTACTCTAACATCTCAAATACTACCATCAATTCAAACAGATATTGCTATTTACCCTTTGAAAAATAAATTAAAAAATAATTTTTTCCAGTAAAACGATTTTCCTCCTTATCGTAACGCCCCCTTCGAGTACAATTTGTACCGAAAAGCCAAATATACTATGTTAATGTTGATACGTTCTTCTAATCGATGGTGGAATCGGTTTAAAAAAAATATTAATGTTAACTCTTTCAAATATACCGACGAACGCAGGTCACTTCGCACCACACTGAACGCTTAAAGTAACTAAACGTCCATATTTTAGTACAATCTCTTTAAAGCATCTCAATATCCCACATTTATATCACCTACAAAAACTTTCGGTTCAAACTTTCCGAAAAGTAGAAATATATATATATATATATATACATACATACATATATATATATATATATAATATATAATATATAATATATATATTATATATATATATATAATATTAAAAATAAGATTACAGGATTGTATGCATATGATTTTGCAGATTTGTTTAACAACATAGAGATTGAGGATTTGAGGGAGAAGATATTGGAGGTGTATAATAGGTATGGTGATTCATACATGGATTTAAGTGCATTTTAAAATTTGTTTCAATTGGTGGTTGAAGAGATTTTTTTATATGAGGGCAATAAGGTATATAAGCAGATTAAGGGTATCCCCATGGGGGGGAGTTGCAGTTCAATTTTGGCCGACATGTATCTAGATATATATGAAAATATAAGTGAATTACATAAAGACATAATGAGTTTCAGATATATCGACGACGTTTTGATTGTCGAGCTGAATGGAATACAGATTAACCATGAATTTAAATATTATCCTAAAAATTTAGAATTGAAACTTTCCGGTAGTCATAATAGTTGCAATACAAATTACTTAGATGTAAATCTAAAATTAGAAAACAGAAATTTAATTACATCGGTTTATGATAAAAGAGAAGATTTTAACTTTAAAACAATTGCAATATTGAATTTCAATTCAAATGTCCATATATCGGTATTCAGAAACATTTATATTAACGGTTTAAACAGATTAAACCGATTGACATCGGATAGTGTCATTTTGAATGAGGATATGCTGAAATGGTACGTCACTGCTGTGAAACAGGGTTATCCTGTGAGTCTGGTCAAAAATATGACGTATAATTATGTTAGAACTTGCAAGAACAGAAGTGAATTGATGCCTTTACTCGAAGCGTGTGGTTTACGGAATGTAGTGGAAACAGATCGCTTTTGATATGGATTGATTTCGGTCGGTCGGTTTCATTTAGCTTTAATCTTGTTTCATTTGTTTTTTCAATATGGTCTCGACAGGTAAATCTGGGGAATGTTGCATGCTTAAAAACAGTTTTAACCCTGCATTAGTGTGTCATAAGCCACACAGACCTGTCTCCATGTTTAATTAGTTATTTGCCTTGTTTCTTATGGTTGTTTTGTTTAAGTTAAAGTTGGTTAAGTTGTGTTTCTTTAAGTTTGTTTATTAAGTTAAATTATAGTTCTTATTTGGTTTGGTTAAGTTAATTTTGTGCTTCAATTAAAGTTTACAGTTTGTGGTAATGCTTGAAATAACTGTTGGAATTTTTTAACTATATATATATATATATATATATATATTGCAATTTCGACTAAATCAGTAAAAACCTGAGTGTTTCGTCGCGTTTTCCTCGTTTTCCGTACGCATAGACTACATATAAATCAAATTACGCAGAAAATAAAATAACAAATAGCGCATACTTTCAATTCAAAACTTCTTCCTGCTTTTTTCATTTAGAAATATAATTTCATACAAAATGGAGTTATAAAGATATAAAATTATACAATTCTGAAGTTCATTCAATCTTATTATCACGGGCCCGACCACCGCCGGGTGGATCAGCTCGTTTATGAATAAATAAAATTTGCTTTCTCATTTTGAGTCTGAACACATCGGAGCGTAACACGCCTGTCACGTGATCAAACGTGTTGAGCTCATCTCAAATCTGTTAAAAAATACAAAAATAATATAAAACTCAAATCTTATTCTTTATCCTCAACTAACTACAAATTGATGAAAATAAACTGTATGTTGAAAACAATACATTATTCGACGAAACAGAAGTCGAAATCCCAAAACGAATCTTTTTACGACACGTAAAGTTCATTAGCATTTTTTGTTTTTTTCTAAGAAAAGTATTTAATGATCTTTACATATCGTGTCACAACACAGTTTCATTTATCCTCCTAATTTCTAAGATATCCGTGTGAAAAATCTTACTTTCTTTACACAGCTTTCACTGAAGGATTTGTGTAAAAAATGACAATATTTGGATAGTTATTTGTTTGCGGTTACATTCAATTATTTTAAAATATTTATTTCAGAAAAATACATTTTAAATGTTTTAATCATATATATATATATTTTTTTTTCATACTTGTGGTAAATTTAGGAATATACAAAAAAAATAATATTATTCAAAAACTAAGGGTCAAGTTTTAATATTTAAAATGATAATGAAAAATACGAATATATATCATCAGTATTTAATAAACATATAAGCAGAGTCTCAAAAAAACTTCTATCGAACTGTATAAAACAATCTTAATGAAATCGTCACAGAGTTCCGATCCAGACCATGAGGCCTCAAAAACTCTAGGTATGGTTTGTTAAGTGATGATGAAGATTGAGTTTTCGTCTCTCTTTTTTTAAACTTTAACTTTTCTTTGTGTGTTCGGTCCTTGTTTAATGTTTAATATATAACTATATATACTTATTTAGACTGCTCCAGTAATATTTTTACTTCTTATATTTAAACTAGGGTGTGACGGAGATCCTATCACATGTCACGTTCTCTCCTAAATTAATTTAAATCATTTATTTTTTTTGTCTGTTAAAACGTGTTGTTATTCCCCATCTTTAAATTAAAATTTTATAATTTAATTCAGTGCTTATTTTCCGTATCGAATTTTATCTCTTAGGTTTTTCTTTCTTTCAATAACCTCGGTTTATTTAAAGTAGTAATATTCAATTTAGGTGGTTGTAATCTTTCATTCCCAGAAAAGCAATTTACTTTCAGATAACTAGTGGGTCATTAAATAAATCACAAAACGAGAAACACAGCTGTCAGTAACTTTGATTCGTATATGCCCACGCTGAATTTATTCACTCTTATTTACTGCTTATCTTTCGCTGTTACGATGTAATAACAAAACATAAATAAAATGAAGTTTTTAGCTTATGTCTCGGAAACTGATTGCAGTTAATTTTAACTTCCTATTTGTCTAATACAGATGCCTTTTATAATTATTGCACATTTTCATGTAATATAAAACATTTTATCATATAAAACATTATTAAGCAGAAACAAATTTATTCAATTCAGAACTTTGACGCCGTTTTGATTATGCTTTGTGACAGTTATTTAACAACCATTTGATCGATGCCTTGAGATATACCAGATTGCGTGGTATAATCATTTTTGCGAGGCAATAAACCTTTGTTCACTCTTCGTTCACGATTATAATAGTAAAATTGGCGATGGATTTGTAACGCCAAGTTTTTGAAGCTGTTTGTAAAATAACATGTTCTATGCTGACTATGTACTGAGAAGGTACTAATTTTTCTGTATCTCCACTTCGGTGCATTTGTTTAAATGGGGGCCTCTCTCCATTATTTCTAAGAAATCCACTTCCCCTTATTGTAATTCTAATTTGCCTCCTAGTAATTTTAATAGTTAAAATAAAGTTTTTGTTCCCGTATTTTTGTGTTGGAGTTTTTCATAAGAATGTACGAACGTAATACTGCTGAACCGCCTTCATACAAATTATATTTAAACTAGGGGGCTCTGCCCCCTGCAAGCTACGTTTGCCAAAACCCGTTCAGACACCACAGAATCTAAAAACACGCTAATCTGATAGGTTTTAAAATGTTAGAGAAGACTGAATTATACTGAAAAAAAGCTGTGCAGATTTCCATGTAAACGGGTTTCCATTCAATTTCCTTTGACTGCAAAAATTTAAGGCCGAATCAGTTGCTTTTAAGACATCCAATGATTGTTTTCGTTTTTGACTAAAGATCAGTTAAACATTTGAAAAGAAGCTAAAATAAAATGAATTAAGTATACAGAGTCTTTGTCTCCCGGTATTTTAAAACAATCTCTATAACGGTAGCACAAGTCATGTGACTATCATGAGCAGTTCCGGGAGGACCACTTCGCTTTTTTACTCAAGGTGCCATTTTGGTACTTTAATGTTAGCCAGGCGCATGTAATAAGTCGGCAAATATTATTCTATCGCCATCATTTGATTATCGTACAAAACGCACATCATTTACCACGTTTGACGAGCAATTTCCAACTTGTTTATGTTTAGCTATATGTTTTTATCAGTAATGTTACTTTGCATAAACGATGTATGTGCATTTTTATCATGATCGTATTGTTCTTTAAATTAGATATTTTATAGATAATTTATTATTGTATAAGTGTTGTAAAAATTCATAGGAACATTGCCACTAAATTGTCACTATTTTTCTTAAGCTATTGAATAAATGAATTTATTGCATTTAAAATAAAAACATACTGATTTACAGCGTATCGTTAAAAACAAAAAATAACATGAAATAATAACGTGAAACATGTCAATTAAACTAAGCTAAAAATTGCTAATAGTGATAAAAAGTATAGAGTAAAGTGCCCATATTTCGTCCCCTTTCCTAATTGCGCGCTCATTAACTTCTCCACCAGCAAAAGTGGCGCAATATATGACGCAAGGCACAGGGGACGGAAGGTAAAAGGGGTGAGTATTGAAAGTTTCGTTGTCCAAGGCGCATACATAAATTAACGACGCCGAATTTCCTATTTTTAGAAGGCCGGAGTTCTTATTACGTCTTTTGTAGAACGTTATTTACTGTACTGAAAGTATTTATTTCTTGTTCATTGCATGTAATTTATGTAGGTAAAATGCTGACAGTAGAATACAGCGAGTTTCAGGACGCTCAGTTCATCTTACGGGAACTGAAGCTCCGACACATTGGGTGTTAGCGTGGTCCCGATTTTGTCCCCCTTGCAGCTCTTATTTTCGTCTCGGGAACGAAATTATGAATGCTTTTTCATGACAATTTTTTCCTCATGTTTGGATGGCTAATGTTTCGTTATGTTATCCTTCCACTCATAATTAGTACATTTCTTTGTGCCTAACTTTAATGGAAATTTAATTACTTACTCATTTAGAAATAAATTTTGATTTAGTTATAAGTAAAGCGTCGGTGTATTGGATTTTTTGGGGGACGAAATTAGGACCTTTTATTTTTTCTTTTGTATTTTTTTGATACTTTTGAAAAACAATTTTTCGCATTGTTAAATTTCTTTGTACGATATTTGCCTATGTTTCTATGTGCGTGGGTAGTTTGTCTATGTAAAATCCGAATTTTGTTGGATTTCATTGAAAATTGCAACATTTAAGGCATAAAAAATACTGAGGGGAACGAAATATGGGCATGTTTACCTACTTAAAAAATAATAATATCTTTATTGAGACAAACATATGTTTCATCGCACAAACGGCGACATTTTCAAGATCCTTGTTGATAGAAATATTTTCGTTTTTTTTTTTTTTTTTTAAAGAAATTGCTTAACCCTTTGAGCTCTGTCGGGTGAATTTTCACCCACATAAAATCAAAATCGTTTATTTTCCTTTAAAACAACATGATCTGAAAAGCAAAAACTGAGTTTTGCAGATTTTATTTGTCTTCTTCAAATCTAGATGGCAGCACTACTCCCTGCCAATATCTAGTTGGTTTTTAAAGCGATTTTAAAAACACCCCAATTTTGAAGGTTTAGACATTTTGTATTTTTCAAGCATTATAAAGCAATATTTTTCAAAGGATACAACTTTTTTTTCTCTTGGACACTTCAAACATTTAATAATAATTACATGCAAATTACTACACTGAAAATTTAAATAATTACAGGGGACAGAAATAAGTAATGGTAGAATTTTCTACCATCAGAGCTCTAAGGACTAGAAAAATGTAATTTGTCACTAGATGGCAGCACTTCAAATTACATACTAGATAGTGTTTCAGAACCAAAATTTGGATGCTTATAATTTAATTCCTAGGAATCTAAATTTGTATTTAATTCAACAGATTGACGAGTTTATTATGTTTTAAATATTTCTAAACAAAAATTAAATATTTTTAACATCTGTTTCATCTATAAATTTGATATATTTTTGATTAGTTTGTATTTTTAAATTTTGATTTTAAAACTTTGAATTTTCACGTTTAATAATTTTTTTAAATATTTAATAGTCTTAGAATTTGTCTAAACAATGTAACTGCTTAAAATATGTTGAAATTTTAGCAATTATAGTAATTTTAGAATAACTTTGCGGTGTCATTTCTTGTATTTGCGTATTGAAATGAATGCCCTAGAGATCTGATGGTGGAAAAACTTCCCACCTCCCCCAGCCTAAAGGGGGTATTTAAAATTTTTTTAAATTACATAGTTCAATTTCAGACAGTCCCCTAATCACATTTTAAGTGTTTTTTTAGCACATTTTAAAAATTTTAATAACCCGCAGCTCAAAGGGCTAATGATGTCACCAGGCAACGAAGTGCAAACATAAAATAAAATAAAAATGGATATAAAATAAAATATCCATTTTCATTTTATTTTATGTTTGCGCTGGTTTTTTATTATATATGAAGTATCGTGATATTATTTACCAATTCCTTGATTAAACAAGAAAGAAAAATCATGTGTTAAGCATAGATTATTAAACACTTTGCAACACATCCGAAATGCTTTAACAAAACTTCGTTATTTAGGGAAATAAGGTAAGTAAGATGACTAAGTAAACATTTTAGAAAACGCATAAAATATTTAAAAAATTAACTTCAGCAGTTACCATACATAGCCAAATATATATTCCAATTCTTTTGAGATGCCCTGTATTTGATCTAAAGGTTTATATATATAAAATAACGGGGAAATTTAGTTTATTAATACAACGCATAACATGTTGAAAATGCTATGCGATGCAATATGTATGAGATGTAAATGCTGGAATTTATGCTAAGAGGTGGAAACATACTTGAATACATTTGCACAACCCTGTAGTTTACCTTGAACCTTTATTATACGCCACTATTTAGCTGAAATGTAATTCAAACTAAAGCACTCTTAAAACTACTGAAATCACATTTTCAGAAATTATCATTTAAAGAAGGCCATGTATCCAATTCTTTGCGTGACCCTGTATATAATTTTATCTATATTGTACAAACATTTCTTAGTAAACTAATAACATTTTCAGTAACTTGCGGTTCAGCGTAAAATTGCATAATTCATTTAAAAACCACCTCTAAGCAATTGCGCTTATACCCAGTAACCCTCACAAATTCTTTTGCGTTGCCCTGTATGCGAATTATAGCATTTACAGCAAGTATAGCAACAACAGGCTTCAACCTATAGCGCACAATGAAAACAACTAACCACGAGTAAACAAGGTATTAGTGAAAATTATTACTACACACGATTGTGACTATAGAGCAACCAAGATATGTGAAAATAATACACAAGTTATCTCATATAAATGTTAACTAGATCAGATTATGACTACAGAAGAAAACACAGCAACCAAGACAACTTATCATTTTATCTATGTTCCACAAACATTTCTTAGTAAACTAAATGCAGTTCAGCGTAAAAATGCATAACTCAATTAAAAGCAACCTAAAAGCAATTTGCGCTCATACCCAATAACCCTTACGAATTCTCTTGTGTCGTCCTGTAAATGATTTATAGCATTTATACACACCATATAGTATGCATAAATATAGTGAAACATAAAAGCGCATATCAGAATTAATAATACATACCCAGCAATCATTGCTATTGTACAGTACTTCGTATAGTATCTGAAATAATTTGTGTGTCCCTGTAAATGCTATGCACTTTGTATTATACGGGAAAAAGTTATAGAAAAACTCAGAGACGTATATCGATTTAATTTTATATGAAATATTTTAACATAATTAAAATACAACGCAAACAATTCCCTTACACCTATATCATTATGTGACGGTATCCTTTTTGTGGCCATGTAAATGAATAATAACTATTCTTTGCACAGCATGGTCTACAGAATGCCTATTTTAGTTCACTTCATAAATACATATAAATTTTATTATGTTTGAAAGCGTGTAACCTCATTAAAACTCATTTGAAACGATTTTTTCCACTGGCCGTAATGTAACGGAATGATTTAGACTGTCCCTGTAAATGAACTAAACATGCTACAAACTTCTTTTGAAACAGGGAACGTGCTATATTAAACGTCAATAGCATCCAAAAATTTCAGGGCAATTCGAGTATTTTTACGAGAGTTAGGGTGCGGTCAGGCGGACAGGCAACCAGATGGCAGATGGCCAGACAAACCGAAGTCATAAACAATTCTCAACTTTGTTGGAAAGTATTAAACAAGGATTTTGAAGATGTCGTCGTTTATACAATGAACCATATGTTGATTTATATAAAGGTATTATGCCTATTTAAGTATATTTTGTTATGCCTATTAGCAATTTTTAGCTTACTTTTATTGATTATAAGTGATTATCACTCATATGTTTATGAAACATCTCTTTAACAAGAATTTGTGAAATACCTCTCGAGAGACAACTTGCCTATTTTCATCAGACCAGAGCACAGATTAAATAAAACTCAATAATTTAATTAATCAGTAAACAGGTAATAATATGAGTGTTGCGAGTATACTTATACCAGAAGAGAAAAAACTCAATTTAACAATAACTGAGAGGAGCAGATCTTTCCGAAAACTGCTTAAACTTTAATTATAGTTAAATTGTAATTTACTTATCTAGACCCCCAATATCCTCATAGTTCATTATACAGGAGCCTAAAAAATCGTTATTAGATGATAATATAAGCAATAAATGATATCCCGTGCATCCCAAAGATACGATCTTTGAAGTGAAAAGATCAACTTCCTATAAAATAGGCGAAAACTGACTTCCGCTATCTCTGTCGAAAACTAGAAGGCGCTTTCTCTGTGAAAAGCTGCTAGTTGGGAACTCGAAAAGGGTACGTCGTGTAAATCGAATTAAGTAAGTTCATTAGTTTCAAACAAAATTCGATAAAAATTCGTTGTATCAATTAATGCCACACTATTTTTAGTTACTACAAAATCACAATTGCTTATTATAAAAAATTACACTGTTAAAAAAAAAAAAAAAAAAAAAAAAAAAAAAAAAAAAAAAACGTGACAGTCAAATTTCTGGAGATACATTTAATGAAACTTAAAGAATGGCTAAATAGATAGCTCATTCTCGCAAAAAGGTTGAGAATTTAGCACAATACTATCGCATGCAACTTCTCAAAACTTACTCGCATCTGTACTCTTATAAAAGTGTAGATCGGCACTAGTTATCAGTTAAATTGGAAAATAAATTCGAATATGTTATTGAGATGAAACTTCAAAAAAGTTTCATTAAAATATTTTAAAATACTAATAATTCAACGAGTGTCTGAGTGAAGGGCTATCATCAATAATTCTAAATATACCCTTTTTGAACAAAAAAACAAATTTACAAAAGTTGTAACATTGGCCCTTATTCCGGATACCTGTTTGATTAATATGTATTATTTTTCAAGTTACGATAAAATGGGTAATGTGTATTTAATCGGGATAAACTAAGTCAAGATTATCAAAATTTATTCCATATCTCTTTATTCCAAATTGATATTGCTTTTTAACAAAACAAAAACTATTATCAGCAATGTATCTTATGACTAGTTTATTTAAGATAAATTGACAGAATCCAATTCAATTTCCACGTGTTAACCAAAAGTAAAACAAAAACCTAATACAACAACTTATTGCATAATTTAAATAAATCGTTAATTTGAGATACGTTAGCAGTAGCCAATTGAATTTAAGATGCCTCTCATAGTAAATTAAACTCAAGGTGAACAAGATATATATTCTATCTTCGTCTTAAGAGTTCCAGTATTAATTAATATAGGGAGTTGATTACATTAAGTTTGTACGTAACTTTTACTCCTTAAGTTCGCTTTAATTAAATATACTCGTTTGTAAACCCTGCAATTGTCGCAATTTGTCAGCATATAAACATCTGCCTGTGCATTTATTTCCGATTTACTAAATTCGAATTTCATTCACCGTACGGAAATTAAACCCATTTCGTTTAAATTTTGTTGCATTATTTATTTTAATAATTCTAGTTATTAGTAATATTGTATCAGTAGGATAGAATATTACTAATAACTAGAAATTTATTAGAAGATGTAAATATTAGATTTTTTGTATTTTCTGAAAACGAATATAAATTGATATTTAAAGTAAGGGTTGCACTGTACTGTAAGAAAAGATAATTGTATCTTAATCTATGAAAATGTAATATAACAAGGAACGAAAATATATATCTTCCAACGACATATGCATCATTTCAAAAAAATACTTTATCTGCTGTAACCAATACATATTAGAGAACTAAAGAAGCACAAGGGGCCGATATACACTAGTTTAAAATTAGCCGTGTGTTCAATTCGTTATAACAAAAAGTATCGTTGTATTATTGCTATAAAATATTTTATTCATTATTATAATTATTCTATTATGGATCATCACGATTCTTATTGTAGCTTCAGCTATCTTTTCTATCACTGTGACTCTTGTTGCTGGCATTGAACTTGTAGATGTTGAAAGTTCATTTCGATCGACTTCAGGCTTTGTAGTAAAGAATATCTTTCTTCCTTGCTGCTGCAAGTTAAATTTTTTCAACTTTGTAGGACGTCTACGGACATAATTCTGGTAGTCGACAACAGTCTTCACAATACAACACGAAGCATGTTAAATCTGGGCAATCTGCACTGTGCAGCATGAAGCACGAAATTTGGGTACAAACTTCAATCGCTGCGTAGACTTCTAAATATTTTGCAAATTACAAGATTCACTGTCCAACTTCACAAGATTTAGGCTTCGACCAAAGCACTTCGTTATATATTGATGTGTTGAATTAAATGCGAGAGTTATTTTTACTCTGATGTGTTCAATTCTGTTTTCGAAAATGTTCTTTGCAACCTGGTTGGTTGAATCATGTATCTCGGCTCCTATTCGGAATTCTAGAAAATTCTCCATTAGTCTGAAAGATTTTCGACAAATGTCGCCAATTTTGGTGACATTATTTCATTTGGCTCCAAGCATGTGCGTTTGGCATTGGGGATATTGTCTTTATTCCCGTCAAATCTCGTCAATGTCGCCAACATTTTGCAAATATCGCCAAAGTTGCGAAATTTTGTCAACTGTTCAACAACTTAAATGCAGTTTCAACCTCCATTCCCATATAAATGTATTGACCCATAGTGGCGCAGAAACATCCACAAATCATATTTTCTCGAATATGTGACCTTGCCTATTGTCTATCTTATACCCCGAAACGGCAGTCTCAAAACATTTAAAGTATATTGTAAGTGGTATAGAAAATAATGCTATAAACGAAATTTGTTTGCAGTAAACGAAAACAGTATAGCCAAAAAAGCAAATTCCTCTCATTTTCAAACTTCGGAGTATGCTAATTTTGAGTATGACGTCAAAAACGATGCTTTAGCGGCCAAAAATGAAATTTGGATTACAACTTACTGAAAAACAAAGCGAAAAACAATGATCGGCAGTGTTTTATTTCGATAAGTTCGATGTCTCAACGAAGTCATTTAACAGATCCAGAAGCTTGGAGCATTGTTGGTCGGTTAGAGGGGGGGGGGGCAAACACAAGTCAAAGTAGCAGAAGAAACTGGATTTTCACAAGTGGGATTTCCATTACTTTTAACCGGTTTTGGATACTTGAAAAGCAGGGCAAATTCGTATACTTGCAACAACGCCCAATGAAGATAGATATTTAACGCTAACGGCTCGGAGTCACCGAAATATGAATAACAATCTTCTTCAACAACACCTTCGCACGTGTCCTGTCATCATAATTTAGACACCAACTGTCCGAAACCTATAGATCTGTATGGTCGAAGATAAATCGTGCGTGTACGTTAAAAGCAAAGTACCTTGGTGCCCTCAGGGAGTAGGTAACAGAGTATATGAACTGGAGGAGAAATGAATGGCACAATATTCTTTTCTATGACAAGTTCCATTTTTCTGCTCATCCTGATAATAGGCGTATTTTCATCTGGAGGAAACGTGGCACTAGAAACATTTATTAGTTCCTGCAAGGAAATGTCAGATTTGGCGGTTACGGAGTGATGATATATGCTGGCATCTCCGTTGATGTGCGCGCTGACCTATACATCATTCCGAATGGAGCTGTGATCAGTCAGCGATGTAGGGATGAGATCCTTAGACTTATTGTAGTCGCTTATGCTGTAGCAATGGGAGATGACTTCATGTTAACGGACAACAATTGCAGTACAGATAGTGCTCATTTGGTGGATGATTTCGTTTTTGAGGAAGGAATGATACAACAGAATGGCCAGCGTGTTCTTTGGACATGAACCCAATAGAGCATGTTTGGGACATTCTAGATCTATACCGATGAGTTGTTGGCCGCCTGCCACTCCCAGAAACTCTACAAGAACTGGAAAGAGCTCTTCTGGACAAGTGGGACTGAATTTTCCTGGTCGACAGTGTTTAAATAGCGTCATTGAGAACATGCTCCTAAGGTTTTCAACGTTGCTGGCCTTCCGGGAAAACCAAACTCCCTACTAAAAGCGATTTTTTTTAAGAAAACACATTTTTTATTCTTCTTTTCTCATATGTACAAATTTGTTTTTTTTTTCTTTTTGTACCCAAATTCTCTATACAATGAATTATTTTATGCCAAACATGTCTGATTTTTTTTTTTGTCACGTATTCTACCACGTCTGTTGATTTTCTAAACATTCCCCAGCCGCAAGATCCGTCGAACACCTCACTATCCATTAATTGTTTTGAGCGGTGTATCTGGGAGCACGGCCGTGCGTCCGCCAAGTTCGCACAAGCCGTAAGCTACCTTTTCCTGAACAATTTCGGCATACTTTTCACCCCCTCATAACGTCGTTTTAGGGAGAGATATAGAATTTTATCTTTTATACACGTGTTCGTATGATCAAACTGAACTAAGGTACCACGATTTCATGTTTCTGTATTTAGTAGTTTTCGAAATATTAAATTCCGAAAAAGCGCTTTTTTGTCACTGACTCACTTCGCATCATCAAATAACTAGGGTACATCTAATAGTCGTAGAATCATGAAATTTTACAAGTAAGTCGGGTTTGTAGCACAATTAACCATAAAAATCTGAAAACAGAGAATTTCCGCCTCTAAAGCCTTAAAACAGGGGGTGCTGATTTGGCCGTAAACAGTTCCTTCACATTCAATTGCGCCAATGTTGGTCGCCAACACTCGATTACAGAGTTCTGAAGGGGTCACGTAATTTCAAGCAGAATAAAAATTTATATATATGTTTTTCCAAAGATGTTTGTTAAATAGTAAAAAATGAATATACCTAAAAATTTTAATCAGTATATGTTATGATATATTCACGATATTAAAACAATAAAACATTTGACAAAATATAACCGCAATTCGGTACATTTCCGATATAGTAGTTAGCGAAATAGAGAAAATAGCCTTGAAGAGAAAAGAAATTTGATAATAGCGTATTTTCTGGCAACCTATCTACTGTGTCATATACATAAGCAATTTTTTCCATATGTATACAATTTATTTAATGCAAGGGACCCATTTATTTTTTTTTATATACCAACATAAATAATTTGTATATAAAAAACAATATTTTATACGTGTATAAATAAAATGTTTATATGTATATAAATGCATATATAGATAACATAAAAGTTCATCAGGTTTGTTTTCATAGTTGTTTATAACATTTGGCAACATATCTCAGTGTCTGAAGTCCGAATTGCACCTAGATTTTTTAAAAACGCCAAGGTCCCTATAGTGGAAAAATATCCTAATTCTCATATGAAACTTTACAAATCTGCTTTTAATTAAATGAAATGTGTAACTAACAAAGCTGTCTTTAACGATGTGCGACAGATGCGGTGTCCGAAGTCCGCTGCTAATGTTATTATATTGTATTATTAGCCTAATTACTGTTAATTTATTGTTAATTTTAAATCTGTAAAAGAAAGATTATAGTTATAGATCAGATATGTTGGTTACCAAATCTCGATTACAGAAAATTAGCCTGAGTTATAAAGGTGTTACATGATTTCAAGCTGAATGAAATTTTATATGCTTTTACAAAAATCTTAATAAGGCAAATCTTTCAGTTTATCTGTCCATATTTCTACCTTTTATTTCCTTAAAACAAATTTTATTAAAGACCGGGAGGCGTCTGCACAGATCAACACCTCATCGAGTTAACGGCTGAATTTTTAGGACTAGTTAAAAATCAATTAGCCTATTAAAATGTAACTGGTCTGCCAAGTCATATCTTTGTGGAAACCACCTACAGACCCGATTTTACCGGTTAATTGGTGGATTTTCCATTGTGTTTTCCTGCACCCATTCCTCCATGTTTCCACACTTTTGGATGCAGGAAAATACAATAGTAAACCTATCAGTCACCCGCTAAAATTAAGTCTTCAGGTTGTTTCTACCAAGATATGACTTAACAGACCAGTTGCATTTTAATGTACTAATCTAGTTTTAACTACTCCTAATATTTCAGCTGTAAACTCGATGAGGTGATGGTGCGTGCAGACGCCTCCCGGTCTATTATAAATGTCGGAATTCTAATCTCACTAGCACTCTGGTCAATCTGGCAAACATCCCTACTATTTATGGAGCACTATTCCTTTGAGTGCGTTTTAGTGATGTTAAAGAACTTTATACATATGCATCATACATATTATACATATGCATATAATACGTAATACATTTGCATCATACATATTATAGGTATGTGTATAATAAGTAATACATATGTATCATTATGACGTCAGAACAAACAAAACATTTTTTGTCGCCAAATTTGAGAATTGGCATGATATATTATCAAATTTGGTGACACTTCGCTAAATGTCGCCAAGCTTGGCGAGTTTTTGAAGTTTGTGGCTATTTTTCAATGAGTTAATTATTAATGCGAGTCATCTACTTATATTTTTCCGCATATCATCTGAATAGTTAAATAATATAACGTACGAATATTTCCAAAGTGTCAGTAGTTTCGTCACTGCACAAAACCTCTGCTATTGTTAATATATTGTACTGTTATTATACTTACTGTGACTATGTTGTTAATCTTTACTCTGCTGAAACTTCTGTATTATATAAATAAAATTTATGGAAACTATTAAAGCACCTAATCTGACAATTCTCTTTATGATTATTATAATTTTATAATATATAACCTGTTAATCGATATGTACCGTTAGAAGGAATCTTCTATTATCCGGTTCCTCGAATTTTAGTTTTCAGGTTTTGAATAAAATTAGCTAAAAACTTAAAACCATGGCAAATTGGCTAGTTCTTCAATACGATTAGATGACAAAAATGATAGATTTTCAAATGGATCATAGCAGTGAGCCCGTAGACCTTCTATTCTTCCGTAATCGAGTCTATTGAAAAGGTTAGCATGAAACAAAAAGATATTAGCATCAATATGGTTTAATGTAAATGCAGATATTATCAAAGGATTTAATAAGAATCCTTTCACTTATACCCAATCGTATCAGTTAAAATACAATAATTGGCAGTGAGCCCAATTAGAAAAGATTGCTTAATAGGCTTAAAAATTTCCACATTAGAGAACGAATCTTAACTGATAAGGAAACCTGCATTAGTGAATTAAGATATATTTGTCATGAAAGAATGAAATACATAACAACACGAAATATATGATGTGCTTCCATGATCGTAAAGAGTTCTTGATTTCTCTACCAAAAGCTTCCGACTTGGCGAAAGAATGGGCAAGTAAATTAAATTATGAATAACAGTAACATGATGCAACGTTTAATATGCAATTAATAGATTATATACTGCTTGCTAGAAGCGGCTAGTACTTTAATATAAAAAGAAATAAAGTATGAATTTGTCAAGCTCAATAAAATAAATTTAGGTATTTTTATGTTAGCCGGGCGCGAGTGGCAAATCGCCAAATACTGTCCCCAACTCTATTGTTCATATTGCATTCATTTCATTTAAAAATATAAACCTTTTAGTCATCTCATTTAAAATAGATGCATTTCCCTCATTTTATTTAATAGAATATTTAACATAGAAATAAATAAATAAATCACAAATAATAGCATAAACCAAAATATTTTATTTGAAAATCAAAGCATTGTTTCTAATTTATACATGTGAAATATGAAAACTACTATTGGAGAAAAAACAAAATGCTAATTAGGAGATTTGCTCTCGGCTAACATAAAAGTACAGAAATTTAAGTTTTTTTTTTTATTATAGCTTAGACAAAAACTAGAAAAAATGTACAAAAAGTAGTGATATCGCAACAAAAAGTTTTCGGTAAAAAAAAAAAAAAAAAGCGCCAAGTTCTCCTTAATGTTTCGGCCAGAAAAAGTAGTGATATCTGAAGTTCGCACAATGGCACAAGTTAAAAGCCAAACATCCCAAATCTTTCACTGAAAATGGCTTCCTGCGACTTGGCCGTTAATGCCTTCGAGGGGGTTTTTCTAATTTTAAAGTATGTACAAATGAGCTACATGTCAACTACATTTTTTGATTATTTTAGGCATTTTGTGGCACAAAGTACAGAAATAAAATACACATTTAAAAAAAGCATTTAAACCACTTCAGTCTATTTAAATGCTTAGAAGTTAAATATAACAAAATACTTGTATTCAGAAGGTAATATCCCTAACTGCTAAAACATAATTAGTATCAGCTTTTAACAGTTTATAAATCGAGTACCTCTTAATGTATGCAAACAAACTATAATAAATGTTCAAACGAAAAATATCTCTTTCGTCAATGCACAAGATTTCAATATTATACAATAAAATATAATGTGACATAATGTGAGATTTAAAGAAAGTAAATTTTGTTTGATTTCTTAGATTTTACGTTAATGACTTTAGCTTTAGACCGTACGAAATGGCAATTAAACAACATGTGGACTAAATGATTTGTAATCAAAACTATTGTTTGTTGAAATTGAATGGTATTTAACAGAAATCTTTTACTTATAATGTCTTTATGTGAATGTGCCTCTTTGCATACTAATATTAATTTTAATATTTAAATAATTCATAAATGTGAAATTTCCAATCCTTAATTTTGAAATGATGTAGAAGGCATTAACGGCCAAGTCGCAGGAAGCCATTTTCAATGAAAGATTTGGGATGTTTGGCTTTTAACTTGTGCCCTTGTGCGAACTTCAGCTATCACTACTTTTTCTGGCCGAAACATTAAGGAGAACTTGGCGCTTTCTTTTTTTTTTTTTTTTTTTTTTTTTTTTACCGAAAACTTTTTGTTGGGATAATATTTTTTCAAAAGCATTATAGACTTTTTAGATAAATTTTGCACTCACAAACACGCATAGATACAGACTTTGATCGTATTATAATCTGTATAATAATAGCATAAGTCATGTGATTGTCATCAATAGTTCCGGGGGATCACTTCATTTTTAAAATGCCAGGCGGCTAATTTGGTAATTAAAGGCCTCCTTATCATAATAACAGGATTCGCAATCGCTAAGTTTCTTTGTCCGCTGTACACGGGGTCAGAAACCACATGGTTGTCCTGTTACTAGCGCCATCTAACGTGGTAAACAAAAATATTTTTAAATTTGTTTTCCTTTTTTCTTTTACTATTTTCTTTACGATGTGCTTTGTAGTTTGCAAATGATAGTTGATAAATTTAAAATTTTCATATGTTCTAGACATTTTATTGAAAAAAAATCAACTTATTTTACTGTTAAACAAAAAAAGTTTACTGCTGTATTCCGTTATGTAAATAAATGATAATAATAATAATAATCAGGAAAGAAAAATATTTTCCATGAATTTCTCAGTGATATTAGTTTTGAAATAAATGGATAACATCTAGATCTCGAAAATATAAAATATTTCAATTTATTTTTATATTTTCAAATATATTTATTTTATTACTGGCATTCCGTTTCTTTTCACAGTTAATTTCATGTTACAGTATTAATTTAACATCGCTCCTTCAAATTTTAAAATGCACAGTTTCATTCATTTATTTATTTATTGGCCTATCATTTGTTTTATTTTTGAAGTGATGGGGATCATTTCAGTTTAACATACTTTAGATGTAAGGTTCACTGTTTTTTTTCTTATAAAGTTTGCATGTATTAATCTATGGAATGTTTCATAATTGGATCCATAGCCAATTGGCATATCTTGGCGGGCATGGTTTGGTACATAATTAATTTCATTGTTTAACTCACATATGCTATGTAAGTTTTAATAAAATATGTCAAAGTATTTTAGGAAAGTGAAAACACGGATTGAAACACGCACACATACAAAAAAATAAATAAATAAATAAATAAATAAAAGAAAAAAAAAGTAAAAAAAAAAAACAGACTGACAATAAACAATTTTAAAAAATTGGAAACATAAAAAAGTTGAATAATCCCTTAAATTTGTATTTAAATTTATTAAAAATGTCCCTCAGCTTTTCCTCAAAACACGTATTCTTGTCATGCTACGATTTTGGTGTTTGTAAATCTTGGTTTGTGAATTCTTTCTTAATCAGACCTAGAGCCAATTGGCTTACTACAGTAACTGTAGTTTGGCGCAAAATTAATTTTATTTTTAAACCGTATACTTGATACCACATTGTTCCAGCATCGCATTTTTTGCAATCAACTTTGACTGGGGAAACAGATTATAGAATATTATCTAATACTACGTTATATAATAATAAATAGGTACTTTTCAAGTATAGGGGCCTTGGAGAGAGAAGAAAATTTGGCAACGTAATTTCTGGAAGCATATTCACTGTTGTATATAAAGAAGCGATATTTTCTAATATTTGTACAATTTATTTAATATAAAAAAACCATTAATCTATTTTTATATACAAATATAAATAAATAATATATAAAAGAATAATAATATCTATAAATTAAATTTATACATGTAAATTCTGATAAAACAAGCTGACCGTTCATAAGTTTTGTTTTCATATCTGTTTATATCATTTGGCAACAAATCACTCTTTTCGAAGCCCAAATTGTGCCAAGATTTAAAAAAAAAAAAAAAAAAACCGCAAAGTCCTGTATACTGAAAAAATATCAACAAATCTTACATTAAAATCTTCGTTTTCGGCATTTTTCACATTTTTTAAAGCCAGAACATAATTGTGCGAAATAATTAATTTTTTACGTCTTTATTTTAGTGGAAAAATATTTTATACAATATTGTCAATAACACAACATTTTAAATTTTCTACTATGCATTTGTTTATGGAGTATTGCCAGTACTATACGCCTGGTGGCGTAACATTCGGGACCAAGTCAGTTAATAAGTTGTTAATTATCGGGAACATTTTCACCAATATACTTTCTCCGGTTTGTGAAGTCTGTTATATGATAAGGAGTCTTGGGTAATTTAACGTTAGCCGGGCGCATGTGATAAATCGCAAAATATTGTTCCATCGCCATCATGCCATCAGTATTATAATAGCCCGTTTCAAGTGACTGTCATAAACAATTTTTCGCGTTGTAAATTAAAACAAAGCTTGATCTTGAAATTAAATGTCATGGTTTATGGTATTATTTATTCCATTTCTTTTCTTTTCTTTTCTTTCTTTTTTTTTTTCTTTTTTCTTTTTTTTTTTAAAGAAATAATTGAGAGTTATAAATTTGAAATATTTCCGTTTTAAATTAAAGTCATGTATTTTAAATAAAATGAGTGAAAGCATTACATTTTAAATGAAATTAATGAAATATGAAAAAAATACATTGGGAACAATGTTTGACGATTTATTACCTGCTAACATAAAAATACTGAGTTTATGATTTATATATCAGAATCTTATGACTTGTCGAAGGATTGAGCAAGTAAATTAAAGTATGAATAAAAGTCCTTCCGGCCAGTGCCGGGAGGAAGAGGTAGCTTTCATTTTCCTTATTTTAAAAAAGCCAACTTATATTATTCAAACACACGAAGCTCAATTTACTGGAAACCGAATACAGGAGATTCAATATTAATTTTTATCAATACTAAATCATTATGAATGAGAATTTCGCGAAATTAGTCAGCTTTATCCAAGCTGCTTTTATTTAAACTAACTTATATTTGGCTGCCAAATTCGGCGATTTCTTAAAGTTCCTGCCATTTTAAGACAACATGGTGGATGAGGCTAATCAGTGAACTTGGTCGAGACCTTAGTAATGGCTGTGCACATGCTCACTAACATCGGAATCGGTTGATATATACGAGTGCTGTCGCAGGCAAAAAATAAATTTTTCAAAATGTCAGCCAGGCTAGAAATTCAAAATGCTATAACTCAGCCATTTTTTAAGATATAGACGAAACAAAAATTGCTCCGGAGTCTTTGTATAAAGGTCAAATACATAAGAAAAAAAATATTTTTCCATTTTCAATTTTTTGGTACCACATTTCAAATTTTAAATTTAAAAAAAAAAATTAAATGGCCGACATTTTGAAACAAAATGGCGGATGAAGCTGGCCAACGAACTCGGTCGAGACATTGGTGTGTACTATGTACACACCGAATTACATCCAAATCGGTTCATAAATATGAGAGTTACAGTGTGAGATAGGTCAGATATATATATATATATATATATATATATATATATATGGATATATATATATATATATATATATATATATATAGTTAAAAAATTCCAATAGTTATTTCAAGTATTACCACAAACTGTAAACTGTAATTGAAGCACAAAATTAACTTAACCAAACCAAATAAGAACTATAATTTAACTTAATAAACAAACTTAAAGAAACACAACTTAACCAACTTTAACTTAAACAAAACAACCATAAGAAACAAGGCAAATAACTAATTAAACATGGAGACAGGTCTGTGTGGCTTATGACACACTAATGCAGGGTTAAAACTGTTTTTAAGCATGCAACATTCCCCAGATTTACCTGTCAAGACCATAATGAAAAAACAAATGAAACAAGATTAAAGCTAAATGAAACCGACCGACCGAAATCAATCCATATCAAAAGCGATCTGTTTCCACTACATTCCGTAAACCACACGCTTCGAGTAAAGGCATCAATTCACTTCTGTTCTTGCAAGTTCTAACATAATTATACGTCATATTTTTGACCAGACTCACAGGATAACCCTGTTTCACAGCAGTGACGTACCATTTCAGCATATCCTCTTTCAAAATGACACTATCCGATGTCAATCGGTTTAATCTGTTTAAACCTTTAATATAAATGTTTCTGAATACCGATATATGGACATTTGAATTGAAATTCAATATTGCAATTGTTTTAAAGTTAAAATCGTCTCTTTTATCATAAACCGATGTAATTAAATTTCTGTTTTCTAATTTTAGATTTACATCTAAGTAATTTGTATTGCAACTATTATGACTACCGGAAAGTTTCAATTCTAAATTTTTAGGATAATATTTAAATTCATGGTTAATCTTTATTCCATTCAGCTCGACAATCAAAACGTCGTCGATATATCTGAAACTCATTATGTCTTTATGTAATTCACTTATATTTTCATATATATATATATATATATATATATATATCAATTTTGAACGGAGGGTAGTTTCGGGGTCTGGGGGTCATGATCGATGAAAATATACCAAAATTTTTTGAAATCGCTTTCCTCCGAACGGCTGCAATAGGTAGCTTTTTGTAATGAAAGCTACCTAAAAGTAACATGATACAACGCTTAACATGCATTTACGAGAGACCAAATTGGTCGCCAAGTGCGGCTAGCATGTGATTTATAAAAACAAATTTTCTTTTACTGTTACTTTTTTTCAGAAAAGTTTTCAAAGTTACTTTGAATTAACTGTGAATTAATCGGTTTTTTTAATCAGTATTAACTGTTTATATGGTTTTATCGATTCTTAATTAGAGATTGAATTTCTCTATATAAAATGGCCGATTTTGAAGTTTTACATATTTTCATTGGAAAAAAAAAAAAAAAAAAAAAAAAAAAAAAAAAAAAAAAAACCATTTTTTGTTTTTAGGACTTTTTGAAAGGATTTTTTTTATTTGTCTGGTAATTTAAATCTCATAATTTATCTTTTGTTTCATTTATAAATGATGAAAAACGAATAAGTATAATAAATATGCATATGATTTTATATATATATATATATCAGAATAATAAGGAATTTCACAATTTATTTTGTAACTGAATACGAAAAATAGTTTAACATTTTCTGTAAATTAATAAAAATTAGATTTTTTACAAATCTAATCACACATCATGACAAGAATGATTAAATGCACGTTATAAAAGTTAATGTATTTATAATAATAATCCCATACCGAATAAAAAAAATTAAGTTTGAAAGATAAAAAATAAATAATTATTACATATATTTTATATTTTTACTCCTTTTTTAATCTTATAATCTAATACTAAATCCACCGTACTATTTATCTTAACTTGAATAAATAAAATTTTAAGGTTCAAAAAACTTTAGTAGAGTTGTAATATTTTGAAGTTCTGGCATTAATAGAGCGAAAGATGTCAATTTTAACAAGTTTCTCTTATCAGTTTAATTTTTAAAGAATTAAATACTTTGTTAAAATATTAGGGAAAATATTTCTGAGATTCAATCTAAATTACTGAACTACATGTCAATAATAAAACAGATAAAGCTTTAAAACTTTTTGAATGTACGAAAATTAGGATGATAAAATTGCTTAAAGTAACATTAAAAATGCTTCCTTAAATAGATTTAGCATTTGAATATCACAAGGAAAATGCAATTTTTTATTTAAATTATCTACAAAACACCGTAATATTTCACAGAATATTGATATTCACATTATTGCTGATGCTTAAAAAAGTATAAAAAAATATGTTAATGTACAAACACTATCATTTGTGATAGACTATTTTCATTTTGTTGGATACTGTTGGACAACGCAGGGACATTAAATGCTTTAAATTAGGGATGCACAACCTGTGGCCCGCGGGCCAAAAGTGGCCCGCGATGGGGTAACGTGTGGCCGGCGAACTTCGTCAATTTATAACTGGAAAAAATTGCAATTTTTGTCGAAAAGTCGCAGAATCGTGAATTTCGTTAATTTGCTTCGGGAAAATTTGAAAATTATGTTAGTCAAATAAGAATCGCGAATTTCATTGATCGGGTGCAGGAAAATGGCGAATTTTGTCGATGATGCTCGGAAAAATCGCAAATTTCTTTGATCGGGCTCGGAAAAATCGCAAATTTCCTTGATCGGGCACAGAAAAATCGCGAATTTGGTCGATGAAGCACGGAAAAGAACGGCAAATTTCGCTGATCGGGGACGAAAAAATCATAAATTTTTTTGATGATGCGAGGAAAAATTGCAAATTTTCATGATCGACTGCGGAAAAATAGTGAGTTTCGTCAGTCACGAGAAAATATCGCGAATTTCGTCAATTTGCAGCTGGAAAAAATTGCCAATTTCATCAGTGAGTTAAGATTTGGGAATTTCGTAGATCGGGCGAGAAAAAATCGCAAATTTCGTTGATCGGATGCGGAAGAATAGCAAATTTTGTCGATAAGGCTCGGAAAAATTGCGAATTTCATTGATCGGACACGGAAAAATCGCGAATTTTGTCGGTCAGGCGCAGAAAAATCACAAATTTCTTGATCGGTCACCGAAAAATAGCGAATTTTGTAGTTGAAGCGTGGAAAAAATTCGCAAATTTTGTCGATCGGGCACGGAAAAGTCGGACTAGGAAAAATCGCAAATTTTGGCGAACGGGATCGGAAAAATCGCGAATTTCATTGATCGGGCACGGAAAAGTCGCGAATTTTGTCGATCAAGAGCGGAAAAATAGCAAATTTCGTTGATTGGACACGAAAAAATCGTCAATTTTGTTGATGATGCGCGAAAAAATTGCGAATTTTCTTGGTCGACTGCGGAAAAATATGTTTCGTATGTCGCGCGAAAAAAATCGCGAATTTCGTCAATTTGCCGCGGGAAAGAATTGGAAATTTCGTCAGTCAGTTAGGAATCGTGAATTTCGTCTATCGGGTGTGGAAAAATCGAAAAATTTGTCAATTAGGTGCGGAAAAATCGCGTGTTTCGTCTGTTTATCTTGAATTTCGTTAATTTGCCGCGGGGAAAATTGCGAATTTCGTCAGTCAGTTAAGAATTGCGAATTTCGTTGATCGGGCTCGGATCGCAAGCTTCTTCGAACGGACACCAAAAAATCGCGAGTTTTGTCAATCGGGGACGGGAAAATCGCAAATTTCGTTGGTTTCGCATGATAAAATAGCTAATTTGTCGATCTGGCCCGGAAAATTTGAAATTTCGTTGTCAGGCACAGAAAAAACGCGACTTTTCTCGATAATGCGCGGAAAAATTGGAAATTTCATTGATTGGCTGCGGGAAAATTGCGACTTCCGTCAGATTATCGCGAGAACAAATCGCAAATTTCGTCAATTTACCATTTGAAAAAATCGCAAATTTCGTCAAAGTCAGTTAAGAATCCCGAATTTCGTTGATCGTTCGCGGAAAAATCGCGAATCTCGTCGGTCAGAGGTGGAAAAATCGGAAATTTCGTCGTTCTTGCACGAAAAAAATCGTGAGTTTTTGTCGATCGAGATCCGAAAAATCGCGAATTTCGTTGGTCGGGCACGAAAAAATCGCACATTTTGTCGATCAGGCGCGGAAAAATAGCAAATATCGCCGATCAGGTGCAGATTAATAGGAATTTCGTCGACCAGGTGCGGTAAGATAGGGAATTTCGTCGATCCGGTGCGGAAAAATCGCTAATTTTGTCGATCAAGCGCGGGAAAATCACAAATTTCGTTGATCAGGCCCGTAAAAATCTCAAATGTTGTTGATCGGCTCTTCCTACCCCCTTCGTTCATAAAGTTCGCATTTTTTTTCAGCACCAGCCATTTTCATGCCTATGTTTGTTTTTTAGCACTTTTAATAAAATGAAATTTACTCCCCCGAATAAAGTACAGGAATATTATCACTCTTTAAAATTAATCCTTGTTATATATACAAACGTAAACTGTTGATATATCCTTGCCAACTGAATTGGACACGTTGTCTGGGTAGAGGAACCTAGAGGGGTAACCCCCCCCACACACACACACACACACCTCCCCGAAATAGAATTCTCTTCGTGTGACTGATGTGGCCCTCGACAACCCAGACATTTTTGAAAGTGGCCCTTCTCTTAAAAAGGTTGTGCACCCCTACTTTAAATGGTCCTAAAATATAGTTGCTTGCCAACATAATACTATGAAAATATTTGCTTTAATATCTAAACATGGAACAATAAAAAGGAAAAAAAAAACCTTTACGGATGATATCGAAATAAAATATTTTCCTAAGAAGCGTATTTTATATACGTGATATGAAATTTATACAGGGTATCCACTGTCAACGGTGTCCAATAGCTAATTCCTAAACCGTTAATCATAGACATTTAGTTCCAACTATAAAAATGATTTAAGCAAAGTAAAGAAGCATATTAAATGAGATTTGTGTCAATAAAAACATTTCTTAAAAAATTACAAAATTTATATTTTAAACAGTCCTCTTGTCGTGTAAGTTATATTTAGTAAAATTTTCGTGTTACACACACAAGTAAGACAAAAAAAGTCCCGTTATTCAACAATTAAAATTGATCGAATAATATTTGTTTGAAGTTGGAGCATATTATTTGCTGCAAATTAGGGATCATTCACAATTTAATAGAAATACAATTTCCTCAGTCATATAAAAAAAAAAAATGGTTGAGAGTAAAATAAATATTGCAATATAAATTTGAAATTGTTAATCATTTTGACATGTTAATGCAAGATATACAATTTGTACTAAACTTATCAGAAATAAAAACACAATTTTTGTTAAATGAAATGATGAAAATTACAATGTGATACAAATTTTAAAATGTTATTAGACTACACTAGCCTGAAAAGTTGGGTTATGTCATGCTTTGTAGCTTTTGATAAATGATTCTTATGTAATATGTACCGTTGAATTCGAAATTTACCTTCATTTTTTACCAACCCTTAAAGGTTTTTTGCAAATCGTAAATTATAACGTTAAAAAAGAAAAACTAGCGAAAATTTGATACTACAAAAAAGATGTGATTGTTGAGTTTTTAACTTTTGATAATTGATTTTTTATAAATTTTTTACCGCTGAATCCGACAATGACATTCATTTTTAACAATCACGTCACGATTTTTCGGAAATTGTAAATTACAAAGTTAAAATTGAACCTCCTCTCACCTTATCGGATCCCTCAACTGTTTACTTGTAATAATCCCAGTATAAACCAAAAATTAAATGCTTTATTGAATTAAATAAAATAGAATTGAATAAAAAAAAATGACTTTGACATTTACGATTTGCCAAACATCCTAATGTGATGGTTAAAAATGAAGGTTATTTTCAGATCCTCTGCTAAAAAGTACATAAAAATCAATTATCAAAAGTTTTAAACCACAGCCATCTTCCTTATTGTATGCTATCCGATTTTTTTTATTTTTTAACTTTGACAAATTATGATTCTCGATAAATCCTGAAATGATGGTTAAAATTTAATGTAATTTCGGATTCAGTTCTAAAAAATACATAAACGTTAAAAAACACAACCATCACAGTCTTGTGTTATCTAATCTAAAACATTTTCATTAAACTTATTGACGTAATCTATCCGAAATTTTTTGTGTTATCCTGTAAAATAAGTATAAATGGTAACGACTGAAAATCGTAATGATATTACATTGTCATCGGATTTACTTCAGTATGTAAAATTTAATATCGATCGAATATTTGAAAGTGAGTTAAGGGGTTATGTACCTTTTAAACGCATCGAAAATTAACGACAAACTTCAAAGTTTGAATTAGTCTATCTTCAAAACCTTTTTATGGAAATTTTGGATATTGATTAAATAGATTGTACTTTGTAATATGCTACCAATAGAAATTTATTATCATTTTACAGAATTTCTGTATTGTTGAAATCAAAATAGCTTTTTCTTTTTATTCCAGAAGTCATTGCGTGCATGATATCTTGAGAAGGTATGTATGGATTGTCATGAAGTTTGGCAAAGATACTAAAGAAATATGTGTGTTTAAAATGAACTACTTTTAAGTATTTACAATGGTAATATTTTTAGTTATGACTATTTTTATTCATTAAAAATACATTTTTTTTTTTTTTTTTTTTTTTTTTTTTTTTTTTTTACAAAAATCTTTTTTTATAGTTAACGAAATAAGTTTGGCTTAGGAGTAGTAATAAGCCTCCTTATGAATTTAGATATATAAGAATTAATGTATTTTTAAAAGATAAATTTTTAACAAAAAAGATGTATTCTAATATTATTTTAACAAGTTTTTAAAGTAGGTGTATAACTTTTAAAATAAGAACTTTTAAAACATTTATATATTTTAATTATTAAAAGTGTACTATTATGCACTTCAAAAAGATAATTTAGTTTTCTTTCAGGCTTAATTTTTTTTTATGCCAAGGGTTGATAATTCAGTGATACTAATGCATACAAAGCGCTCACAAAGTAGCAAATTTAATGTTAACCATATAGCACCTTACCAAAAATGTTCTGCTCGGTTCGGCTCCCTTTCTACATGTTTTAAAGTACGGGGTGATATCAATAAGTTTTTGCCCCACAAAGAAATAATTGAGTAAAATTTATGAAATTGCTATACTGTATTAGTCTTTTTCTTTATAGTCTCCGTGAACAGTAACACCTTTCTAAACACAGTATTTCAAGAAATGTGGAAGGATGTATCCCAGGAGACGCGATAAATAAATGGGGGAATTTTTCTAATTTTTACCGACCTCCACATGTGACATATTGTTGGAAAGGCCTGTGATCAAATATTCATGTGATGCACATTTAGATCCCCTCACCCTAATTTGGCCTTCGGGGGGTGGGGGGGGGCATTTTTGTAAATTTTGCGGACACCATTCATGCCCCCGGGTGGACAAATTTGGGAGGAGGGGCTTGCGGGTGCATATCATCAATAAGTGGTCACAGGCCTTTCCAACAATATGTCTCTTGTGGGGATCAGCAAAAGTTAGAAAAATGTCCCCTTTGGGCCAATATCACGCCTCCTGGAATACGTCCTTCGCCTTCTTTTTCAAATACCGTTTCCATATATGTGTTACTGTGTACGGTGACTATATAGAAAAGAATTAAAACAATGTAGCAATTTCATAAATTTTACTCAATTATTTATATGTGGCGGCAAAAACTTATTGATACCACTGATATGTTAATTTTGATCACTTTTGGAAAATTTCAGCCATTTAGCACATTTTAATAAAAATTCTTATTATTCGCACATTGATCCCTTTTAAAAGGTGAGGAAGGGCAGCTGCCCCGCGTTCCCCTACATTAGCCAGGACCTGTACATACATCAAACATATATTTATTATTACTTACTAAACAGTGAATCCTAATTGTAAAGAAAAAATACAAATTTCAAGTAATTCGATGCAGTGATAAGAATTATGCAGTATATTATAAAAAAGGGAATTATTTATTTTTTTCTAGTATTATTAACTATTGAAACAAGATTTCAAAATAAATCCCCACAGTGTTATATATTTTGAGATTAAAAATAATTTATATATATCATTTTCCTATTAATTGGGTAATTAATGCATATAAATAAATTGACGTAAGATCAGTATTTTCCTCATTTTCAAGAGATTTTTTGTTCTTTAATTGGCAGTTGTAAAAGAATAATTGGTGAGATTAAAGTATGATAAGTTTATTTCAGAATTTAAAATTCAAATTGCCTTAATATCCTAAACATTCTGATGTACGGTAATAAAAGGAATGAACTGTGTAAATGTATTTTACTTAATTAAAATTTTGAATGTCATGTCATTTTTAAATGTTATTTACTGACATTGTATTTACTTGTTTAAGTTACAGTTTCCCATTAGAAATAATGCTAGAAGAGGAAAATTATTCAATATTTATAAACATAAAAAATAAAATGAAATTTTCATTCATCGTTAAGGAGGTCCGGGGTACATTTTAAAATTATTTTTATTTATTGAAATAAGATTTTGAATTTTTTTCTGCTGGTTAAATGAAATCAAATGATAAATCTCCTCATGGTTAAAATATATATGTATATTTACAATTTAATAAAAAGTGGGGAATTTAAAATCGTTATAACTCAATATTATTTGTAAGATTTATTTTTTTTCGTTTAAATAAACAGAAACCTATAAGTTTTAATTCTAGTTCAGCAATTTTAAAAATATTAATAAAAAAATAAAAAAATATTTAAAGAAAAAAATGATGTAACTGTTTTTAATCATATTTTCAAAAGTAAATATTTTTTTTTTCAAATTTGACCAATCAAAATTAAAGTAAAACAATTGAAAAAAAGAGTTTGGACCATTTATCTTTAATGGTTCTTGACTTATAACAGTTAAAATATTGTAAAAAACGGTGAAAAAAACCATCCTGTAAAAAAACGCATTTTCACAAGAAGTCGTTTCCTTGACAACAGTTGCTTGAAGGCTAGATTTTTAAGGGGACGGTGGACGATAATAATTTTTTTTTCACCTTAGAGATATAAAATTTTGTAGAAATATACATTTCATCATAAGTATATAAACTACTTTAAAAGAAATTTCCAATCTTATTTTAATTTTCAGATTTTTAGAAAAATTAAACTTTTAAAAAGAAATTTTAAAATGCTCAATGCGTCATTATTTTTGAGATATTTCCTCGATTTGGTATTTTAATCACTGAAAACTCTATTACAAACAAATCTGTGTATCGATTTTTTAATCCCTTGAATACTTAATTTTTTATAGATTTTTTTCTGAATTCGATATGGATTTTTATTAAAATTTAGCCTTTTAATAAGGTAAAAATGAAATCTAATTATCTTGATGAAGTCTAATTTTAAAATGCATGCACAGTTTTTTTTGTAAGCAGTATCAGGATTCGTCCTCATTAATTTCATGAATTTTGATCCAAAATTAAGACGCATAGAACCTTTTTAATATCTAAAAACGCTAAAAAATCAGTTTCGAGGAAAACAGATTTAAAGTACGAAAGAAAAATTGCTTGTGTACAAAATAAAAATGTTTGTAACTTTGCGAAAAATAATCGCATCTGCATGCGGTTTTCCGAAAATGGCTTTGAACAAACTGGAGAAATAATAATACGCACAAAACTTTTGGTTCGATTTCCGCTCGCATAGAGGCCCACGGCCCCTTAAAACAGACCAAAACGCAAAAAATAAAATTTCCTGTTATAATTACGTTAGAAATATAAATTAAACGTCCATTTAATGAGAAAAAAAATTGAAAAGATTTTAATGCAATATTTATTATTTTTTTTTTCTCTTTTTTTTTACTTGAAGAATTTTGTGTCTGGGATCCCTTTGAATAAGTGATATAATAAATGTAGCCCTTTTGAAAAAAATTCAGTGATTTATGAAAATCAATGTATCCCATCTACAGGCCTATTTGTCAGTAAATGAATTGTCACATTGTCAACACGTTTTTTACTTACCCATCATACGTAGTATAGGGTAAGTCTTGGAATCGTTTTAAAAATCGAAAAAATAAATTGATGGATTTACACGTTTCAGACATTGGAGATTCCGAAAAACATATTTAAAAACAAAACAAATTGTCCGTCCGTCTGTATGTCTGTGTGTCTGTAATCGCTGTATCTCCCGAACAAATTGAGATAGAGACTTGAAATTCAGTGTGTACTTAGGGAATAATAATGAGATGAAGGCTATTGAATATCAGTAACCTTGATTAAACGGAACTATTTTTTTCGGACTCTTGAAATATTCGTTCTGATAAAAAGTATACAAAAATTTTCGAAATTGTTTATTTGAAGGAGTGAATATAAAAGACAATAAAAAAACATAAATTTTGCAGCATGAATGAACTCGATGGGATAATTAGGTGCCGAGATATTTGTAATTCTATTTTTCATACTGTTCGATTTTTCGTGACCCTGTATTTCATTCAAATTTCAATTCAAAGATATATTTTAATTGGAAATGAAATGCTTAATCCGACGCAGTAATCTGTTAGTTAATAGGATTATAATTTTTCGAGTTATAAGAATGTTTCTTTTGCGCAATTCGGTACTACTCGATGATCCCGCTGACCAAAAAACTATCGCCAAACTATAAGATTAAATGCCAATAATCGCTTATCGTAAATGTCAAGCATTTATTGCCTCTCCATACCTATAAGGGTGTTTACCATAGGGGAGACCCTGTTCTGTCATCAAATACCGCCAAGTTTGTCGCCAACTTGGCGGTATATCGCCAAATTTGGCGACCAAAATGAGTCGAAAAGTGATGCCAAATTGGCGATATCTCTAATATTTCGCCAAATTCCCATAGACTTCCATTGTAAACCAATAGAGTTTACTTGCTTACAGAAAATCAACAAATTGAAATATTTTAATGCAACAAAAAGTAATATAAGCTTAAGAGGTTATATTAATAATATTTAAGGAAGTCCAAATAAATTAAATTATGAATAAAAGTAACATGGTACAATGCTTAGCAAATATCACATGTTTTATTTTCATATTTTACATTAACTGTATCGATGACGGGTAAGTATTACGGTGGCCTCCAACGACTAGTTTCATGTTGGTTGAAAACTGTTATATAGAAATGTTTTTACAAATAAATTTGACTTTAAACATTTAGATGCATAGATGAAATGAATATTATAGGCATATAATATTCAGAAATTTTGTCATTCTACAAGTTTAAAACAAGTTTACTACTTTCTCCTCATAAATCGATTTTTCTGAGGTCTCGATTCTCCATTCATGAGCAGAAATTTACCATTCTTATACACCACTATGACAGATCAGTTTAATTTTACCGATATGTTTTTAGAAATAATTAAACATAATTACGCCTTAAGCAATTTCTTATAATTAACCTAATCTTTAAAATCAGACAAATACTAACTTAGAAATATGTAAATATCTCAAAATAAACTCATAGATTACAATAGCTTCGGGCTTTAGATAAACCAATTACCAGTATATTTATTACTCGAGAAACAAACGTACAAAAGGTTTATGTAAGAGCTGGACCGTATCTGTAGGTTGAGCACATTACGCACCATTACATTAAAACACGTACACACATTAAGCATCTTTTCAAAAGTACTCGTTTATTATGTTAGAGTTGGGTTTAATTTATGTAGTGTTCCCAACTTCTAGAAATGTGCCTATAAGTTCCATCTCAGCCTCTATGTTCTGACGTACATATCACTGTAAATCAAATTTTGGATGAATTAGACATGCATTTTCTAGATTATAAAAAAGAGATTTTTCCTTAATTTAAGTTCCTTGAAATTAAACATGAATAAGTAGAAATGTTTCATGATTATTATTCAAAACGTCGTTGCGCAGTAGCAGAATGAAACTTTAGTGAACCTCAAGTTCGCATACTACTTGGCCAAATAATTGAAGATTTAACAGATAAATAATTTAAATAGAAAAAAGTTAAAACATTGTACGAAATGCTTAGATAATCGAGAACTGGTGAGAACAATAAAATCCCATCATCAAAAATGAGAGAAAAAGTCTGGGTAGGATGCAGAGCTGACAATGCATTAAACCATACAAAAAAAAAATTAAAAAAAAAAAAATCAAATCATGAAGAATCTTACAAAATACTTTTTAAGAATAAGGAAGGACTTGCAGATGAAACTTTTTAGGATAAGGTAAAGACTTTTAAACAAAGCGGCGAAATCTATGAGATCAAGAAATCCCCTCTTCTTGAACAAAAATACGAAGTTATGTAAGAAAATATCACTGGGCACAAATGTGAACTAAAAAATGCAAAAAGAATTTGTAAACAATTCTAAAGTAAATCGTATAGCATTAGCTGATAATCCAGCTACTATTTATATGGGAAAAAAAGCCAGTTAATTAATTTAAAGCGACGATATCTTGTTCGGCATACAGGAAAACAGAGAAATATGTACTAGTAAATGAAAATTTAATATTGTTGAAGTTGTTTTCAAATTAGATTCTGGATTTTAATTTAATTTAATTTTGAAATCAGAACAATTAAAATAGCGTCAAAATTCGACAGTCAGAACGGATAATACACGTGCGTTTGATTATAGTGACAAAATAGTTAGCGAAACAGCACCAAAAACTGGCGATATGAAGCAATTAAAATAATAAAACTTTGTAAAAAATCACCATAAAATTAAAACAAAACACAGGACGCGTTTCGAGCTAAAAACATAACAGCTCGTCATCAGCTAAGCATACACGTGAGATGTGGTGAGATGTGTAATTTGGATTTTTTTCTTGTTCTTTTATAGTTCTTTATTTATTATTTTTATTTATATTTTTAATTTACTTCTTTTATTTTTATTTTTTCTTTTATTTCCATTTTTTCCATTTCGTTTTCTCTTCTATCTTTTTTCAACACATTTCCCTTTTGCATATCCCTCTATCAGGTAGCGCCATCTGTCGCATTCTTCACAACATTCTTTTTCTTCAGTTCATTTTTGAACTTGTTCGTTTTCGGACACGTGTATGCTTAGCTGATGACGAGCTGTTATGTTTTTAGCTCGAAACGCGTCCTGTATTTTGTTTTAATTTTATAGTGATTTTTTACAAAGTTTTATTATTTTAATTGCTTCATATCGCCAGTTTTCGGTGCTGTTTCGCTGTATTCAACTATTTGGGTGCTGCACCGTGTTATTGCTTTGCACGTGTTCAAGGTATTTGCTTTTCTTTCTTCCCAGTTTTGTTTTATTTTTATTTTATTTCATTTTAGTTTTATTATTTTGTTTTCTTCTATTTATTTACTTATTTATTTATTATCTTTTTATTCATTTTCTGGTCCTGTTTTCCTTCTTTCTTGTTATGGGTTCTTCACTTATTAATCGTTTCAAGCACCTTCGTTTGAAGCGCGCCAGGTGTTTGAATAGGCTTAATTTTCTTTTAAGGTATAAACGTTCAAGGGTTATTCCTAAGTTCATTAATATTATTTTCAAGCTTCCTTCTTCCATTCGTGTTCAAAATGCCTTAACTAGGAGTAAGTTTGCTATTCTTAGAGCCATCATTCAAGATGTTCGTTACTCTCTTTCTTGCATCGAATATGAATTATATTCTTTGCATTTACAGTTAAGTAAAACTGTAATTTATTTCCCTTTCCTTGAGAAACGGATTTTTGCTTACGTCGATTTCAAATCTAGGTGTCACAATGCTATTTTGGATAAAAAGTTTTCTTCTCTTCTGACTTCTAATTCTTCTGCTCCTAGTATTTCTCCTCTTGAGCAAAATTATGTTGTCAATTTGTCTTCTCACTCTCTTACTAATTCTCAGCGTGATGTTCTGTCACTTGGCTTGAATTTTTCGTGCATTTCTAAGCCTTCTATTCCGAACTTAATTGCTCCCATTGAACATTCTTTCAAAAACAGTAAAATTTCTTCTGGTCAACTTGATTCTCTTCGCTACCTTTTGGCTAATGTCATTTCTTCTAATAAATCTTTTAATAAGTCTAATCTTTCTTCTTCTCAGAAATCTGCTCTCAGTGAACTTAATTCCGTTCCTAACCTTCTTATTACTAAGGCTGATAAAGGCGGTCAAACAGTTCTTCTCAATAAATCTGATTATATTTCCCACGTTGAATCTATGTTAAACTCTGGTCCATATTCCAAATTAAAAAAGGATCCTTCTACTAAGCATTTATCTGACATCAAGCATGTCATTAAAAATTCTGTCTTTCTTAATCATAACACTAAACGTTTGGTCACCCCTACTATCGCTAATTGTGCTCGTTTCTATGCTCTTCCTAAGGTCCATAAACCTACTCTTTCCTTTCGCCCTATCGTTTCCAATATTGGTACTGCTTCTTATAAACTTGCCAAGCTCCTTTCTAAGTTACTCGCTCCTTTATCTTCCACTAACTTTCATATCGTGAAAAACTCTTTTGACTTTGTTGATAAAATTAAACGCCTTTCTCCTTGCAATTATATAATGGTTTCCTTAGATGTTAAATCCCTTTTCACTAACGTGCCTGTTCAAGGGGCAATTGATTGTTTGGAAAGAAGGTTGCGCGAATTTCATTACTCTTCCATTGAGATTGATGAAATCCTGCATTTAGTTAGTATTTGTGTCAGGCAAACTGCTTTTCAGTTTAACAATTCTTTCTATTCTCAAACTGAGGGTCTGGCCATGGGTAATCCATTGTCTCCTCTTTTATGTGATATTTATATGCATTTTGTTGAAGAAAAACTCTTCAGTTTATATAAATTTCCTTTCTGGTTTAGGTATGTTGATGACACTTTCATTTTAATTCCATCTGACCTTGATCTTTCTAATCTCCTTTCTCTTGTTAATTCTGTTGATCCTTGTATTCAATTTACTCTCGAAGTCGAAGAGAACAATTCTCTTCCTTTCCTTGACGTCTTGGTTTCAAAACTCCCAGATCGGTTCTCTACCTCCGTTTATAGAAAACCTTTCGCTGTCTCCCTTCCCCCTCATGCCCTTTCAAATCATCCTCCTCAACAAAAAGTGGCGTCCTTTTATACTTTTGTTTTTAGGGCGTTACGCATTTGTTCTGACTCTTCTGCTCTGAATAATGAAATTAATTATCTGAAATCTCTTGCCCTTGCTCGTGGTTATAATCCCTCTTTAATTGATAAAGCTTTGTATAAATTTAATAAGCCTAAACGTCCTTTTTCTGATTCAAATAATCCTCCTAATTTTAATTCTATAATAGTTCTGCCCTTTTATTCTCTTCTGTGTTTCAAAATTGCTAAAATACTTTCTCGTTTTAACTTTAAAGTTATCTTCAAACCTATGAATAAAATTAAATTCTCTTCTCTAAAAGATCCTGTTCCTACTGAGAACCGGTGGGGTGTTTATTTCATTCCTTGCTCTTGCAATTTAGGTTATATTGGTCAAACAAAGAGAGCTTTAAAATTCAGATTAGGCGAGCATCAGAGATATATTGCAAATCAAGAAATCTCTAAATCTTCTATTGCTTCTCACTGTTGGTCTTCCAGTCATTGTTTCAATTTCTCCATGGCCAAAATTATTTCTTCCCCTGCCTCTCCCTCTCACTTGGATTTTCATGAAGCATATTTTATTTCTAAAAATTCTGCTAATCTTGACAATGATCTCCCATCATCTCCTTTCCTATCTCCAGCGTGGAAATTACTTTTGTAATTATTTTCCCTTTTCTCTTATTTCTTTTATTTTTATTTTGTTAAAAGAAAAGGATATTTTGGTTTTTTTTTTCTTGTTTTACTCTTTTACATTTCTTTATTTATTATTATTATTTATATTTTTTTAATTTACTTCTTTTATTTTATTTTATTTCTTTTATTTCCATTTTTTCCCTATCAATTTCTCTTCTGTCTTTTTGGCAACACCTTTCTCTTCTGCATATCCCTCTATCAGGTAGCGCCATCTGTCGCATTCTTCACAACATTCTTTTTCTTCAGTTCATTTTTGAACTTGTTCGTTTTCGGACACGTGTATGCTTAGCTGATGACGAGCTGTTATGTTTTTAGCTCGAAACGCGTCCTGTGTTTTGTTTTAATTTTATGGTGATTTTTTACAAAGTTTTATTATTTTAATTACAAAATAGTTAGTTTAAAAATATGCGCTTTCTAATGTGTCAAAATAGCAAGTGTAACAGGACATAGAAATTCTAATTACAACTTTATACTGATGACTGATATTGAGGTTGAACTTGTAAAGAAGTCAATTTAATCCAAAGATTAAATTTCGTCAAAAAAATAAATGTTTATATACCGAAGAAATAAATCTGAAGATTATTTTTCTGTCTCAAGAAGACTTGCACGATAAAATTGAATTAAACATAAATTGCGTTTCTCTTGTAGCAGAATCCGGCAAAAATCTTCTTGTTTTACCTTAGAAAAGAAAAGGATAACTATATAATAACTATGTAGCTGATATTATAATGAAATGATTACAATTAAAGTTGAATGGCCTAAACGAATGTTTAAAAAAGTAGCTGTAGCTCATTCTTAAAAAAACTTATAATTAATGACAAGAATACCACGAAATCAAAAACCTAATAACCTGATTCGAAATATGTTGCAAGGTTGTAATTTTTTTCTTTTTATTTTGGGTGAAGAAACATTGTACATAACAATTTTATCCACACTTTGTGGAAGGTTCCAACTTCTGAAAAATTTCAAAAGTAAGTGTGTAAGATTTTGAAAGATCATGAAATACTCTTATTTTATTAACCTACCCAATATCCCCAGTTTACAGAATACAGACGAAAAACATTTATCTGTTTTTTTAAATTGAAAACTCAAATACATTTTATTTCATTTAATATAGATTTTTCGATTTTTCACTAACGATACCACAACCATTTTTAGGTGCGTTCGTAATTATATAAATACGTAGCACCTATAGTTGTCGTTCAGTCCGTCTGTCTGTCCGTCCGTCCGCATATAACAGAGCAAAAACTACGCAACCGAATCGTTTAAAATTTAAACTATATAATTGTTGCATAATTTTGTCGAGTCATTTCAATTTTTATGAAAGTCAGATGTATAGTTTAATTACAGGGACAATCAAAAGTTTTCCGTTACATTACGGCCAATGGGAAGAAATTATTGCAAGTGCATTTTAATGATGTTACAGCCTTCCGAATGGTCTGAAATTATAAATATATAATTGTTGCAAGATTTTGTCAAGTCATTTCATATTTTATGAAAATCGGATGTATAGTTTAATTACAGGGACAGTCATAAATTTTCCGTTACATTACGGCCAGTGGGAAAAAATTATTTCAAGTGCAAATTAATGATGTTATAGCCTTTCGAAGTACACTAAAATATACATTCTGTACAATATGCGGCGAAAAAAATATTTATAAAACTAGTTATAGTACGAACGCACCTCATTTGCCACGTTTGACGAGCAATTTCCAACTTGTTATATATGCTAACAACTATGCATTCAAATAAAATTTTGATGTTTATTAAAAGCGATACGTCCTTATTGGCCTCGTGCCAGTAATTAACAGCCAAAGTAATTAACAGCCCCCTAAACATCGCTAGCCTTTTTTATTCTGATAATTTCAATATTTCAAACGTGGTTCGTTTACATGTCTTAAATGTGTGTTTTATCTATCTATCTATCTATATATATATATATTAATTTATGGATTGAGAATGTTTAAATTTCAATATGGAACATAAGCTGGAAATAAATGCTGAACTATTTAATTTATATTAATTTAAGTGTAAACATATTTTTTTTCCTGTAATCCTCTATCTGCAAATGACAGAAATAGATTTAATAAAACCATGCATGAAAATTTTAAAAACAATGAAAATTCAGTAAATTGCTATACTGTTTTCCAACAAATAGCGATATATAGTTTTCAAACAAATTGCATTTGGAAGTACATTTTTTCTGCGTTTGACGATGTAAAAATTGGAAAAAGTGCGATATTTAGAAATTTACAAAATCGGAATAAAAATAAATAAAAGTTAAATTTGATTGTCTGCTATTGCAATTCGTAAAATTACGTAAGCGTTATGCATAGATATTTTGGTCCTTTATTCCTTTATTATATAGATAGATTGCACTGGAACACAGTAACTGTTGAAGAACATTGTAATTTATTGCCTCGGACACCCACAGAAACCAAGATTAGATTAATATGAAGAAAACAAAACATGCTCGAATTTCACCAAATTATTTAGCTGAGATAAGTAAATCCATATATTGTCCTCATAATTTATAAATAATATTGGTATTTAAATTGTTTTACTAATTTCAACATTGTTCTAATAACCGCGATAAATCGAATTTCCCATTTATAGAACGTGTTACAACTTTATAAACGACAATGAAGACAATTTAACATATCTTACTCAACAATAAATAGAAGAATACGTTTCAATGGTATATACCAGTTTATCTGCTAAATAAGTACTCAAAAATCAAAATGTAAATCATGAAGTATGCATGAATAAAATACAGAAAATGCTATATAATTTTACACATGAATTGTTCCGTATAATTTTCACTGACGATGTGCAGTATGATAGTGAAAATAAATACGCTTGTATTCATTTATCTAACATATTCAGTGCCAAATTTTGTCTCAGATTTTAAATATGAAATGATAACTACCACTACGGAAACAATTTTTTTTTTTTTTTTTTTTTTTTTTTTTTTTTTTTTACACAGTTAAAGTTATTATAATTGTAGGATCGAATGTATTTCCAAAATTATATAAGCAGTTTTAATATAACGAGATTAGTATCGTGACGTTCAGTGTGTTAATATTTAGTAAATAAGTATAGTAAGTAAAATGTTCAAAATCATAGATCACATCTAATAGATCTTTTTTAATTTATTCGTTGTTGCTGCTAGTTTTGCGTGAATGGTACTGGTTTGAATGCTACTAGGAATTCTTCTTGTAGAAGTGAGGATAAATTTCTTTTTACTAGCATCAACTAAAAGTGACAGATATCTTTTCCTCGAAATTTCTTAAGCATGGAGTTGAATTATTTTTTTTTATCAGCACATTCATTCTGTGTGTTTCATACATTAAAACAGAATCCTTTTCTGTGAGCTTGCGTAGAGCATGAGCTAATCTTCACAAATATTGTGTGAATTTTTCTAACTATATTATAATACCCAAGAATCTTTGCCGTATTCTGTGAAGTTTGGTGTATTGCTTTTGTTTTCTTAATGTCTGCCGTAATACATTTATCTGATTAAAAGAAAAAAAAGTATGATATCCATGTCTTGATGGTTGCTGGGACATGCTGTTTTTTCGGTGCATTGTTTACTGACATTTATGTTTTCATCCTTCATGTATATGGAGGTGGTGTTGATTTATTTGTACACTAATGATGAGAGTCCCAATACTCACGAAACACATACGTCTGTTGATTTTCAGAGTGCTTGATTTGTATATATTGTGTGTTCAAACGTTGTTTTTAATGATTCAAAAAGGTTTTTTAATGATTCATTATTATCTTAATTCGCTGCCTATAGACCCACTACATCTATAAGCCAGAAACAAGTTACCTAGGTCGGAAAACAATCCTTTGATATCGTAGATCCACCGACCAAAACTTCCTTCGGCTCTAACAAGGGGGGAAATACCCAGATATTTCTTTAACGCTCCATGAAAATATAATTGACAAATTAAAATTCCATTGGCATTATTTTACTGAAATGTAGAGCTGATATAAATAATAAAATGTGACAAAAAAAAAAGAATAATACACAAAAACATATAGTAAAACTACTTATAATAGAGTTAATCTATAAAATTTAAAATTACTTATACTTTATCACAATTAACAAACATATAAAGCAGAACCTTTTTTACCTTTTCATATTTAAGCTAAAAACAGTTGTTACTAACTAATATTTACAAAAAAAGTTAACAGAAGCGACAAAAAGAAATTTTAGTACTTTTAAGGGGTTTTTTTCACTATGCTATGCCTTGTTAACACTATATTTTACCTGTATTTTACTTAAACTTAATAAACAAATTAAATAAATATCGTGTGCAATTGAACTTACTAGAATCGATAGCTGAACCTCAAATTTTGAAATTTAGACGTTACCTTTCGTGGACTACTGTTTGAATACGTTGCTCAATATTTATCCTATATATTCTGTCTCACTTCGTTAATTATTTCCCCTATAGAATTTGTCTATATTTTGTTTGAAATGGTTTAAGTACCCAATTCTTCATCAGATTTAAACGGAAATCTGTAAAGATCGTGCGATGCTAATCTAGAACATATTCGAGAAATTATGCTCACTCTCATATACACATTTAAAACTTGATTACATTTTAAAAAATGAAAACAATGGTGGATGATTGATATTTAACGTATAAATTAAAATGTTTTGATAGAAAACGTTGCCAAAAAAAGTTTGGATCTTATTGTATCATTAATCTCGACGCTAGTTCATCTATCTGTGTTTAAACCAAAGCTTTGCAGTGAAAAGTATAACATTATTTAGTCCCCAGGGTACCTGCGTAAAGATTAAATTGTTGTAAATAATGGCACACACTTTTAGACATCATTAAGTAGATGCCTTTCTGCTGTCAACACGAAAAAATAAATAAAATTAATGACTTCAAAACTATGAGAAAAAATTAGCGCTTTGGGCGTAAGAAAGATTAAGATAGCTTTGTTGATGTGCTTTGAGATACATATATGTAATTAAAGAAGATCAATTATATGCTTGCGCTTATTACAAAATAATTTTGCAATGCTTTAAGTTATTTTGATAAGCTATTTTAAATTTGAAATTATACTAAATAACATGAAAATTTTCTGTGAAAAATAACAACTATTGTTCTAATTGTATGTTATAAAAACCTAAGTTATTTATCTGTCATTAAAAAATAAATACCAGCCTTTCTGTTTATTTGAGCCACGGTCCATCATTAACAAGTACTTTGACAGATCGATTACATCTTCTTAATGTTTATCCATTTTCAACCCCTTGGGGACAAGCGACACGTATACGTGTCACATGAAACGCTCATAATCCTTGTTTTTCCTCACCAGTAAAATTTTACTGTAAAATTTGCCTTATTTAATCAGCGCATTTTCTCAATTCAAGAAGACACAAATTTCTGATTTTAAAAAACGGTGACAAAAGATAAAAAATTTCGTAAAAGGTTCCCGTCCCGAAGGGGTTAAAATCAATTTGTTCCGAACAATAAAACATTATTATTTTTACAGAAATCTCTTTTAAAGTAAAAACCATTGGTCCTGAAAAACTTCGACTTTTGGTTAGCAATAGAATTTTAAGTTTTAGTACATCTTGAAAACGATTTGACTGATTTTAGGAAATGCCAGTCCATAAGTTTTCTATATAACTATCTATCTGTCAATCTATCTGTATGTAAGAGACACAAGCATTACCGGCGCTCTATCTCAAGAACGGCACGGAGTTTAAGAAAACTTCATATTCTAAACATTAAATATTTGAATTTTTCGCATTGTCAATTAAAGGTAAAACCAACAGATTAAAAAATGACCATGTCGGAAATCGAAACTGTATGCTTGGAATACTGCTCCAATGCTCTGCCTTTTGAGCTACGAGGACAATACTTAGCCTGACATCTCTCTCTGTCTTTAAGGCTGCAACCGTAACACGAGACAGAAAACGTCTTCGTGGGCAAACATTCCTTCGGCGAAACATGAGACGCAGGGTTGTGTCTCGTGAAGACTTTTCCATCTTAAAAACACAAGAACAACGTTTAAAAATGCACAAATAATACGTAAAACGCTGCAAACAGCTGTTTCGAATCTACTTGCGAGATTCTTCTTCATTGCAAGATAGAGCAAGGCACAGCGTGCTAGAAAAAGCAAGGCTGGGCAAAACGACAGAGACTGACAAAACGCCGTCTTACATACCCGATACGGGTAGCGAATGCGCCAAAAACAACCAATGAGACAGAAGCAGCATGAAATACCCGAGTGGACAAGTAGCGACATCTACGGGAGAACGAGAGAAAAAGAAACCAAAGGAGGGGGAATTAAATTAATGCTTTCCAAATACTTGGAAAATCAGGAGTACCAGATAAGTCATTGACTAAGGAGTGAGAGTTTTTAATGATGTGGTAAGCTTCCCAAAAATCAAGATCAAAGTTAGAAGAACATTTTTGTATAACGAAGCCAGAGGAAAAATTGAACTTATGTTGAAAAGACAAACAATGTTGAGCAACAGCAGAACGTTTAAGCTCCTCATTTTTAGGGTTTCGTTCATCTGACGAAACCCCATTCGTCTCGCTCCTGTGTCTTTCCCTCCGTCTGTCCGTCTGTCTGTCTGTCACAGAGCCCGTTCTCAGAAACTATAAATATTGGAGACTTGGAATTTTGCATACTAATAGATGAACACCACACATCATACGACAAATCATAAAATTTTGAAAAAGTCGTACATTTAACCCTTTGGGCTCCCACGTGTGTATTTTAAACAATTCTTTCTAAGTGAGTCCCTAATTAGGTTGCAGGAGGGAAATTTTGCGTACTTATAGATGGACACCTCAGATCAAATGAAAAATCATAATTTTTTTGAAAAAATCGTACATTTAACCCTTTGGCCTCCCACATGTATATTTTAAACAGTTATTTCTATGTGAGCCTCTAATTAGGTTGGAAGCGTGAAATTTTGCATACTTATAGCTGAATACCTCACATCGAACGACAAATCATAAAATTTTGAAAAAGTCGTACATTTAACACTTTGGGCTCCCACATGTGTATTTTAAACAATTCTTTCTAAGTGAACCATAATTAGGTTGGAGGCGTGAAACTTTGCATACTTATAGCTGAATACCTCACATCAAATGACAAATTATAAAATTTTGAAAAAGTCGTACATTTAACCCTTCGGGCTCCCACATGTGTATTTTAAACAATCCTTTCTAAGTGAACACTAATTAGGTTGCAGGCGTTAAATTTTGCGTACTTATAGATGGACACCTCAGATCAAACGGCAATCATAAAATTTGGAAAAAGTCGTACATTTAACCCTTTGAGCTCCCACGTGTGTATTTTAAACAATTCTTCCTATGTGAGCCCCTAATTAGGTTGGAGGAGTGAAATTTTGCATACTTATAGCTGAATACATCACATCGAACGACAAATCATAAAATTTTGAAAAAAGTACATTTAACCCTTTGGGCTCCCACATGTGTATTTTAAACAATTCTTTCTAAGTGAACCCTAATTAGGTTGGAGGCGTGACATTTTGCATACTTATAGCTGAACACCTCACATCAAATGACAAACCATAAAATTTTGAAAAAATCGTACATTTAACCCTTAGGGCTCCCACATATATATTTTAAACAATTCTTTCTAAGTGACACCCTATTGAGGTTGGAGGTATGAAATTTTGCATACATATAGCTGAACGCCTCAGATAAAACGACAAATCATAAAATTTTGAAAAAGTCGTACATTTAACCCTTTCAGCTCCCACATGTGTATTTTAAACAATTCTTTCTATGTGAGCTTCTAATTAGGTTGGAGGCGTGAAATTTTGCATGCTTATAGCTGAATACCTGACATCAAATGACAAATCATAAAATTTTCAAAAATTCGTACATTTAACCCTTTGGGCTCCCACATGTGTATTTTAAACAATTCTTTCTGAGTGAGTCCCTAATTTGGTTGCAGGCGTGAAATTTTGCGTACTTATAGATGAACACCTCAGATCAAACGACAAATCATAAAATTTTGATAAAGTCGTACATTTAAACCTTTGAGCTTCCACATGTGTATTATAAACAATTCTTTTTAAGTGAACCCTAATTGGGTTGGAGGCGTGAAATTTTGGATACTTATAGCTGAACACCATCATGCGACAAATCATAAAAATTTGAAAAAGTCATACATTTAACCCTTTCGGCTCCCACATGCGTATTTTAAGCAATTCTTTCTAACTGAGCCCCTTATTAAATTGGAGGTTTGAAAATTTGCATACTTATAGCAGAACACCTGCGGCCAGGATACAAATCATAGAATTTTGTAAAAGTCTTACGTTTAACCCTTTGAGCTACACATATGTCTTTTAAGCAATTCTTTTTAAGAGAGCCTCTAATTAAGTTGGAGACATGAATTTTTGCATACGTATAGCTGAATACCTCAGACCACACGACAAATCATAAAATTTTCAAAAAGTCTTATATTATTTACTCCTCCGTGCTCTAACTTGTATATTTTAAGCAATTTTTCTGACCTCCACCCTTTTCACCTGGGGAGCACTTTTCCAACTTTTGCCGACACCCCTTTGACCATTCTTTCATATTATGCACCATAGCCTTTCATATTTTAGTTCCACCTTTTACCACCAGGGGCGCTTACTTATGTCGGGTGCTATGGGTCCAATCCCCTCGACTAATATATCTATGGATAGTATGTAAAACGGAGTTTCGTTCGGATAAAGGTTTGTTTAGAATAGAGTGCGCCTCTTGTTGCGAAATGTGGAACTAACAGATTTTTCAAAAGGATAAAGTGTTTTGAAAGGAATATTAAACGAAACCCTCTGTGCGATCGTTTATCACACTTACCCACTTGTTAACATAACCTTCATGCTCTTTTAAACGAAATCTAAGAGCGCATTTAGTCTGGTCAATATAAGAAAGTCCACACTGGCAAGAGATTTGGTAAATACCCCAGTTATTTATACGATCAATGGGGTGTTTGAGATTTGAAAAACAGATTTTATTAACAGGAGAAAAAATAATATTAAAATCAAACCTTCTTAAGATTTTAGCAACTTGCTGGTTTATTTAAAGAAAAAATGGCAACTGAAGTATTAGAGTTGGAATTAAATTGCTTTTCAGAATGGACCGGTTTCGTCAATTTCTTATAAATATAATCTATAATATTAAAGGAATTACCACGATCAGCAGCAATAGCGTTGAGTTAATTAAGTTCAGCACTAAGTAACTGAGGAGTGGAACAAATATTGGTAGCCCGAAAAACAAAAATATTGAAATCAGCGAATTTCTGGTTAGGAGGATGAGTAGAATACCTATTAGGTGAGAGAATGACAGCAAGAGGTTTACGAAAGTTTCTGCCAGTCTCCCACATTATAGGTATTCTACTCATCCTCCTAACCAGAAATTCACTGCCTTCAATACATTTGTTTTTATTATTTATTATTTATTGTTGTATTATCTGTGCATTTTTAAGCGTTGTTTTTCTGTTTTTTAATATTTTTGCTCAAAGGCTTTATTTGCTATTATTTTACTTTTCCATCTCGTTTTGCAGTTGCAGACTTACCGATATATGTCAGCGAGAGTCCAGGATGGGTATTAATGTAGAACACTGAGGCGTTATTCCAAGGATCTGTGTTTAATTCCCGGCTCGACATTTTTCACCCCGATTGTTTTTAAAGATAGTTAGCAATGTGAAAAATTTACGTATACTAAATTCGAGCGTAATTTCACTCCGGAAAATTAATTAAAAAATTACTTAAAATTTATACTTCATATTCTGTTACACATTGACATAAATTGGTGCTGATTAAGTTTTAATGTAAATCCTCTATAGGTCCACTCTTATGCTTCTTTTTTAATAATTTCTATCAAAGCTTTGTCTCAAGAACGAAATATTGTTATTTAATTGGTGTTGCAGATGCTTTGAATTTTGCATATGATAATTTTGAAATGGCCATAACATGTGGGTGTGTGAGCAATGTATGTAACCATCATCGAAAGTTCGAATTAAAAAATAAAAATATTTCATTCCTCTTTAATATAAAATTTAACATTTTGCATTATATCATTTAATGAAGATTGTAACACAAATGAACATATAAGTGGATATAACCACGTCCTAATACATCTTGCATGGGATCACTCGGAAATGCATTCTTATAAAAAATTTACTAAAATGGATCAATTTACTCAAGGAAATTTTTTTATATAAGAAACAAATGAAATGTTGAATATTAAAGGTTAGCTTCTATTTTTTTTTTATTTAATATCAATAGAAAATCGCATTTTTATTTAGAATATTATGTACTGAAGAGTAATATAAAAATTAGTTTCTTTTATTTTTTCTGAAATTACATTTAAATCTGTATTTTATGGATTTTTAACTCTTTAATCTCTTAACACTTAACAGTTGTTGAATACACATACATACGTAAGGTAAAGCTATGTGAATCTGCGCACAATTCAACGGAATAATGATAATAAAAATGAACATAATTTTTTTGCTAAACTCTCCATGAATAATTTTGAATTTCATTTGTTATTTTTGCATTTCCATTTGTATCTGTTTGTATGCTGTAATTTAACAGAACAACTGTAATAAAACCGAGAAAGCTATTTTGCGCAATCTCTCCATACCGGTTTGGTGTGTTTGCGCACATGGGTAGGATAAATTGTTTTTAATAATAACTACAATTAAACTGTTAACAATTATAATTATATTTAAATACTTTCTTGTGAGGTTTTTGTGATCAAATATTATTGTATTAGAAGATAATATTTCAACTTAATGACAAAAAAGACTTAAAAATGAAAGAATTTAAAGAACAGTTAAAGAATTTCAATTGAAGAAAGAATAAAAAATAAATAAAAAATAAATAAGCCCATACAAGTTTGCAAAATAACATTGAGTTACTCAATAACACGTTTAACGTAAAATGAGTTCATTTTCATTTTTAAAGTTTCAAATTTTTTGTTTGCTGTCCAAAGTTCTCTTCGATAACAACCAATGCAATTATTGGTGTAAATGGTGCAGCTTTCGTGCAATATCTGCTACAAGTCATACATTAAATCCAGTCACTAGTCAAAGTTGTCTTCTGGTGCAGTTCCAGACATTCAGTGCACTCATTCTCACTGCCCTTCTTTTTCTTTCATTTAAGTTTTTTTTTTCTTTTTTTATTCCTTCAACTGTAGCTCTTCTAATATATTGAGCTGTCCTGACACTTAACTCAAGATGTATTTGCATAAACGAGAAAAAATAAACTTTTCCTTCCAACTTATTATAAAAAAATGCATTTATTAGAAAATTTAGCTTTAGTTTACAAATTTAATTTACTAGCAAATTAATTGCTCTTTAATTAACAAAAATGTATACATAATTAATTATTAACAACTGTATTATTAATTTATTGACAAAAAATTATATGAAATTAATATAATAACAAATGTATTATTAATTTTTTAACAAAATATTTTACCTGCGAAAGTATTTATTAGCAAATTAATTTCTTGCCAAATTTAATTTATTTCATTATGTGTTTTCCAAATATTATTTCAAAATTGATTCATTTTTAAGTTTTTAATGCAATTTGCAATGTATGTAAATTTACCAATAGCTGCGTATTCTCTCCTAACAAGGAAACTAATGAGAACAAAGCGCCATTTCTTCTAATTAGCATATGCGCAGATTCTCCAATTTCGGTAGGAAAGATTACGCGGCATTTTATTTTAACATGGCCGCTTCTGAAAAGAAACGTTGGTATTCACACCTTTAGTCCAGTCTAGTAGCTTATGAGAAATCGTTTAAGTTTCAAATATTTTATACTATTGCTATTGTATCGAAATTCTAACGAATAGTTGTAAAAATTCAAGCACGTACCTTGGGAAAACCAAAGATATTAGCAATGATTTATCCTAGGTGCTCGAAACAGTCAGCACGCACATGTTAGTAGACACTCTACTACTGCTATTGTACTCGTTGAACTACCTGGAGTCACTGCGCGCGCATTCTAATCTTTCCTTCCGACTCTCTTTGTGCGCAATCTCTCTGACCGCGCAATCTCTACGAGCGCGCAATCTCTCTTGGCTTTACCTTACATATATACTATACACACACACACACACATATTTATACATACATATAATAATTATTTTAGTATTGATTAATAAAAAAAAAGGATATCATTTAGATCAGATAGAACCGCATTAACGAATAGTAAGTCTTGCTTTGATTTCAAGACAGATATTTTGTTATTCAATAAAGTGAAAAGTACTTTTTTCAATATTTGGTATTAATTCGGAATTTCTGAATAAGAAGAGGTCGGAATCTGAAAGTCAATCTTATTGTTTTGTATTTTGAATGTCCCTTTAAGAACACAAATCACGTTTTCATATTTCGATTTATAGGAAAATTTTTGTAATGATACACGAAAGATTTATTTGAAACAACTTCATTAAACTACTTATTTTAATATACCACTAAATGTTTGCTGTGGTTAAAACGGAAACAGATTTTCATGTGAAAACTGATATTGGGATATTTATCGGCTTCCATACACACGAATATATTGCTTCTAAAATAAATACAGCTTCTCGGAAATTCGATAATATATAACGAGTTTATATAAACGAGGATATGTATTTGAAAAAGATTAGAAATTGCTGTACATTGATGGAATGGGCAGGGAAGATATTTCAGAGTCATTGGATAACGTTTAGTGATATAAAATCTGAGTAACACAAGCTATCAGCTATGTATTAATCATTATCTAAGTAGCATATATATATTAGGAATGACGGTCATGCACATAAAATATTTCATTGAGAGTTAATTACAAATTGATTTTAAAAACTTTATTAAATTCTCGTTTTATAAGTATGCATAATGTAATCAAAATGCATCAGAGTTCACAGAAAGTAGTTAGTCTATTAATTTTTTCGTTATTATTTCTTTACGCAGGTATATCATGATATTAATATAAAATAATCTAAAATCTCTAATTGTTTGTCAATCTTAAAGGGTTTATTAACTTAAAACTGTCTTAAAATATTAGGCACATATTAAAATATGATATTAAAAATATAAGAATAAATAAATAGAATGCGCAAAATGTAATTCAAATGACATATAATAGAAAAAAAATACAAATAATTTTTTTTTCATTTTTGTTTAAAAAAAAAAATAAATAAATAAATAAAAAATAAATAAAAAAAAAAAAACAGTCTTAAATCTTTTTGCGCATTGTACAAAATTTAACAAATTCTACGTTTGTTCAACGAACTTATCATTCCAACAAATCAATCTTATTTCAGCGATATAACAACTAATATTCTATTCCTATTTGTTATTTAAGATAACGCTATGGAATTCACAAAACAGTTCATTAAAAATATATTTATCTTGAGATTGAAAGATAAGCACCATACTGATATTTTAATCATTTAAACAGAGATATATACCAAGAGCTTGCTAGGAGAACAATAACAAGCAAAAAGCAGGATGCGGGAGGCCATGTGTAACAAGTGCTTAAACAGATTGAAAAATTAGTGTAAAAACAAATGTCATAAAACAGGTTTTCAAAAATTTCGGTGTCAAAACATTCAATACATAGGAGCATAACAGGCAGCAAGACCATTTTTTAATTCAAATGACTTACAAATCGCACATAAAACCACACCATAAAAAGTTCCGAATGAATAATATAATACACGTTGCAAAATACAGGCCCCGCAAATAGGGACACGTGGATTATCGTAGCACTCGTCGACGAAAATATGCGAGATCTGGATAGTCCTGCTGGTTGATATTGTTCCTGACATCACCTCAGAAAACAGCAATGTTCTTTCTCCAGTAGAAGATAAGTCGGCAAGATTCTTATTCTATGATATGCGATTGGGCTTTATGATCAAACCTACTCGGAATTTCACCGCAAATTCAACAACGTAAAAGCTATAATAGAGCAACATCTACTTCCGTTTAATAACATCTATGTCCATCCTGAGTGGTGATTTCACCACGACATTACTTCAATCTTCCAGTCGCTGTCCGTACGAAGCATAAACATTTAATATTGGACAGCATTAAGTTCAGGCTTAAATCCAATTGAGACTTCAGGTAACTTACACCGTGAAAGAGTCAAAAATCGAAAGCAATATAAATCAACTAAAGAACTAAACGGGTATTCTACTCCAGAAATAACATTTCAAACACTAACTGATTCGATGGAAATACGATTATTCGAAGTTATCTAAAACTATTTTAAATACTGCACTGCTTAAAAAAATTAGGGGAGCACATGGTTTTAACAAAATTGCGCAAATATTTAGACCGATAAGTAACATAAATTAAAACATCCATAAATTAAAGCATAGTAGAAAACAGATAAGGAAAATTTCACATGCAAATTACAGTTTATGATGTCCAAAATTAGAAAAAGGAGATAAGTACAGAAATCGGGATTTTTCAGAAACGTCTGTTTCACGGTTCTCAGTTGTAAAATTCAACTACTCAGCTTTAGTTTCGATAAAAGGTGACTTGAAAGTGTCACAACAATATGATTTTCCGGAATCCATGGCTTTGCATGTCACAGCGAAGTGTAGCGGACTCTGTTGGGATCGCAAGAAGTATCAATGCAGGCTGTGGAATTGATTTTAAGACACATGTAATGGTAGACATCGACAAGGGCAAGGTCGGCCATGCGCTACTACAGAAAAAGATGACCGATATATCCTGTCACAGCTCGTCGAGACGGAACGGGTAATGCTACTCTGCTGCAAACACAGATGTTCTTGGCCACAGTACGAAGTGTGTCCAACCAAACAATCTGAAATAGGCATACTCAGGGTGGTCTCTATGCCCGTAAGCCAATAGTCCGCATTTCATTGATCTCAAGCAAGTGTGCGGCCCAATGAAGGTGGGTAACTGAACATCGAGTTTGGAGGCAACGTTGTTGGAGTCAAATTCTGTTTACAGACGAGTCCCGAATCAGTATGGATGTGACATCCGATGTCTTTTGGCATGGAGAGAAAGAGTAACTAAAAATAATAACGCATTCGTTCGTGAAAGATCACATTACAGACGAGGTGGGTTGATACTATGGGCGGAATCAGCATAGATGGACGTACCGGCCTGCATATCATTCGGAATAGCACTTTGACGGTCCGAAGTTAAACAGGCGAGATACTGAGACCTCATGCCTTATATTATGTTGCAGCATTTGGTGATTTCTTTTTTTCCATGCATGATAATGACAGATTGCATACAGTTCGTCTAGTGGAGAACATTCTTAAAGTTGAAACAATACTGCATATGGATTAGCCAACATGCTCTCCTAACCTGAATCTTATAAAGCATGTGTGATACACACTCGGGCGATGCATTGCAGCGAGACTGGGGCCTCCTTTTATTTTCCGGGTCTTGGAAATTGCAGTTTTTGAGGAGTGGAGCAGTACTCCCCGAAAACTTATTGATAATGTCACTGAATACATGGAAAACAGGTATACGAAAGTTTTACCTATCCGAAGGGACCACACGTCATATTAAATGCCTTGGATCATTCCTAAACAGTACTTTTTTTTACCTTTACATGTAACCAAATTGTTGCCCTAAACCATCTTTTTACATTCTACCCATGGTTTCAAAGAATTAAACCTCTCTTGCAATTTTTTGCGTCTTTTTAAGTGTATTGCTCATTGATACACATGTTACTCTAAATTTTTTGCCCATGTATGGCTGTCTCGCACTGTTCACTTGACTTTTTTGCTTGCTCCCCTAATTTTTTGAGCAGTGTACTTACTATTAAATAGCATTATCTAAAAGTGTTAAATGGTTTATTTGTTTTATTGTAACTAAACGTTTGAGAGACTGCATACTTACACATTTTAAATGGATTTTATAAAAGTTATGATAATAAATCCATTTATTCATTTAACATGATTTATTTTAATTATTTTACAGAAATTTGTAAGAAAATAATACCTATCTGTTTATGGAATATAAACATGTTAACCACTGGGCACTTTTCGTGCTATGTTATATTTTTGAATATTTGTATTTAAAAAAAAAAAAATTATGGCTAATGTATATCAGTGTGAAACCCAGTTCGATATTTGATGTTGCAGGTAGCAAACTGTTTATTAAAATAATAAATTTTCAAAATACAACTGTATTTAAAAGTGGATGTTGGCTTGATGTCCTTCAGTAAATAATAATATTTTTGCAGCTTTTTTAGAAGACGTGGAATGAAGAATTTAAAATTGAGTATTTTAAAATGGTAATGACCATTTGATTAGACCACAGGTTCTTAAATTGTTATCAGCGGATCCCAATGTGCTCGAAGAGTGCTATCACGGTGTACACGAATGTCTATCATTCAAACTTTTACTTGCAAATACATTGAACGAAAAGTTAATTATAAAATCAAGAAATAAAGTGTAATAAATTTATAATTTTACATTAGTTTAAATATCCTCTTTTCGTTATGTTATAGTATAGCTGTTCTGCTTCTCTAAGAGTAATCTAAACATTTTCAAATATTTTATCTAACTTGCTTTTTAAAGAAAATATACATATATTTTTAAATATGTTTTGTTTAAAATGCGTTTTTTTTAAGGTAAACACCATTACTATTATTTTTTTTTTCTCTCTTTATCTTGAAAATATTTTTGATAGCGTCTTTTCATCAGGACATTGCTAAATTGACTACGATTTATGTTTTTTCTTAAATTTATTCTTTCGTGGACCTTTTGTTTTGTAGTAGCATAAAATCTTCATTTTCCTATATGTGTTTATAATGCATGTAGGCTCTAGTGTATCGTTACTACTACTATATTAATGTAATATTTTGTATATTATAGGAATATTTTGTACGATTCCACTTACGAGTATAATTGATCTTTTAATTGTTAGTCATCTGCTGAGGCGCAAAACTGCTCAATGAAATGCTGTGTAATTTTACAGGGTTCGTACAGGTCCTTGAATTTCCAGACTAAGAAATATTTCGATATCAGTTTTATTCATATGGAAGATCTCTCCTTAAATAATTTGCAATTTCGTCCGTTTAAACTATATATATATTTTTTTTTATACTAAAAAAATATATACTGATATTTGGCATTGAAAATAACGGTATCCGTACGAACCCTCTTCTAGAAAGAAAAGACAAAATATTTTCAGAAAAGCCACATTTGTCAAAAATGAAAAACATTATATAGACAAATTCAATAGTGAACCAGAAAAGTACATGTTTTATGTAACTTGAAAAAACATTATAAGGCAATAGTTATATTCTTTGGCTAAAGAACATAAAATCGATTTCTTCTGATATTTCAGAAACAGCTTTCCTTAAAAAACAGGCCAAAAAAAGTATAAGCGACATCTGTATTTTAATATTTTGTTTCTAAAAAATGTATTATGATTTGATTTTAAGATACAAATACATTCCATAAACTTATATACGTACTAGGGGGCTCTGCCCCCTGCAAGCTACGCTCGCCAACCCCCGTTCAGACACCGCAGAATCTAAAAACACGGTAATTTGATGGGTTTTAAAAATATTAGAGAAGATTGAATTATACCGAAAAAAGCTGTGCAGATATCCCTGCAAACGGGTTTCTACTCAATTCACTCTGATTTTAAAAATTTAAGGGCCAATCAGTTGCTGTTAAGACATTTGAATGGTTGTTTTCCTTTTTGATTAAAGAGGATCAGTTAAACATTTGAAAAGAAGCTAAAATAAAATAAATTAAGTATAAGAGTCTTTGTCTCCCGGTATTTTAAAACAATCTCTATAACAATAGCCTAAGTCATTTGACTATCATCAACAGTTTCAGGCGGACCACTTCGCTTTTTATACTCTAGGTTCCATTTTGGTACTTTAATGTTAGCCAGACACAGGTGATAAGTCGTCAAATATTATTCTATCGCCATCATTTCATCTATATTATAATAGTTCAAGTCGTCAACTACCATAAACAAATACGTCTGATCCCTTCGCCGTTCATATGAAAGTTTGGCAAAGATGCCATATACGTCCCATATTGGCGTGATTTTTTATCGACGCCAATTTAAGGAACGGATCAACAGCATAAACAGCAACATCCGGCTTACCATATCAAGCAAAATAACGATACTTTGGCGCCAGTTATGTGCCCGTTGCGTATATGACATTGGCGTCAGAAAAAAATCGCGCCAATATGGGACCGTAAGTTTTCTATTTTGATTAAAAAATCATTTTTTTTTTCGAATAAAACTACATAAAAGTTGCAATGATCGCAAAGAATTCTAGGTACTGTGACGCTTGCAGGATGCAAATCTCGCCAATAGCTTTTTTTCCACTCGCCAGTTAGCATTTTTTTTTTTTTTTCGAGTGGTAATATTTGGCCAGATACGCACCGCAGGTTTTGCGTGATTTTAATTTTTTTACGAAAATTTGACGAAAACCTCGTTTTCAAATAGCAGTTACATATGCATTTTTGGTATTCTTTAGATATCCCGACGACCAAAAATCTGTCGCCAAACTATAAGAACAAATGCCAATAATGGCTGACCGTAAATGTCACATTCACTTGACTTTAAGCAAGTTACACGCGTTTACGTCATCAAGTTATTTTTATTTCGACGTTTTATTCGTATATTTATTAATTCTATACTAATTTATTTGTTCTTTCGTTATTTAAAATGAAAATTACGTCAATTTGTATAATTTGGCGAGTGTTTTGTCGATTTATATAATTTGGCGAAATTGGCCGACGACGGAATAACTAAGTAGTACTGTATTTATTAATTATTTTCTATTACTTTCTAAAGGAAATATAAAAAAAAAATAATTAATAATAATAAAACAAAATAATTTATATAATTTGTAAAAAAAAAAAGTAAATAAACCTTTATTCTCAAATAAACAACAATAGCCGGGTTACCATGTCAACCTTTTCTGAAATCTAAAAAAAAAATATATCTGTTTGATTAAAATGTGAGATGCCATCATTAGAAAAATGTTTATAAAATTAGAAAAAAATTAATATTTCGAAATCTAATTCAAATTTAAAAATTCTAATACCAGTTTTGAAATCTGCGGATCAATATTGATTTTTGGTATTAATTTCATCGCAAAGTATTCAATGTTTTAGGAGAAATCGCCGTGAAACATAATCAGTTGTTTAATCAGCCGATTCATACTTCCATTTCATAAATTCGTCTCATTAGGATTTTATATATATAGGGTAGATGTAAATATGTTAGATTTTTGTTGATGAAAAAGAATGATTGCTTTGAATAATAATGTAATGTTAGAATAACTAATTAATTACATTCATAAACTTATTAGTTGACGATTTCAAAATCACCCTTATACAGTGTGTCCACGTATAACCTGACCTACCTTTATTTACGCAACCGTTGGTCCTAGATGCATACTTCCGATTACAAAAGTGGTCAAAATTAGCTGCAGAGTGAAGATAAAAAAAGTTTGAAGCGAATAAACAATTTAGCAAACAATTACAGAATGTAAGTTTTTATACGGTCCCCGGACCTATAAGTTATATTTAGTAAAATTTTCCTGTTACACTGACAAGTAAGGCAAAAAAAGTCCCGTTATTCTACGATTAAAATTGACCGAGTAATAGCTGTTGAAATTTTGAGCATATTTTTTGCTGCAAATTAGGGATCATTCACAAATTTAGTAGAAATATAATTTCGTCAGATATATTAAAGAAATAGTTGAGAGTAAAATTAGCATTGCAATATAAATTTCAAATCTTTAATCATTCTGATATATTACTGCATAATATGCAATTTGTACTGAAGATACAAGAGGATAAAAATAACAGAATTTTTGTTAAATAAAAGGGTGAAAAACAAAAGCCTCAATTCTTTACAAAAAGTATACATATTTTAAAATGCTTTTAGATTACACCGTCTTTCAAATTTTACTTTGTACCACATTTTTTTAGCTTTTGAAAATTGGTTCACGTGTATTTTTTAGCTCTGAATCCGTAAATGACCTCCATTTTAAACCATCACGTCAGGATTTTTCTCAATCTCAAAGTTAAAAAGCTCAAAGTTAAAAGTGAACCCCGCCCCCCTCCCTTCCCAACCTCATCTGACCCCTCAGCTGTTTAAATGTAAGAAACCCAGTATAAGCCATAAAATTGAATAAATTATTGAATTAAATAAAATTAAACTGAATAAAAAAGTCTTCCCCTATTTTATAGTATCAGATTTTTCGCTATTTTTGAACCTTGAAATTTACGATTTGCGAAAAATCCTGACATGATGGTTAAAAGTGAAGGTAATTTTTTTATTTAGCATTAAAAAAGTACATAAAACGTAATTATAAAAGTTAAAAAACACAACCATGCAGGTTTATGTTATCTAATCTAAAACCATTTCTTAAATTTGTTGACGGTAATTAATCCGAATTTTTTTGTGTTATCCTCTAACATAAGATGGTACGCGACGAAAATCATAATAATATTACATTATAATCGGATTTAAGTCAATATGTAAAATTTTAACTTCGATCGGACATTTGAAAGTCTTTTAAAGATCGAGCATAAATTTTAAACAGGAAAGACGATCGTTGCAAGTCATATAAAACCTTATGAAAATAACTAAGTAGTACCAAAAATACATATGTCAATCGCTGTTTTCGTCTTTGATTAAGTAAAATAAGATAAACATTTCAAAATAAGCTAATATAAAAGGTATTAAATAAACAGAATCTTTGTCTCCCGGTATTTTTTAACAAAGCGAAAAGAAAGTTCTTTTAAATAAGACATTTTAAAATAATTGTTTTTAATCTGACGTAATTTTGGCCAAACTATTCTTTCTCTTTTCAATACTCACGTGAAAATATTTGTGTTAGAAATAAAATGTTATTTGCGCTTTCCTAAAAAAAATAGTTGAAAAGTATCCTCTCAAAATATCAAATAAATGTCTAGCACAATTTCTAAATTTAAACCGTTTTGCAATATTATTTGGTGTTCATTTTATGTAATAAATGTAATGTAACGTAAATATGACGTAATTTCTCCTATTTAAGGCTTCTAACGCATGTTAATAAATTTATTATTTTACAAATTCCTTTCTCTCTTAAAATTCACGTGTAATTATAGTTTTTATGACGTAATTTTTAATAAGTTCCTGCTTTTTGTACATAATTATTTAATTCTAATTCCAAATGTTTTTTTCTGTTCATAATAGTCACGTGTAAATAAATTTTTAATTTATTACACGTATAAATATTTTTTTTTTTTGAAGCAAACATTATTGTTTCCGCTGTTTATACAGTTGGCAACAGTTTAAATTAATATCACTTTCTAAAATCTGTAAAAAATATCTCTAGAAATCCTGAAAATTTGAATTTAAAATAGAAATAAAACCTCAAAAATTAGCCAAATTAAAAAAAAAGAAAACAGTCTGCACACCGGGAACTTCAAACGTATAAAATGATCTAAAAATGATTAAATTCCTATGTACAGTTTTTGCTCCTATAAAACATTTTTAATGGAACGATTTTGTCCAACTTTGGCATTAAATATCTCTTAAAATAATTCTTCGATTTGAAAACTGTCTGCATCAGCGTGTTTATCAAACATTTCTGTATAATACTACCGATTTTCATATTTTTGTATGCATTATTTTTCTTAATATTAACGAAGAAAGACCTCTGGTCACAAAAAATTCAAAACCGGTGGCGGTGACAGCGGTAGTTACTTTTTTTTAGAATAGAGAGATACATAAGAAACTTTTACAGTTTCATATTCAAGTGGGGTTACTTTTAGGAGACGAATCACTTTGAAATGAATTGATGCTTTTCTCGTCAGCAGAAACCGTGCATTTATGCATCGTATATCGTTGATAATTTTATTTAGCATTGCTCAAAATGTCTTTTTTTATCGTTACAGTGGCGCTATGAACATTTTCGTGCTATTCACAACATTCGAGGCATTTTTACATATATACATATAAAATGAACAATAGTTGTTTAAGTCTCCTAAAAATATTTAATTCAGGGTTTGGTGTGCATATCTTTATTATTTAGTGCTGCGAAATCATAATAGAGTATTTGAAAAAATAGTCTTAGAAAAAAAATATAAATATTATTTTAAACCTGCAATTTAGAATATTTTACTTCCACACCATTCATCAATTGGCAAAAGTTACATTTTGCAAAAGTAATTGAAACATTTTCAAAATCTACTTTTTATCAAAAACGGAATTATATACAGGGTGTTTCATAAAATATGGGCAAAAGTTTAAGAGGTGATATTACACATCCAAACAAACCACTTTCACCATAAAGTGCATTAACAGATTTAAAACTCTAAGGTACAAGAGGGCGCCGAATGTCATGTAGTTACACGAGACAAACAAACACAAAGAACGATTAACTAACAAAATCAAGTTTAATGACATTTCTCCTTACAATAGTTAAGCCTGTGAGTCTTCCATTTGCAGTTCCATAGATAAAGTGCATATCATAGCATTTCCCCTTTTAGTAAAATACAACATCTTCCGGTAGGTTCGTACCGCAATTCACAGTTGCACACTCGGATCAACTCGGTGTGTGTATATATATATATATATACATATATATGTGTGTGTGTGTGTATTGGTTTATAAACGTGCTATAAGAAAATATTAATTACAATATCTGCCTTTTAGATCCAAAACTATCACTTGCGTCATCTAAAGTACCCTCAATAAATTGCGATTAAACATACTAATGTAACGAGTTAAAAATACTAAGGCTAATACGAGTTTAATACGAGTTAAAAATACCTAAATAACTTTAATTAAACCAGAAGAAGGATTTCCCACCAATCTTGTGCATCATTATCCAAATGAGATAGCCGTGCAACTTTTTCCTCAGTTATCTTCCTTTATGTATTACACGGTACTTTTACTTCACATTAATACACCAAATAAATGTTTATTTTTATGGTACGTATTAATAGACAATCTACACAAAATTTAATGCTTAAAAAATATTTAATGATCCACTAGAAATCAGTAAATTAAGGTACAGTTTCAGAACAAATTTTACATTAATAGGCATATATTATTATGTTGTATGGAGGAAAGATAATTAAAAGCAAAATATAAGCTAACAAAGCGAAAATAATAGTGCACGTTAAAATGTGTAACCTTTCGCCTTAGCATTAAAGACGTGAATATTTGTGTTTACATGTGTATATTTAACACTGTAAAGGCACTATTGAATGGACATGTATCATTAACTAAAACTATTTTTTATACTAATTTATATATAACAAATTTTCTTCTAACTTGAAACAATAGAAATCTATACATCATATAATTTTATCTATTTCTCTTCTACAATAAATTAAAATCTATATTCACTTAAGTAACTACACTTCACTTTTAGTAAATAAGATCAGAAATTTTAATGGTATATATATTGTTTTAGTGGGTGCAATTTACTTAATTACTACAACTCAATTGTAGTTATAGAACAACTCTATTTAACAAATAATATTTCTCTACTAAAAACATTTCATTATACTTTTACATGTCACATAATACATGAAAAATCGTTAATCACTTTTAGATATTTTAACGATTAAATATATGACTATTAGACTAATAATTTTCTTTTGTTACTTTAACTAAATCGAATATATAAACGATATATACTACAAAGAGAATTATCCAAGCGAAATAGTATATTTTACTCAATAAAATATACTCTTTCCGAAACTCGATATTCCGATAAAAAAAAATTCAAACATTTGCAATTTCAATTTCAACCATTTCTATATATATTTAACCATAATATGATTATGTAATTACTTTAATGGGGAAAGTGTTATACAGATGGACTATTGTTTTTACGGCAATGACTTTTATATTTAAGAGAATTACTTTTTTTTTTTTTTTTTTTTTTTGTCAAATGTTTTAAAAGCCTTTTGATAAAATATTTTTATTATTATATGTACAGTCGTGGAAAAAATCACCCACTATTATCTCTGCAACTAATTATAATAGAAGAAAGTTATTTGTACCAAACGATTGGAAATAATGTCTACATTCATATGATGTATTTAAAATTTGCTAAAAAACCCATCTACAAATCAAAACATGTGAAAAATTTTACTTTTTTTTAAATAACAATTCCCAATGTTGACACTATATTTTAAAACTTTGGGTCAAACTATGTGTAGATACGAAATGAAATTTTAAGTCACTTGAGTGATAAGTTTTTGAACTATAAACATTCAAAATTTAGAGGTTTTAATGTTAAATTATGTTTCATATTTTTTATTAATATCTCTTGAAATTATAATCCTAATGTGGTAATGTTTTTTGTGTTTATAATACTTTTAGTATTATACCAAACATAACCAAAACATAACCAAAACATAAACATATTGAATTTTAAATTTAAAAAGATTATAATATAAGTTATGAGTTATGAAATTAATATGCGAAAAACATATGACGTGTAACCTACAATTTTGTTTGATAGCTTTATATTTATGAAGTCCTGTATTATGTGAATAGTGAATTTTTTTCTTCCAAATAATTTCGGAATTATGATTAAAATTTTTAAAAATGGTGGTTTATGGTCCTGTATCCATCTATGATGTGCAGTTAGGCATAATCTGAAAAATTATATACATTTTATTTATATTATTGAAACATTTGTGCCTGCAATAGTCGAAATATTTTAAGCGAGTGAAATGGTCATATTGGCTAGGAATAATACATTAAAGAAGTGACAGTAATTCTGTAGTATTTCAACAATCTGCTTGGGTATAGCTTTCAGATACACGGTATTGAAAACCCTTATGTTTAGAAATTTTACGCTTATATTTCATGTATTGATCGAGTTGTAGATATTTTCAGGAACAGGTATAGGTTATTCAGGAATTCCTTCATTTTTTACTACACTATCATGCAAATTTTCATGTTATTTTTACAATGTATATTTTTTATATTTATAAGAATATCGAATTTTCTAAAATGTACATATAGAATAGAAATTCGTACAAAATAAAACGAAAGCATTTTGCACATACGTTTACCAGCTTTCGCGCTGTATCGCGTTATGTAGTGTATAAACAAATTTGCTATTCTCACTACTTTTATACCACGTGAAGTCACATCAAAATTTTCCGGAATGGAAACCGTTTAAAATATATAGTTTTAATATATGACGTAATTTACACTATTAAATTCATTTCTGATGCAATAACTTATTTATTTTAATTTTCTTTTCTCTTTTAAGATTAACAGGTACATATACTATTTAATTTTAAAATGTTCGGGAATATTATTAGCTGAACTCTTTAAATATGACCTAATATTCACCAAAAAAAGTTTTTCACACGTAATAATTTAATTATTTTAGGCACTTTCAATTTTACGATATTGAATATTTCAGTATTTTACATATAACTTAATTATCTCCTGTAAATGCGCTTTGCGTGTAATAATTTCATTATTTTAAAATTTTCGTACTTTTTTCATACTTACGTATAAATATCTTGACGTAATTTTCCCTATTTTCTACTTTTAACTCGCGATCATTAAAATCTGTTTTTAATAATTGCACTTTTCAATTTCAATTTGAAAAAGATGACAAAAAAGAAATCTATAATCGCTTTCGTTTTCTCTTTTCTCTCTATTCCTCCCTTAAAAACATATATTTACATACAAACATACATGTTTATTATTTATTATTATTTTTACGTCTATGGGTTGGGTTGATTTTTGACGGCCGATTATCAACTCGAGGAATATAGGCCCTAGGGGGAGTGCCCTCCGTGGGGGTCTTTCTAAGGGAACCTAACTCGTATTTACGCATGGGATCCACGGTTTCGAAGAAAACCACGAAAACTCCGAAACGGTTAGGCCGACGGGCGCGATTGGGTTCGAACCCAACACCTCCCGTCTACCAGCTTCGAGAGCAGAACCTCTCAGCCACTGGTGGGGCTTTTACGTCTATGGAATTTATGCCAAACTTCAAGATGACAGACGATTTTTGTTTCTAAAACGAGTCCTGACAATCGGAATTAAAAAAAAAAAATACTTTTCAAACTTTTACTGAAAAACATAATTTAAATACAGTATTGTCTTCAATATAGATTGAAATAAAACATAATTTCAATTTCAATTTAAAAATGACGGGAAAAGAAAAATCTAATAATCTATATAGTTTTTCCCTTTTCTCCCCTTTTCCACAAAAAATGAGTTATTTAAATGTCATCATTACAGAAATGTCATTAAAATTGAAAAAAAAAATAATAATATCTCGTAAATTTGTCCAAATTTTAAACCTTTAAACCTGTGAATCCTTACGGATATCTAGCGCTAATTTCGCTGCAAAACGTTCCATATTTTAGTGAAACATAATTAGTCGCTTCATAATTCATTTCTTATGTGCGTTTCATAAATTCTTTTCATTAGGATTTTATATATAAAGGGTAGTTATTTTTAAAAAACGCCTTTATTTTTTTCTGATTTCTTTTCTCATTGCGTTTAACTTATTTAAAGTTATTTTTTGCACCGTTTGAAATATATACTCAAAAAGAGTGATCTGACCGTTATTTTGACGGAAATGTACATGTCAAAAAATAGATTGTAGCCGTAGCGTTTTTCCGTAATATTTTCAATGATTAGTCTCTTTCAGTTTGAGTTTCAGTTTATTTCACAAATTTTTTGTATGTCACAACGATATTTGTTTTTTGAGAAAATTTAACATTTGATATTAATAAGTGTAATATTGATATGCATAATAATAATTCTTTTAAAATACATGTATACGAATCGAGAATATCAATAACATATATCAATAGCAGCTCAAAGACAGTTATGTAAACAACAGAGAAAACATAGAGTTATATATACCTCTTCCTGATTCCTTTCAAAAAGGTTGAAAGTTTTTTAGGAGATTATTGTAGGTTTTTTTTAAACGAAAATATGAATATCTACAACATGAAAAAAATTATGTAACTTAAAGGTTCAATAAAATTATTGTGCATAAACCTATATAAATTCAATAACAATAATAGAATAAACTGAGATGGTGAAAGACTGTTTTATGTGGTGTTTTCTAAATATATTTAAAAAATAATTTAAAAATATTCGTACATAAAACTTTTATAATAAATTCCAAGGGATCTAGGACGAAATTTGTATTATTATTATTTTATTTAAATATATGTGTTACAGAATAAAAATATCTGCGCTTAAAATAATTGAAAAGAAGAGAAAAATGCAAAGGGTAAGACAGAAAGTTCCACAAAAGTCTACTGCCTCTAGGATATTTACTTTCTACTTCCGTTCCGTCTGAATGGCATGTTCCTATTCAAGGAAAGAAATCCTAGTGCAATGTAAAACAGTTCTTCTCATGAAAAGGGTTTTTATTCAATTTATACGCGACTGCAAAAATTGTCTATGTCATTGAAAAGAATAAAATACGCAGTTTTACTGGATTGTGTCAAAGCGTAGATAGAGTTTAAAATTTCAAGAAAAATAACGACCTGTCATGTCGGTGTGTGGTTTGCATAATACAACTTGTCAAGTAGTGTGGTTTTTTTTTTTTTTTTTTTTTTTTTTATTATTGTTTTTTTTTGTTGTTGTTGTTTTTATTGCTTTTTTTTTTTTCTTTGGACTAATTTTTGCTGCAAAATGTCGTCATTTTGTCAAATCACGACAATTAGTTTCTACTCCTGTGTCATACTATCGGAGTGTTCATATTTAAAAAGCGATATTGTGGACTATAGTGAATACATTCTTTAGCTATGGTTCTTACCTTTCTTATTTTGTGATTTTTAAAGTTTCGTCCCTCAAAAGAAAAAAAAAAGAATCATTTTAGCGTCGGTTTTCTGTGAATTTGTATGGTAAGACAATTTTTCAAGAACGGCTGATGGTATAAAATCTCAAAGGACGTAAAAAGACATTATCAAGCACTTCTTTACATATGATTTTTCTTTTAAACTTTTAGATTAATATTGAAATTATAAAGTGAGATTTTGACATGCAGGGCTCAATTAAACTCAAGCAAGAAATGTTTATTGAGAAACAATAAATTAAACTTTGTACGAAAAAAAGACTTTATTAAGGGCTTCTTTACAAAAGATTTTTCTTTGAAACTTTTAGATTGCTATTTAAATTATAAAGTGAGATTTTGACATGCAGGGCTGAATTAAACTTAAGCAAGAAATGTTTATTGAGAAACATTTAATTAGATTTTGTAAAGGCAATTTATAGTTTTTTTACCAATCGATTGTGCGTGCATGTTAATTTTTCTAAACATATTTGTCTATATTTAAACAGCATAAAATCATTACAACTATTTTTACAGAAGATACTAGAAGTGAGATGTTATTTAATTTACTCTCATGATGCAATTATTTAGCAAATAATTTCACCATCCATAAACTTTTAGAGATTAAGAAAAAAATCCGAATAAATATGAATTACTTTGATGAATTTATTTACATGACAGTCGCAAAATATAATCCCAACAAAAAGTTTTCGGTAAAAAAAAAAAAAAAAGCGCCAAGTTCTTCTTAATGTTTCGGCCAGAAAAAGTAATGATATCTGAAGTTCGCACAAGTTAAAAGCCAAACATCCCAAATCTTTCATTGAAAATGGCTTCCTGCGACTTGGCCGTTAATGCCTTCTATAGCATTTTCAATTTAATGATTGGAAATTACGAATTTATGAATTATTTAAATATTAAAAGTAATATTAGAATGCAAAGAGGCCATTTCACATGAAGACATTATAAGTAAAAGATTTCTGGTGAATACAAGTCAGTTCCAACAAATATTAGTTTTAATTACAAATAATTTAGTCCTCATGTGGTTTAATTGCCATTTTGTACGGTCTAAAGCTAAAGTCATTAACATAAAACCCAAGAAATAAAACAAAATTTACTTACTTCAATTCTCATAATATGTTACGTTATATTTTAATGTATAATACTGAAATCGTGTGCATTGGCGAAAGAGATTTTTTTCGTTTGAACATTTATTATAGTTTTTTTGCATACATTAAGAGGTATTCGATTTATAAACTGTTAAAAGCTGATACTAATTATGTTTTAGCAATTAGGGATATTACCTCATGAATACAAGTATTTTGTTATTTTTAACTTCTAAGAATTAAAATAGAATGAAGTTGTTTAAATGCTTTTTTCAAATGTGTAATTTATTTCTTTACCTTGTGCCACAAAATGCCTAAAATAATCAAAAAATTTAGTTGGCATGTAGCTCATTTGTACATACTTTAAAATTTGAAAAACTTTCTCGAAGGCATTAACGGCCAAGTCGCAGGAAGCCATTTTCAATGAAAGATTTGGGATGTTTGGCTTTTAACTTGTGCGAACTTCAGATATCATTACTTTTTCTGGCCGAAACATTAAGAAGAACTTGGCGCTTTTTTTTTTTTTTACCGAAAACTTTTTGTTGGGATATCACTACTTTTTGTATGTTTTTTCAAGTTTGTTATTCTAAACTATATTAATATGAAAAAACTTGAATTTCGGAACTTTTATGTTAGCCGGGAGCAAATCTCCTCATTAGCCATTTGTTTTTTCGCCAATGGCAGTTTCATTTTTCACATGTGTAAATTAGAAATAATGCTTTGATTTTCAAATAAAATATTTTGGTTTATGTTATTATTTCTTATTTATTTATTTATTCCAATGTTAAATATTCTATCGAATAAAATGAGGGAAATGCATCTATAGATGAATGAAAAGTTTATATTTTTAAATGAAATGAATGCAATATGAAGAATGGAGTTGGGAACAGTATTTGGCGATTTGCCACTAACATAAAAATACATAAATTTATTTTATTGAGCTTTACAAATTTATACTTTATTTCTTTTTATATTAAAGTACTAGCCGCCTCTAGCAAGCAGTATTTACTCTATCAATTCCATGTTAAACGTTGCATCATGTTACTCTTATTCATAATTTAATTTACTTGCTCATTCTTTCGCCAAGTCGGAAGCTTTTGATAGAGAAATCAAGAACTCTTTACGACCATAGAAGCACATCATATATTTTGTGTTGTTATGTATTTCATCTTTCGTAACAAATATCTCTTAACTCACTTATGCATGTTTCTTTAGCTGTTACGGTTCGTTCTCTAATGCGGAAATTTTTAATCCTATTGAGTAATCTTTTCTAATTGGGATCACTGCCAATTGTTGTATTTTAACTGATACGACTGGGGTACAAGTGAAATGGTTCTTATGAAATTCTTTGACGATATCTGCATTTACATTAAACCATATCGATGCTAATATCTTTTAGTTTCACGTTAACCTTTTCAATAGACTCGATTACGGAACAATCCCGTAAGGCATGGTGACGTCACGGCGACGTCGTTGTGAAGTCACACTGTGATTTTGTGACCGTCGATGTGACGTCACGTGACGTGGATGTGACGTCACAGTGACTAGAATGTGAGGTCGTTATGGCCGTTTTAGAGGTCGTTTGTGACGTCACATTGTGACCACTCTGTGAAGTCACGGTGTGACTAATTTGTGAAAAGTGTGTCATTTGTGACTATTTTGGCATTAACTTTGTGACGAACCTGTGACGAAAGTGACAATGTTTTGAAGTCACACTGTGACCAATTTGTGAAATATGTGTCATTTGTGACGAACTTGTCATAAACTCTGTGAGGATTTCAAATGAAAATCAAATTTCAAATTAATTGCTTAAAAGGCGCAAAGGCGAACTAGTGAAAAAGATTCCATGCTGGAACTCGAACGCGGGCCATCAGTATAGCGCACTTACGTTCTACCGACTAAACCACATGGAACGATACCCAGCCTGGAAAATTTCTCACTATTACATGTGTGCAAGGCTACAAACGCAGCACAAGATGCAATATTTATCGTCAGCCACCGACATGGCGCAAGCACGAAACTTAAATCCAGCATCGATTGAAACTATATTAATACTTGGAAATGTTTTCAGAGAGAACCATTCGCCTTGCATACAATATTTCAAATGAAAATCAAATTTCAAATTAATAGCTTAAAAGGCAATTTTAATTTGAAATTTGATTTTCATTTGAAATACTGTATGCAAGGCGAATGTTTCTCTCTGGAAAAATTTCCAAGTATTAATATATATTTAATCGATGCTGGTTTAATTAAGTTTCGTGTTTGCCCCATGACGGTGGCTCACGATAAATATTCCATCTTGTGCGGCGTTTGTAACCTTGCCAACATGTAATAAGGAGAAAATTTCCAGGCTGGGTATCGTTCCATGTGGTTTAGTCGGTAGAATGTCAGTGCGCTATACTGATGACCCGGGATCGAGACCCGGCGTGGATATTTTTCACTATGTTGGCCTTTGCGCCTTTTAAGCAATTTATTTGAAATTTGATTTTCATTTGAAATATTGTATGCAAGGCGAATGTTTCTCTCTGGAAAAATGTCCAAGGATTAATACTGTGATGATTCTTGTCATAAAAACTACGATAATTTTAAAGTAAAGTTTTGTTTGAAATATAAAATTTTATCTTTTTACCGTACTTTTTAGCAAGATATCGCTATTTTGGAGTCCTATTCTTCTAAAATATTTTTAATTTTCCATTTAAAAAACAATGCTTATTAACTGACATCTTTTTTTATTAAGTTAGCTTGATCTTGAATTCAAGCTTAATATTAAGAATGTGTAAGCTTTTTAATGTGTTATGATTTGTCATTGCTTTTTTAAATACGAACATGGAGCCTAACGGACATTAATACAACTGTTACTTATAGAACTACATGATAAGCCCTATTTATTTAAATTTTTTATTCCCGTATATATTGTATTTTGTGAATATGAGCTAATTAGATTTGGTATGTTTTATATGAAAAGACTGATCTGGGAAATAGAAACAACAAGTAAGATATATCATGCGTTAGGCATAGATTATAAAACACTTTCCAACTCTTCCTAAATGTTTTATCAAGACATCGGGGGAAATAACGTAAATAAGATAACTAAGTAAACATGAAAACGCGTAAAACATTTAAAAACTGATTTACGCAGTTACCATCCACTAAGGTGTAAAAAAAATCATAATTTAAAAAAATAAATAAAAAAAACGTTTTTTTTTATTTAAATCAGATTTGTATGATTTTTTCCCCAGCGTTCAAATACTGAATAGCTATCATGAGTTTTAGGTTTCCAAAACAATTACACCACTAATTGCTAACATAATCTATGTTTTTACACTTTAATTGATAAAATTGTAATTGTTAGTTTGTAATTACAGAAATAAAAACTGCAAATTAGTAGTTTCATTAGGTAGTATTATACAATAATGTTATATACATTAATATTGTAATAATTATGTAAAACTTTATAAATACTAGAGATACTTAACATTTATGAAAATTATTAACTGCATTTTATACTAAATAGCTAACATTACTTCAAATTAATTATTAAACAATCAACTCTCTAATTAGGAACATATTATACATTTTTAAGCCTTAATTATTAAAATGATAATAATTCATTTTAGAAAGAAAAAGGGACAGGATGCTAGTTCAAAAAACGGGCACTATTTCATGAGGAAATATATTAGTAATGTGTTTAGTAATGATGTAAGAAAAAAAAAAGAATATTTTTTAGCATTAAAAGTAAAGTGTCCTTAATTTTTAATAATTTTATGAATAACAAATTGAAAAATACAATTAAATAACATATTTTAATAATATCCTGTTTTTTCTAAAGAAATAAAGTTCTATATTTTTGCAAGATTTTTTCCACATGAATTTAGAATACTGTTGAATGGGGAAGTTTTTTACAAGAAATCTCTGGCTACAACTACAGGTAAATTTCAACTTTTTTTTTCTTTTTTTAAGGCAGGGTGCATTTTGCCAATTTCAAAAGGGGCATGGTGTGGCACCATTAAACAAAATGGCCTAAAAGAAGCAGTATAAGTAATTACAGAATTAATAAAAACTGCAAATAAGTAAAATTCATTAGTTAGTAGCACAAATAACAAAACTAACAAATATTATTTGCAGCTCATTTTGAATTTGTATTTAGGAAAATTTCTGTAAACCACCAAAATCTATACTTACACACATGTACGTGTATGCTAACCAAAAAGAAAAAAATGAAAATGAGTTAAACCCATTCATATAGAATAAATATAAGTTAGCCACTAATATCTGAAATCCTCAAAATATTTAAGTAACAGCATTATTACCTCTATTAGCTTTCAATGGTTCAATTTTTTAATATATATGAGTTACAAAAAAAAAAAATAATAATAATAATAATAATAATAAACATTTATTCAACCTATACCAAAGAAGCTCTTGCTGTGCTTAGCATTTTTATACCAATTATTTCTTTTTCTCTTATGCATTCATTTACAATTTAGCTGCTGAGCAGATGTCATTCTTTCATTCTTCTTTAACTTGAGATTGCTATTAATTACTATTTATTATTTTACTTGTAGAAATGTAATTATACTTGCTATGTGTATTTTATATAAAATAATGCATAAATTGATTACCTAAAGGAAATTATGACATTGCAAATTATGTTAGATTTAAATATCATTTTTAAATGAAACTGTTTTAATTTGGATAAAAACTTAAAAACAATGCTTTTAATTTTTTTACAATACTAATGAATTAAGCTTAGAAACAATTATTTAAAGCTCTTTTTTTGTTTATTAATAAGTCAAAATACCTGTAGAAACTTTCAAATTATGTTCATGTTAGATTTTAATAATTTTTTTGACATTTTAAACATTTAGAAAATTTTTGATTTTAATCAATGATTTTTTTTTAAAAATCGGTTGATTAAAATCATGATTTAATCGCTGATTTAAATCAACCGATTAAAATCGTTGACACCCTACCATCCACAGCCAAATATGTTTTCTAATTCTTTTAAACAGTCCTGTATTTGATCTGTAGATTGATATATATATACTATATAATGGAAAAATTTAGTTTATCAAGGAAACGCATAACAGGTTGAAATTCTCTTTTAGCAATTTATACTAATATACGGAAACATACTTAAATAATTTTGTACAACCCTGTAGTTTACCTAGAACCTTTATTACACGCCACTATTTAGTTAAAATTTTATTCAAGCTAAAACACTCTTAAAACTGCTGAAATTACATTTCCAGAAATTATAATTCATAGATGGCAACGTATCCAATTCTTTGCGTGACCCTTTATATCATTTTATCTATATACTACAAACATTTCTTAGTAAATTAAATACAGTGCAGCGTTAAAATGCATAACTTATTTAAAAACCTCCTTTAAGCAATACCCAGTAACCCTTTCGAATACTTTTGTATATTCCTGTATATGAATTATAGCATATATATATACACCATATACTATGCATAAATGTAGTGAATCATAAAAGTGTATATCATAATTAAAAATGTATTTCCAGCAATCATCGCTAATGAGCAGTACTTCGGATACAATATAGTATCTGAAATATTTTGTGTGTCCCTGTAAATGCTATATACACTTCGTATTATACATGAAATAATTCATAGTATGTAAACCTCAACGACGTATATCAATTTCATTACATATCAAATAGATTAACATAAATAAAGTACGCCGCAAACAATTCCCTCCACCCATATATCATTATGTATTGGAATTCCTTTTTTAGCCCTGTAAATGAACAATAACTATTCTTTGCATCGCATATTCTATGGAATGCACATTTTAGTGCGCTCCATAAATGCATATCAATTTTATTCTGTTTGAAAGCGTGTAAAATCACTAAAAATCATTTGAAACGATTTTTTTTCCCACAAGCCGTAATGTAATGGAATACAATTGACTGTCCCTGTAAATGAAATAACATGCTACAAACTTCATTACAAATAGGGGTCTTGCTATGGTAAACGTTAATAACATCCAAAAATTTTAAATAATTTAATTATCTTTAAATGTCTATTAATTATGTTAATGATTGATGATAATACTTGTCCATATACTTTTATATTTATGCCACCATGTGGTTTTAACCCAATATTTAAATAAGAAAATAAACCAGATTAAAATGCAATTTAAATCACTAATTTTAATAATCTGATCAAAGCTGTAGAAAAGGAAGTTAGATATTTTAACAAAATAAAAAATAAAATTTAATGAAATATTTGTGTTCTATAACATGTTTATTAGAAGATAACTGAAATCATTGTAATTAAAAAAATAAAAAAAAAAAGCAAACAAGGAAAATAATATTTTAGATATTTCAGCAAAATAAAAAATAAATGTAATGAAATATTTATGTTCTACAGCATGTTAATGAGAAACTAACTAAAATTGTTGTAATCAAATAAAAAAAAAAGCAAACAGGGAAAATAATATTTTTACATACCTAATTTCATTGACGTTGTACGTGATACTTTGATTTTGGGGAACCAATTAAATCCGATTATAAGTACGATAGCAATGACTTGAATCATCTTCAACAAGTCAAAGCTACCGTAATTTTCTCGGGTTTATATTTTGTTAGCTGAACTAACTTGGATCCTGAGAACGTTCTTGTTTCAGTTTTTAAATCCGTGTCAACACATCTATGCTGTCCAGTGTCCACAGAACTTCAGTGTCCACAGAACTGTCCAGTGTCCCGCGTTTATTCTAAAAAGTTTCACTGTTACTTTTATCCGTTATTCTGCGGTCGAGTGGTAACAACTGAAATAGTGCAGATGCAGACGATTTTTAAGTTTCGAAGTTCGAAGCAGATGTTTTTTGGTTTTATTTGTTTTTCTATACCACAGTTTCGGAAGGAAATTAAATGCGTAATAATTTTGTCAAATTGTCTCTAATTCAATTTCCTGTTTGAAAATGTTTTATTGTATTTCATCTTTTATTTTTATCAGTTTTATTGAATTGTAAAGTTTCATTTACGTAAATTATAATAATAATATTATCCATAATTAGAGTTTACTAGATAAAACATTGCTTAAATTTTCAAAATGTATACAAATTAATTTATTGGTAATAATGATGACTCCCTCCTTTTTTTTTAAAGTAAAATTTGTATCACAGGTATCAGTTTGTATCACACTCATCTCTTCTCGATAATCTTGTTGTATTTTTTAAGAAGATATTTTGTATATATATACAAAATATCTTCTTAAAAAATACAAGATTATCGAGAAGAGATGAGTTTTTCTTTGTCAATCTGTCATTCTCTTAATATTAATTTTCTGTAGAATAAAACTTGTAAAATAATTTTTAAAGCTATATTTTGAAAACAAAAAATAAAACATGAATAATTAATTATGTCGTGGGCTTTGCCTAAATTTTGTACATTAATTTTATATTCGGAAAATGTCAATTCTATTTTAAACGTTTGAAAGAAGTAGAATAAAAAAAAAAAAAAAAAAAAATACTTAAAATAGTGAAACACTAAGAGGGAAAAAAATGACTTGAATGCAAATTATAAAGCAAGAAATGCATATATGACTGAACTTTGAAGACGCTTTCTGCGTGCTCATTAAAAGCTGCAGCCTTAACTGTAATAGAAAGTTTTTAGTTTGAAACGACAGAAATGTTTCGACTACTCTTTGAGTAACTTCTAGTATAACAGATGATCATTTACAAAAATCTTTATAAAAGATAAGTCGAGGTCTGCTTACCTAAAACATTTTTTTAATAATATGAAATTCTCATAATTAGGAAATCGTTTTGTGTTGCTGATGAATTAATTACATTTTATGTTATATGAAAATAAAAAGTTTTTGTTAGAGGCACAGATGCAACTTGGACCACGGTTTAAAAAATTTGTTAATCCAGCAGAAAAATATATTTTACAGTAAATAACATGTAATTAATAATTTTTGTAATTTTTTAAAGTTTTCTAAGAAGTTCACATCTCAGTCACAATGTGACATCACTGAGTGGTGGCATTTTGGTCACAGATGTGACGTGACCACAGTGACTTACAGTGACGTCACAATGACGTCACTGTGACCATGCATGCTATGAGGGATAGAAGGTCTACCGGTTCACTGCCATGATCCACTTGAAAATCTATCATTCTTCTCATCTGGTCGTGTTAAAGAATTAGTCAATGTGCCATGGTTTTAAGATTTTAGCTTATTTTATTCGAAACCTGAAAACTAAAATGCGAGGAACCGGATTATAGAAGATTCATTCTAACGTACATATCGATTAACAGGTTACATATTGTAGAATTATAATAATCATAAAGAGAACTGGATGTTTCAATGCTTTAATAGTTTTCGTAAATTCTCTTTATATAATACAGAAGTTTTAGTGGTGTAAAGATTAAGAACATAGTCACAGTAAGTATAATAACAGTACAATATAATAACAATAGCAGAGGTTTTGGGTAGTGACGAAATTATTAGCACTTTGGAAATATTCGTACGTTATATCATTTATCTATTCAGATGATATGCGGAAAAATAAAAATACATGTCTTGCATTAATAATTAACTCATTAAAAAATAGCCACTAGCGTCAAATATTCGCCAAGCTTGGCGACATTTAGCAAAGTTTAGCCAAATTTGGTAATATATCATGTCAATTCTCAAATTTGGCGACAGAAAATGTTTTGTTTATTCTGACGTCATAATGATGCATATGTATTATGTATTATACACATACCTATAATATTTATGATGCAAATGTATTACGTATTATATGCATATGTATAATATGTATGATGCATATGCATAAGTTCATTAACATCACTAAAACAAACTTAAAGGAAAAGTGTTCCATAAATAGTAGGGATAATTGCCAGATTGACCAGAGTGCTATTGAGATTAGAATTCCGACATTTATAATAGACCGGGAGGCGTCTGCACACACCATCACCTCATCGAGTTTACAGCTGAAATTTTAGGATTAGTTAAAACTAGATTAGCATATTATACTGCAACTGGTCTGTCAAGTCATATTTTGGTAGAAATTACCTGAAGACCTAATTTTAGTGGTTAACTGATAGGTTTACTATTGTATTTTCCTGCATCCAAAAGTTCGGAAACATGGAGGAATGGGTGCAGGAAAACACAATGGAAAATCCACCAATTAACCCGTAAAATCGGGTCTGTAGGTGGTTTCCACAAAGATATAACTTGGCAGACCAGATACATTTCAATACGCTAATCGATATTTAACTGATCCTAAAATTTCAGCCGTCAACTCGATGAGGTGATGATCTGTGTAGACGCCTCCCGGTCTTTAATAAAATTTGTTTTAAGGAAGTAAAAGATAGGTAGATGGACAGATAAACTGAAAGATTAGCCTTATTGAGATTTTTGTAAAAGCATATAAAAATTCATACAGCTTGAAATCATGTAACACCTTTATAACTCAGGCTAATTTTCTGTAATCGGATTTTGGCGACCAACATATCTTATCTATAACTATAATCTTTCTTTTACAGATTTAAAATTAACAGTAAGTAGGCTGATAATACAATATAATAACATTAGCAGCGGACTTCGGACGCCGCATCTGTCGCACATCGTTAAAGACAGTTTATTAGTTACACATTTCATTTAATTAAAAGCAGATTTTTAAACTTTCACATGGAATTAGGATATTTTTCCACTATAGGGACCTTGGCATTTTTTAAAAATCTTGGCGCAATTCGGACTTCAGAAACTGAGATATGTTGCCAAATGATATAAACAACTATGAAAACAAACCTGATGAACTTTTATGTTATTTATATATGTATGTATTTATATAAATATAAACATTTTGTTTACACATGAATAAAATATTATTTTTTATATACAAATTATTTATGTTGGTATATAAAAATAAATAAACGGGTTCCTTATATTAAATAAAATGTATACATATGAAAAAAATTGCTTGTGTATATGACACAGTAAATAGGTTGCCAGAAAATACGTTATTATCAAATTTCTTTTCTCGTCAAGGCTATTTTCTGTACTTTGCCAAGGCTACTATATCGGAAACGTACGGAATTGCGGTTATATTTTGTTAAATGTTTTATTGTTTTAATATCGTAAATATATCATAACCTATACTGATTAAAATTTTTAGGTATATTCATTTTTTCTATTTAACAAATATTTTTGGAAAAGCATATATATAAAATGTTATTCTTGTTGAAATCACGTGACCCCTTCAAAACTCTGTAATCGAGTTTTGGCGACCAACATTGGCACAATTGAATGTTTACGGCCAAATGAACACCCCCTGTTTGAAGGGTTTAGAGGCGAAAATTCTGTGTTTTCAGATTTTTCTGGTTAATTGTGCTACAAACCCGACTTACTTGTGAAATTTCATGCTTCTACGACTTTTAGAAGTACCTTAGTTATTTGATGATGCGAAGTGAGTCAGTGACAAAAAAGCGCTTTTTCGGAATTTAATATTTCGAAAACTACTAAATACAGAAACATGAAATTGTGGAACCTTGGTTCAGTTTGACCATATGAACATGTGTATAAAAGAAAAATTTCTATATCTCTCCCTAAAACGACGTTATGAGGGGGTGAAAAGTATGCCGAAATGGTTCAGGAAAAGGTAGCTTACGGCTTGTGCGAACTTGGCGGACGCACTGCCGTGCTCCCAGATATGCAGAATGGAAAATTTAAATTCATTAATAAAACACTTTAATAATGAAAGAAGAATAAATGCATCACTACTTTAGAATTCGATTTCAATTGTTATGTAGACAATATTTAACAGCATTAATCGTAAAGAAACTTCAGATATAGGGAAAAGTTTAGCTTACTTTTTTCAAAGAGGAAAATGGTTCAGTAGCTGCTACTACATTTCAAAAGACGCAATTTACGTAATACAAGATCTATATATAATGCATCTACCATATATATAAAAAATCCTGATGAAACGAATTTATGAAATGGATAATATGAAACGAATTTATGTAACAATTCTATGAAACGACTGATTAAACAACTGATTATGTTTCACGGAGATTTCTCGTAAAATATGAAATACTTTGCGATGAAATTAACACAGAAAATCCTTATTGATCCGCACATCTCAAAACTGGTATTAGAATTTTTAAATGCGAATTAGTTTTCGAAATATTATTCTTTTTTCTAATTTTAAATACTTTTTTCTAATGATGGCAAATCAAATTTTAATCATAACAGATATTTTTTTTCATATTTCAGAAAAGGTTATTATTTTAAACTAATATGGCAGACAGTTTGGACTCTATTAAATGTATGCTAAGAAATGCATCATGTTACTTTTATTCATAACTAGCTAACTTGACCGGCGTTGCCCGGGTACGCAAAAAAACAGCACGAATTGCGAAAAACCTCTGAAAATCACAATAAGGTATCGCGAAAAAAATTTAATTCGCTGCGCAAGTTTCGAAAAGAGAAAATATATATATATATATATATATATATATATATATATATATATATATATATTGTGTTCGAAGATTGAAAGTTGATTCAACTTCTATCAACGTCTTTCACTAATGTGGAAAAATGGTAGAAAATCACTAAACTACACTATAAATCACATAAAAAATACCCGAAAAATTCGAAAATTGTTATACGAAATCCGAATAAACTTTATTGAAATGAAGGTAGAAATTACTTTAGTATTATATGTCAAAAATGGAATGTCAAAAAATTGCAGCAGATCGCGAAAAAACGTAAATATCGAATTAAAAACACCTGATGACGTAACAAACACGTGTAAAGTGTTTAATGTCAAGTAAATTTGACATTTACGATCACCCATTATTGGCATTTGATCTTATAGTTTGGCGATGTTCTTTTTGTTCTATGGGATAATCAGGTAGAACCACAAATTATTTCTGTTCGTATTTAAAAGTAGATAAATAGCTCTTCTTTATATAAATAAATAAAATAAATTTTGAAAAAAAAAATGCTTATATGTATATGAAAAGTAAATAGTTTGCCCTTACATATACGTAAAATTCACTTCACTCGCCAAGGCCATTTTCTTTAACTCACCAAAGCCCATATATTAAAAATATACCAAATACTCTTCAATCTGTTGCCTGATACTAAGTAATCACAATAATGTAAATAACTATTAGGCATAGATACGTACCGGGTTTGGCGCGATTTTTTTTTTTTCATGCCAATTTGGTAAAAACATCGTTTCCGAATACCAGTTACATATATATATTTAAATTATTTTCTATTGTTTTAAAAGTAAATAGCAATAAATAATAAAAAGTTTAATTAATATATATAGAACAAAACAGTTTATATAACTGTAAAAAAGAAAATAAAAGTAAATAAACAATTTATTAATAAATAAACTACAATAACCGAGTTACCATGTCAGGCAAAATAACGCCATTTTTGAGCCCATTGTGTACCATGGAGCCGTTTATGACATCTGTGCCAACAAAACTTTCAATAATATAGTAAATATGTCATTTGATGGTGGCTGATTATCGAAGATTATAAAATATGTGTGTATATGGCACATTTATACACTAAAAATTTTAATACCTGACTTCATAGTTATAATTTTAAATCCTTTTTATATAATTTACATTTGAATATAAAGATTTACTCCAAAATGTTCTCCTCTACTTAAAAAAAATTATTGCGACCTTCGCCTGGCTTATTTCATGCTTCTGCCTTTGTGGCTTAAAATTGCATTGTTTGGTGACCAAGGTAATAATTAAATAGCATGTAACTCACAAATAAAGCCTTTCTCCTGTAAGACATACGATATAAAAATTACATAAAAATGATAATTAAATAGAAAAAAAAAAAAAAAAAAGAAGGACTAAAAGTCTGTTACTTAAATTTTATTCCTTCAAGTTTTTTCAGGCACATTTTTATTAACCTGGCGAAGCGAAAAATCGCCAAATAATGTATCAGTTGCTTCTTGCATACTAATTTATTTCATAAGTTTTATAAACATTCCTTTCATATTTAAACTAAATATTTTCATTTTATAAATTTTATCTCGCATTAAAAAGGTTTTTGATTATTTTTCTTTTTAATTAAACAAATAACAGTTATTTTCTTTTAATTTGCGAGTTGTTTACATTATTTTATAACGGATATAGCCATTTCAATTCATTTATCATCTATAATTTTCGGCAAAATGACCACTGGCAAACATTTCGTTGAAAATATCAATAAAATGCAATAATCTAAGCATTGTATCATGTTACTTGTATTCACAATTTAATTTACTTGGATTCCCTTAAATATAATTAACATAATCCCTTAAGTTAATATTAGTTTTTGTTGCATTAAAATATTTCAATTTGTTGATTTTCTGTAAGCAAGCAATCCATATTGGTTTACAATGGAAGTCTATTGAAATTTGGCGAAATATTAGAGATATCGCCAAGTTGGCGTCACTTTTGGTGACTCATTTTAGTCGCCAAATTTGGCGATACGCAGCCAAGTTGGTGATAAACTTAGCTGCATTTGGCGACAGAACTATGTCCCTGTACGGCATCCTCCTTATAGGTATGGAAATGTATTAAATGCTGTTCAATAATTGCATAAAAAATTCGCTAAAAATTCAAAAATCGCTGCACGAATTCCGAATAAACTTTTTTGAAAAGAGAACAAAATTTACTATATTGGATTAAAAGAAAGAAACCATATTCTCCTCACTTACATGGAAAAATCGCCTCGAAACATAAAAAAGCACTAAAAATCACATAAAAAATTAAATAAAAAGAAATCTAATAAAAAAATCGAAAATCGGGCTTCGAGGTGCAAAACTTCATATATAGACGTACCGTTTACCCAAATTTTGTAGTATATGCAGTGGTCTCTTCAGAATGCCGTCAACACACTCACTCACTCACTCACACACAAACTTCTTTCTTTTGATTGAATTTGTATTTCATTGTCATTTTAATTAATACAAAACATTCCTTTAAAACTGAAACATTTAAAATAAATGACTTTCATTTCTTTCTTTTTTTCAAACGAAACGAAAAGAAAAATATTAGGCACAGATGTCATATACGCAACGGGGTACCAAATTGGTGCCAAAATGGCGTTATTTTGCCTGACATGGTAACCCGGCTATTGTTGCTTATTTATTAATAAATGCTTATTTGAATTTATTTTCCTTTTATTTACAAAAAAATGTTATAAATTGTTTTGTTCTATAGCTATTAATTAAAATTCTTTTATTTATTGTTACTTCATTTTAACAATAACAGAAAATAATTTAAAAATACATATGCAACATGTATTCGAAAACGAGGTTTTCGCCAAATTGTCGTAAAAAAAAATCACGTCAAACCCGATGCGCATATGAGAATGCGACAAATCATGACATTTAATTTCCATTTCAAAGCAATATTTTAATGGTTCTACTTCTCCCGTCGACCAATTTCGCCAAATTATACAAATTTACATAATTTTTTATTTTATATAACGAAAGAACAAATAAATTAGTATAACATTAATAAAAATACAAATAAGAAGTCTAAATAAAAACCACTTGATGGCGGGAACACGTGTAACTTTCTTATAGTCAAGTGAATGTTACATTTACAATCAACCATTATTGGCATTTAATCTTATAGTTTGGCGACAGATTTTTGGTCGATGGGATAACCAAGTAGCACCTTTTTAATTCACCACACGAAAAATAAAAAAAAGCTAACTGGCGAGTTGAAAAAAAAAATTAAAAAAAAATGAAGAGATTTCCATCCGGCTAATATAAAAGTACCAGGATTTCTTTGCGATCATTGCAACTTTTATGTAGATTTATTCGAAAAAATTATTTTGATTCTTTAATCAAAATGGAAACATTTCTTAGGAAAAGCGAAGAGATCAGTCCGTTGTTTATGGCAGTCACGTGACTTGGACTACTATAATATAAATGAAATATTAGCGTTAGAATAATATTTGACAACTTATCAGACTTGTGGCTGGCTAACATTAAAATACCAAAAGCGAAGTGATCGCCTGGAACTGTGAATGATAGTTACATGACTTAGGCTATTATTATAGAGACTGTTTTCAATTCTAAAAACAGCGCAAAGAATAATAGTCCCTAACGATTAAAATATAGTTTCCGTGAGTATTAAAAACAGAAAAAAAACTTTAAAATTACTGTTAAATGAGTACGCGTAAAAAACAGGAAACTATTGAAAATTATGTCTTGAAAATTGTGGTTACACGTGAATTAAAAGAGAAAGGAAACGTTAAAATAATAAATACATTAATGTGCGTTTAACCCTTTCACGGGCAAGGTACTTATATTCGTAAAATCTTGAAATCAGTGAAAGGCACCAGAATTTACAAAAAAATTTCGAAATACAAAAATGCTTTTGTTCACTTACTTAATAAAAGGAAAATTTTCATCCCAATATTCTGGTACCCATGTGGCATTTAAGAATTAAAATTAAGAAGTCGAAAAATGAACCACCCGCGCTTGAAGGGTTAAAACAGCAAATTTTAGTAATTGTAGCAAATTGTATTATGTGAATCGTTTTATAACGATGTTAAAAACTACCGAGGGACAAAGACTCTGTTTTCTTAATTCATTTTATTTTAGCTTCTTTTCAAATATTTAACTGATCTTCTTTAACCAAACACGAAACAACCATTGGATATCTTAACAGCAACAGATTCTACCTTAAATTTTCACAATCAAAATGAATTAAATGGAAACCCGTTTACAGAAAGATCGCTACAGGTTTTTTTCTGTATAATTAAATCTTTTTAAACCCGATCAGATTAGCGTGCTTTTAGATTCTGCAGTGTCTGAACGGGGGTTGGCGAACGTAGCTTGCAGGGGGCAAAGCTTCCTATTATATATATATATTAGGGTGGGCCGAAAAAAACTTTATTTTGATTTTCGATGATGGGAGTGCGGAAAAGTGGCCACTAGTGGCACCAAGTTCACACAGAAAATTTGAGATTTTTAGGGCAATTCCTATGTTTGCCGCTTTTGGCTTGAAGTTTTGCTAAAAAACTGATTTTTGAACTTTTTTAGCAAAAATTTTAAAAATGTTAAATTAAACTTATTTTAATCGTATTTACTTGAAAAGGCATATTTAATGTTCCAAATATATAAATAAGCTCTGATAATGTATTATTTAATTGCTATGTGTATTTTAAATTAGACGATTTTTATAGCCTTTTCGCGTTTAAATGCGCAAAAGTTGCATGCATTGTTTGAATCTTTCAACGGTTTCTCTCTTTTGTCTTGTTTATGTCCCTTGGTCTTCCTTATTTTTTTCGATGCTTTAAGGGTCATATATTTGGGTGACGGGACAGCAGAATTCCTCAGAAACAGATCTGGAAGGAGAGAAGGGGCTGAGGCGAGAACTTAAGCGAACGCAGTGACTCATCACGATGTTGGGGGAGTGAAGGAGGAAATAAAAGAGGGGAGAAAGTGCGATAAGGGATGCTTATTATTTTCAGTATTCAATTTCCCGGAGACATGGCGGATGCTGTGTGAGACAGGAATATGCGTTTAGGAGTGTTTGGCTTTGAAGGGCCTGGTTCAGATTCAGTCGAACTGCTTGCTTGAAAGCTCGCGCTACTTGAATCTTCCAACAATATAACTGTCTTCCATCTGGATCTAACTCCACTCGTTGAAGGCTTTGTCGCAGAACCACTATTCCTCGTTGAAATTGTATCACTTTTCATTTCCCGCGATATTTTCTTTGCAAGAGTTTTGCTTGTTTTTAAATCACTATTTCTGATAAACAGTTTTCGAACAGTTTTTTGATCCTTCAAGAAGTTCACCTGCCGATGTGGTACTTTACGTCTGATGTCGCAGCTACAATTGTTCAAGCCCCTACACTTACAAGCTGCAATGTCAAAGAGAGAGGTTTCCGCATTTCGTAGGAAATCTTCACGGATCCCCTTGCCTTTAACGCCCGTATGATTACAAGATTTCTCCAATGATCTCCACTCATTGTAATAGTTTTTAATCTTTCCGTTAATTGTTCGTTGGTTAACCACTGGTATAGAAGATTTTATCCGGATTTCGGAACCTTTTTCACCTACCATTTTAGTAATATCATCCACTGGTTGAAGATAAATATCTCGATTTTCTTCTATATTGCTTCGCAACCAATAGTAGTGCGTATAATGTCAGCAATAGTTGGCAATTGCAAGTCTTTCAATTTGCACGGTGCCTCAAAATGTTTACTTTTCACGCTATCACATGTGTTTACATAATCATGAACTTTCGCACTAGCCTTTTCTAAACTCGTCGTAATAAAACGCACAAAACACAGTAAAAGTACGTTAAACGATCCAACAAGCAATGTATTGCACGAGAAAAATTTTACTTTTACACTGAACAAATGTCACAGGGATACCGAGCACTGAAAAATAATAAGCATCCCTTATCGCACTTTCTCCCCTCTTGTATTTCCTCCTTCACTCCCCCAACATCGCGATGAGTCACTGCGTTCGCTTAAGTTTCACCTTACCCCCTTCTCTCCTTCCAGATCTGTTTCTGAGGGATTCTGCTGTCCGTCACCCAAATATATGACCCTTAAAGCATCGAAAAAAAAAAAATAAGGAAGACCAAGGGACATAAACAAGACAAAAGAGAGAAAGTGTTGAAAGATTCAAACTACATGCAAATTTTGCTCACTTAAACGCGAAAAGGCTATAAAAATCGTCTAATTTAAAATGCACATAGCAATTAAATAATACATTATCAGAGCTTATTTATACATCTGGAACATTAAATATCCCTTTTCAAGTAAATACGATTAAAATAAGTTTAATTTAACATTTTAAAATTTTTGCTAAAAAAGTTCATAAATCAGCATTTTAGCAAAACTTCAAGCCAAAAGCGGCAAATATAGGAATTGTCCTAAAAATCTCAAATTTTTTGTGTGAACTTGGTGCCACTAGTGGCCAATTTTTCCGCACTACCCATCATCGAAAATAAAAAAAAAAAGTTTTTTTCGGCCCATCCTAATATATATTATGTATATAATGTATATATGTATATTATGTATATAAGATGTTTTTCACACTGTAACTCTCGCATTTATCAACCGATTTGGATGTAACTTGGTGTGTACATAGTACACACCAATATTTCGACCGACTTCGCTGGTCAGCGTCATCCGCCATCTTGTTTCCAAACGGCGGCCATTTAATAATGTAAAAAATAAAATAAAATGAGGTACAAAAAAAAAAAAAAAATAGAAATAGAAAAAGAAAAAGATTTTTTTTTTCGTATGTGTTTGACCTTGATACAAAGATTCTGGATCATTTTTTTGTTTTGTCTATATCTTAAAAAAAAAAATAGCTGAGTTATAGCACTTCGAATTTCTATTGTGGCTGAAACCGTTTTGAAACAATCTCATATTTGCCAGGCGATAATACGCGTATTTATGAACCGATTTGGATGTCACTTGGGGTGTACATAGTACATACCAATTTCTCGACCGAGTTCATTGGCCAACTTCATCCAACATTTTATTTCAAAATGGTGGCCATTGAAACTTTTTTTTTTACAATGAGGAACAAAAGTCTTCCAGGCCAGTGCCGGGAGGTAGAGGTAGCTTTCATACTCCTTATTTTTAAAGAGCCAGCTTAAAGTATTCAAACAAATGAAGCTCAAATTTGTAGAACCCGATTATAGAAGATCCAATACTATTTTTTTTTCAATACTGAATGTGAATGAAATTTCGCGAAATTAGTCAGCTGTATCCAAACTCGTTTTATTTAAAGTGACTTATTCGCCAAATTCGGTGAAATCTTGATATGCCCGCCATTTTTAATCAACATGATGAGTGAAGCTAACTGTGGTGACGATCTGCACCGACACACAAGGTCACGTGACAATGTAATGATTAGTACACACAGAGAAAATATTATCCCAATCCTCTTCTTAGGATAGGATTCTTAGGAAAGATCTTAGGGGGATAATATCAATTAATAAAATAGAGGGAGAAGAGATTTAGAATAAGATAAAACTGTTAATAACACAAGTGCGCTTTATTTAATGCCGTGAAATGTGAATTTAGAACTGGTAGGTTGTTCAGATAAATTTCCAATTTATTATTTGCTAAAATTTAATTCTTAAAACTCATAAATTTAATTAACATCTGTAAAGAAAAGAAGAAGAAAATGATTTCAAGAAAAATATAGAAAATGTACATATATAATCAAATTTTATTTTCAACCATATAAATTTCCTATTTCAAATATCATTTGGCTTTGTTTCGATATTAATTTCATATTGACATTCAATTTGTCATTTGTATAAAATGTTCAATCCACATTACAACAGTATGTCTGTTCCTTTTGATTTATTATATTATATTATATTTTATTTTATTCTTGTGATTCGCTCACAGCACCGATCCAAAGTTAAGGGGCTCTTGGCCAAATATTATTCGAAATTTATTGGCATGTTATTATTACCATTATTATAAAATATTTAAAATATTTAATTAGAATATTTAACACTAGAACGGCGGAAAAATTTTAGCTACTGGAACGGCGGGAAGGGGTCATTTTGACCCCACGATCAAACTACTGAAATAACAACGCTAAAACAATTTAAAATGCCATTCATTGGCAAAAATATGTAATTTCCGCCTATTTTATAATTTATATTTAATATTACTTGATAATTTATTGAGTTTTTAAAGTACTGTATATGTAACGCCTACAGGGCGATCAATTGGATCATACTACTACTACTCAAAAAACGCATTAATTTTATATAAAACTTGATTTAAAATAAATATTTTCACAAATTAAAGCTAATGTTAACTAAAATAAAATACAATTTATAAAATATTTTTTTTTCATCTATTTACTCGCCGAATGATTCATTCTCTAAATCCATAAATGAGAAACATGTTCTGTTGTTTCCGTTATTTCATTATAAGTGTAGCTGAATGGTTAGAATGTAAAACATTTCGTTTGAATTTTATTTAATGCTTAAAATACTCCAAATTAAGCACACGGATTAGGAATTAATGCAGTTGATATAAAAAATAATTTTTAACAATTTTTCCAGTGCATTATCCGGACACAACTTTGGAACACGATCCGCAAAATTCTTGAGATTTGTTTCCATTGCATCTCTGTACTTGACACTTTTTTCTCTTTATATCTACTTCATTTTCGTGTGTTTTTTCTTAAGTCTCAGGAAGAATCTTTGGGACTTTTCAAGCTATAAGAACCATCCTTAACTTCTCTCCTAATTTTAATAGAAAATCTCTTCTACTGATGGGCTTGCCTGTTATACTTTGATAAATTATCGCATTCAAAGCTGCATGATCCAAAATATTGTAAAAGATATGTACAGGCCATTGTCTAGAAGCCGATTTAACGGAGTATTTTCGGCACATCTGATTACGAATATCCACACCATATTTCGTTGCGTTGTAATATTGTAATATTATATTGAATCGGGCAACTTCTTGTGACTGTCTTCAGATTTGACAGTAGAATGTAATGAGAGCAGTAGAAAGACACTTTTGTTTCTTTTGGCTTGATAGATGTTAAGTGTCATATTGTCATATTCCACTATCTTCGATGAATAAATAGTACTACGCATATTTTTCAAAGATATAGGAATTTCTCTTCTCTCCTTTTTCATTGTGCCAACCAAAGTTGTATTTTTAGCTTTTAGCATATCTGCTAGCTTGATGCTAGTAAAATAGTTGTCTGTCATAATATTCCTCCCTTTGTTTAGATGGGGATCTGTTAATTTCATAAAAAAAATCAGTTAAACTTAATTGAGGATTTGCGGTTTCATCTTTTCCTAGAAATGGAAATCCATTCAAGAGGTACATATTTAGTATCAACGTCAACAGATAACCAAAATTTTATCCCAAATTTCTCCGGTTTATTTGGCATATATTGCGCAAATTTACATCTAGCTTTAGATGGGAACAATTGTTCATCAACTGTAATATTTTGTCCTGGTCGGTAGCATGTTTTGCAATTTTCAACAAATTATATGTTCGGAAATGTTCAACTGTCTGCCGTACGAACAATATTCATACTCTACTTATAAAACACCTCCCCTATGGTTACCACCTGCAGTGATTAATCCGAACTAACAAAAGTAACAAATGGAAAAATACTATTTGTGAAAAGAAATATAAGTCTGAAAAACTTACACTTTCTTTTTTTGAAATATTGTGTTCAAAAGCATGGCAAAATCAAACAAAGGAATTATAACATACAAATTACAGATAATAATGTTGTGTCACCACACCGGTTTTTATCTCTCTGGGAGACAGTTTGAATGCAATCGAAAATTGCTTATCACTGAATTTTTCTCATGTGTTCACAATCCTTCGAGTACAAAGAGTATTTTACTAAAGGGGTCAAAATGACCCTTGCCCGCCGTTCTAGGAATACATACCAATATTTCAAAAACTAACAAATCTAGAAAGTTGAATTTTTTTAAAGAAAAATATGTTACATATTTAGGAAAAGTCAAAACATTTCAAACGATTTCTTACAACCAAACTAAAGTAATCAAAGGACGAAAGTGCTCAAGTGTCAAAATGACCCCTACCGCCGTTCTAGTGTTAATGAATCAATAATATGGACATTGGTTAAAATTTTGATTATAAGAATAAGATATTTAAAATCAAATATACGCACTATGAGAATATCAAATAAACAATAGCCATAATTAAAATGGAGATAATAAAAAAAAATATTTCTCACCAAAATAGACTTTGACCGGACCGATGCTCTTTCCCTTTAAGGGTACATCAGAATGTTCTTGTGACACTTATATGAAAGTTCATCTAATGCACAGAAAGTTTATAGAGTTTATCAGATTCGACCGTCACTATTATCACATTCATTCGGGACCACTAGATGATAAATAGTCCTGAGTCTGTTTTCCAGTGAGATATTAGCCGAGCGCTCTGATCTTTATGCAAATTCTCTTCTTAATCACAGTAATTCGGTCTACTCGTGTCGCTTAGACCTGTGTATTCCTCTGGGAATCTTGTCATTCGGAAGTCCTATCTATTGGATTCAGGAGTTCTTTCTAAGGATTGCAGCACTCTTGCCGCTGCATCTTAGGGGGAGCTATTTCATCCTTTCCTTTCGTGCCAACGATATACAGTACAATATAATAACAATATCAGAGGTTTTGGGCAGTGACGAAACTATTAGCACTTTGGAAATATTAGTACGTTATATCATTTAACTATTCAGATGATATGCGGAAAAATAAAAATAGATGGCTCGCATTAATAATTAACTCATTGAAAAATAGCCACTAGCGGCAAATATTTGCCAAGCTTGGCGACATTTAGCAAAGTTTCGCCAAATTTGGTAATATATCATGTCAAATCTCAAATCTGTCGACAAAAAAATGTTTTGTTTATTCTGACGTCATAATGATGCATATGTATTATGTATTATACACACATCTATAATATGTATGATGCAAATGTATTACGTATTATATGCATATGCATAAGTTCATTAACATCACTAAAACGCACTTAAAGAAATAGTGTTTCATAACTAGTAGGGATAATATCCAGATTGACCAGAGTGCTATTGAGATTAGAATACCGACATTTATAATAGACGTCTGTACACACCATCACCTCATCAAGTTTACAGCTGAAATTTAGGATTAGTTAAAACTAGATTAGCATATTTAAATGCAACTGGTCTGTTAAGTCATATCTTGGTAGAAACCACCTGAAGACCTAATTTTAGTGGTTAACTGATAGGTTTACAATTGTATTTTCCTGCATCCAAAAGTTTGGAAACATGGAGGAATGGGTGCAGGAAAACACAATGGAAAATCCACCAATTAACCCTTAAAATCGGGTCTGTAGGTGGTTTCCACAAAGATATGACTTGACAGACCAGTTACATTTCAGTACGATAATCGATATTTAACTAATCCTAAAATTTCAGCCGTCAGCTCGATGAGGTAATGATCTGTGCAGACGCCTCCCGGTCTTTAATAAAATTTGTTTTAAGGAACATATAAAAAATCATTCAGCTTGAAATCATTAACACCTTTATAACTCAGTCTAATTTTCTGTAATCGGGTTTTGGCGACCAACATATCTTATCTATAACTATAATCTTTCTTTTACAGATTTAAAATTAACAATAAATTAACAGTAAGTAGGCTAATAATGCAATATAATAACATTAGCAGCGGACTTCGGACGCCGCATCTGTCGCACATCGTTAAAGATAGTTTATTAGTTACACATTTCATTTAATTAAAAGGAGATTTTTAAACTTTCATATGGAATTAGGATATTTTTCCACTATAGTGACCTTGGCATTTAAAAAAAATCTTGGCACAATTCGGACTTCAGAAACTGAGCTATGTTGCCAAATGATAGAAACAACTACGAAAACAAACCTGATGAACTTTTATGTTATTTATATGTATTTATATACATATAAACATTTTATTTATACATGTATAAAATATTATTTTTTATATACAGCTTATTTATGTTGATATATAAAAATAAATAAACGGGTTCCTTACATTAAATAAATTGTATACATATGGAAAAAATTGCTTGTGTATATGACACAGTAAATAGGTTGCCAGAAAATACGTTATTATCAAATTTCTTTTCTTGTCAAGGCTGTTTTCTGTATTTAGCCAAGGCTACTATATCGGAAACGTACCGAATTGCGGTTATATTTTGTTAAGTGTTTTATTGTTTTAATATCGTAAATGTATCATAACCTATACTGATTAAAATTTTTAGGTGTATTAATTTTTTCTACTTAACAAACATCTTTGGAAAAGCATATATATAAAATGTTATTCTGCTTGAAATCACGTGCCGCCTTCAAATCTCTGTAATCGAGTTTTTGCGACCAACATTGACACAATTGAATGCGTAGGAACTGTTTACGGCCAAATGAACACCCCCTGTTTGTAGGGTTTAGAGGCAGAAATTCTGTGTTTTCAGATTTTTCTGGTTAATTGTGCTACAAATCCGACTTACTTGTGAAATTTCATGATTCTACGACTTTTAGAAGTACCTTAGTTATTTGATGATGCGAAGTGAGTCAGTGACAAAAAAGCGCTTTTTCGGAATTTAATATTTCGAAAACTACTAAATATAGAAACATGAAATCGTAAAACCTTAGTTCAGTTTGACCATACGAACATGTGTATAAAAGAAAAATATCTATATCTCTGCCTAAAACGACGTTATGAGGGGGTGAAAAGTATGACGAAATTGTTCAGGAAAAGGTAGCTTACGGCTTGTGCGAACTTGGAGGACGCACTGCCGTGCTCCCAGATACACGAACAAATAAAGAATTGGATCCCTTGCCATCTATGGATGATAATCCCTGGAACTGTTATTTCAGCAGTTTTAAGCGTGTTTTAGTCTTAATAAGTTTTAGCTAAAGAGTGGCGCACATATAAATATATTAGGTAAAATACAGGGTTGTAAAAAAGTATTCAAATATGCTTAAATTTGTTTGTATAAATTGCCGAAAGTGAAATTTAAAACTATCATGCGTTTTTAAAACTTTCCAACATAGTTGAAAAGTGTTTGTTAATTCGGCTTGTCTGTCCATCTGGCCGTCTGTCTGTCTGAAATCGAACTTACGTTAATATAGTTGGATTCCTCTGTTATTGAGGTTTACTATGCCATATTCGGTATTGGAAATAAAGTATGTAACGTTCATAGTTTATTTACAACAACACTCAAAAGTATTCCATTGCATTATGGTATACGGGAAACTGTCGTAATTATTTAAATAAGTAACACTTACTGTCGTCATCTGGTCCATCCGTCTGTCTGTCCGTTTGTAAGAATATAACAGCTCAAAAATTATGAAGCCGAGTGCTTTAAAATTTAATATATAGAATCATTGCAGAATTTTCTCGAGTCATTTCAAATTTTATGAAAATTGAGTGAAAACTTCACAAAGACGTTAATAAAAATTTTCTTTGTTCTATTATATACTACCATACTTAAATAATTCAATGATATCCCACAATAGGTAATGATTCCATGTTGCCATCGTGATTACATCCTATTTAAGACGTAGTCATACTTCTTCTGTTTTACTGAATTTAATATATAAAATCGTAATAAATTTTGTATTCTTGTAATTTTTGCATAAGAGTGCAGCAGCTACTGCACGAAGATATGAATATTTATAAAGCTTCGTTATAGTACGAACGCACCTGATTTGCCACGTTTGATGTGAAATTTCCGACTCATTTTTTTACAATAACGGAATGTAACTTAATGATAAAATAATAATCTTATTTTGTACGAATTTTTAAGTTAATGATTCCTTTCCATGTCATATGTTTTCGGCTTGCGTTAACACGTTTTAAGAATAATTTTAATAAAGCAATGTGAAAAGCCGCAGGTGAAAGTAGATTTTTTAGACGATGATATTTTATTTGCGCTAGATTAAGAGTAGAAGAATCTATGATAAATTCGTAAGATTGAGTAAAATAAAATTCCATAGTTTTGGCACGATTTGAATAGCCCCTGTAGCGGGAAATACTGGGTGATCCAGAAGTTCCGGGAGTTTTGAAATGTTAATAATTAGTAAACTATATACAATAGAAAGACGCGGTTTTGCCAGAAATGCTTAGAAACTTGTGGGATTTGTTTTAATAATGAAAAAAAAAAGTTACGTTTTTTACCATCAGGTGGAACTGAAATTGATAACATAGTTTTGCGATGGTAGAATAAAGCGGATTGAGTATTGACATCGTGTTCTATCTCGTTTACGACTGCAACAGATGTTTGGGGTTTTCCCACTTCTTTGACGATCTTCCAATGAGCCCTGACACTTTTTTATCATTAGCCTTCAGATTTGTAACGGTCATTTGTCCTTTTCCAGTTTTAACTCCACGCATTGTATGATAAGAAAGCAAAGCTGAACTTGCCGATTCATCCTTTATGTAAAACAGCTTAACTAACAAGGCTTTGTCGCACAAAGAAAACATGTCTAAACACTGGAATTACACATCAAATTTTGTATCAAAATTCCTTTTAAATGCAATTTCTTTAACCTTCAAAAAAGCTTTTGAACACAAACAATCTTTAAAGCGAAATCTGAGTAATATCTTAGGAAAGTTGTTGCGCAATGAACTCATCTACTTATATAAACTTCATAAATGCACAGAAATTTCAAAATTATCTGTTGATCAACGCTGGCAATTAGTTAAATCTAAAAAGCTTTGCACCAACTGTTTACGATCAAATCACTTTGTCGCAAATTGCTTTATTACTGCCACATGTAAATATTGGAACTCTAAACATCATACACTCCTTCATCGTGATCAGACTACTCCTGCATCACAGAATTCTTTCAGGCAACAAGATCGAGTTAATACTCCAAATGCTGTTGTTAATTCTGAGTCAAATTGTTTCACTTCTCAATCTATCAATGAAAATTCTCAATCATTGTTGGCTACTGCCATTATAAATGTGAAATCTAAATCGGGAAAATTCATACCTTGTAGAGTTATGATAGATAGTCTTTCTCAGAAAAGTTTACTTTCTAAAGCTTGTTGTAAAAAATTAGGTCTTCCATCTAGGCCTGCAAATCATAAAATCTCAGGAACCAATAATTTAGTCGCAGAAACGGCTCTTCAGGAAGTTTCCTTGACTTTCTCTCCACATTTCAATAATGAAATCTTTCACTTAGATGCATTAGCTGTTAATCAGATTACAACAAATTTACCAAATTTTTTTATTACAACTAAATATTGGCCACACATTGAAGGATTGAACCTTACGGATCCTAATTTTCATTTGTCCAGTCCTATTGAGATACTTATAGGCGCAGATTTATTTGCTAACATCATAATAGGGGAATCAATTCTCGGACCTAAAGGATCACCGAGTGCTGTTAATTCTAGACTGGTTTGGATTCTTTCGGGGATCATTTATTCGAATGAATCAAATCAAAATTCATTTGTTAGTTGCCATGCCACTACACAGATAAGTTCTGAACTACAAAAATTTTTTGAACTTGAATCGGTTCCTACTTCTGATCCAATTTCTCTAGTTGAAGATAACTATGTGAAAACAGTTTCACGTTCAGAATCTGGAAGATATATTGTAAATCTACCCTTTAAATCTAAACCTGTTCTCGATAACTCCAAATCTCAAGCCTTAAAACGTTTCTACTTCTTGGAGAAAAAACTTCGAGAAAACCACTTGCTTAAAGAGCAGTATTTATCCTTCATGCGCGAGTATATCGATTTAGGGTACATGGAACTTGTACCAGATTCAGAAATTTCAAATCCTGATAATTTTTATCTCCCACATCACGGGGTGTTAAAAGAAGATAGTTCTACAACTCGGCTAAGAGTAGTATTTGACGCATCTGCTGTTGGTTCAGAAGGCCGCCCCTTGAATGATTATCTAGAGATAGGTCCAAAGTTGCAACCAGAAATCTTTCCTCTACTGTTAAGGTTCAGGATGCATCCAATCGCCTTTAGTTCTGATATCGAGAAAATGTTTAGGCAAATTCTCGTCAATTAAAATCATATAGATTATCAACGCATTCTTTGGAGATTCAATTCAGATGAAATTATTAAAACATACAGGCTGTTGACCGTTACGTACGGTACTTCTTGCGCTCCATTTTTGGCCATTAGGCCATTACACCAATTAGCAAATGACAATGAGCAAAATCATAAAGAAGCCTCTCAGATAATTCGGAAAAGTACGTACGTAGGTGATCTACTTTCTGGATTGGATTCAAAGGAAAATGCCCAAAATTTGGTAACTGAGGTAATCGAAGTTATGAAAAGCGGAGGTTTTAATCTACGTAAGTGGACTTGTAATGATCCAGAAGTAATAGCTCATTTACCAGATGAAATGAAGGCTTCATCGCAAAAGGTAATTCAGGAAGATGATACCGTTAAGGTCCTCGGACTACTTTGGGATTCTTCCAAACATGTTTTACAAATTCGTTTCAATGATTTTAAAGAGGTAAAAACAAAAAGAGATTTGTTATCAGTAGTGGCTACAATATTTGACCCCTTGGGTTTCCTAACTCCTACTACAATAAGATTAAAGATCATGTTGCAAGATCTTTGGAAAGATAAGATTTCGTTGGATGAAGAAATCCCAGATTCCATGCTACAGGTTTGGAATGAGTTCCTATCAGAAATTCATTTGTTAAAGTCAATTGAAATACCCAGATATATTAATTCTTATAAGCAAAATGATGTCCAAATTCAGTTACATGGTTTTTGTGATGGCTCAGGAAAAGCTTATGCTGCTGTTACTTATTTACGTGTTGTTACTCCTGAAGAAGTATTTGTAAATTTGATTGCAGCTAAAACTAAAATAAATCCTATAAAACCTCAAACACTGCCACGTATTGAACTTTGTTCTGCTCCTTTATTAGCTAAGTTATACTCAGCAATTATCGATACTTTGCCAATAAACTTTGACAATATTTATCTATGGTCAGATTCTCAGATTGTTCTCAGCTGGTTAAAATCACCTGCCTTAAAAGAAAATCAATTCGTCCTAAATCGAGTGTGTCAAATCCAATCATTAATGCCTTCATGTGAGTGGAATCACATTCCAGGTATTCTAAATCCTGCAGATTCAGCTGCTAGAGGTATTTCACCACGAAAGCTTCTTCATCATTCGCTATGGTGGCATGGGCCTCCATGGCTGCTATCAAATGAACCAATCCCAATACCTTTGTACAATCCTCCAATATCTGAGTTAAATCCAGTAATTCAATCTGTCAGTAACTTAACTCAAGTAATTGACCTTCCAGACTTTATTCTTAAGTTCTCAAAATTCTCTAAGTTATCAAGAGTCACAGCGTGGTGTCTTAGATTCATATATAATTCTAGACATAGTGTTACAAAAAAATCTGGAAATCTGAGTGCACCAGAAATCTCTGATTCTATTCAATGTATTCTAAAATTAGTTCAAAATTCTGAATTCGGTACAGAGCTTAAATTATTAAAAGAAAGAAAACCCTTACCAAGCAATAGTAAATTATTATCATTAAATGTGTTTTTAGACTCGAGTGATATTATTCGAGTTGGTGGACGTTTGTCACAACATCAGTCGTTAAGTTTTGATAGAAAGTATCCTATGCTACTGCCGAAAAATCATATTATTACTAAGTTATTGATAAAACATGTTCATGAGCAACATCTACATGCAGGTACACAGCTAGTACTTGCAATAATACGCCAACACTACTGGTTTGTGAATGGTCGTTCTACTGTACGACAAGAGTTCCATAAATGTGTGCTTTGCAAACGCCTTAAGTCTCAAGCTTGTCAACAAATGATGGGAGATCTTCCCGTTGGCAGAATGAACCCAATCCGTCCATTTTCCAAGGTGGGTTTAGATTTTGCAGGACCCTGTCTAACTAAACCAAATTTGCCAAGAAGTAAGATCAAAATTAAATCTTATATAGCAGTATTCGTCTGTATGTGCACTAAGGTGGTACACCTTGAGTTGGTATCAGACTTGTCTGTGCAAGCCCTGCTAGCAGCCTTGAAGCGATTTATCGCGCGTAGGGGTCTACCGTCCGATGTCTATTCAGACAACGGAAAAAACTTCACAGGTCTGGCTAATCAGTTAAAGCAGCTATTCCAATATTTGAGGGAAAATGAAGTTCAAGAATTTCTTTCGAGCCAGAAAATCAATTGGCATTTCATCCCTCCATATGCACCACAATTTGGTGAGCTATGGGAGGCAGCTGTAAAGCTTACTAAAAATCACATTCTAAGAGCATGTAAATCTAGTGTGGTGAATTTTGAAGAATTGACTACTTTGCTATGTCAAATTGAAAGTTGTATAAATTCAAGACCTTTAACCCCTATGTCTGTGGCCGCCCCTCCGGGTGGTTCCGAACCGACCCCTTGAGTGGGGGAGGAGACCGGAAGCTCGGAAGAGTTCGTTGTGTACGAATGCGAGGGGGCCGGATGGGGACGATTCGCCACCTCCAAGTGAGACTTGCGGTCGACAGGCCAAGAGTCCGGTGGCCACGGTTAGCGGAGGTCGTGCATGGGTAGACACGGTTTTGATGTTGACGTGCTTCTACCCCCGGCAGCCGGGTTCTCTGGCCAAGCCGGGTAGCGACACTCCATAGTCTGATCCCAGAGCCGGCGGTGGCCGGGTGGTGACTCTGGGCAAAGGATAGCTAAGGCGATAGGACCCCATCCACCAATTGACTAAGAGGGAGCCTGAAGTATGAGTGAGGGCTTTGTAGAGGAAAGTCCTCGGTGCTCGCTAGTGACGACGGGGCTCGCGGGAACGCCATGCAGGGACTCCCGGAGCAACCGAAGGGCGAGGGTTACGGACAGCGCCCAGGTTACTTTTTGACTTGGGTGGCTCATCCCTCCGAGGACCTCAGCTGGAGCAGTTGTGAGTCGACCCTTAGGGTGGTAGGGTTTGGCGGTGCCCCCGTTGACCAAGGAGCGGTCGCGTGGGGAGGCCAGTGTGGCTCTGGTTGCTCCATGTCGTGCCGTGACCCTTGGGAGGGGGTCGGCCGGCAGGTCCACCATCGAACGCTATTCCCGCAGGGAAACGGGCCGGAGGCTCGCCGGTAACGCGGCGGCTCATCGTGCCTCAGGTGAACTCTTGGTCCGATCCAGGTCCTCCGTGTCTATGCGGTACCGGAGTTTGCCTCGCCTGGTGATGAGGACCTAGAGGTGTCTCCACCTAACTTTCGAACGCACTAACAAAGGTAGCGGTCGGTCACTGCACGGGGTCAGGGGTCTTCGGGCCTGGGTACCCTCGACGGCCGTGAGGTAAGGTAGTGGTGGGCGGGCTTCTGTCGGCCTCCGCTGGCTTCTCTGTCCTAGGATGGAGTCGAGTCGGTGGGGGCTGGCGGGACTCCGTTCCATCCAACCCCCTAGCGAGGCGGAGTCTATTCCGTCTAGGTGGAGCTTTCCGTGCCCGCCTGGGGTCGCTAACGGCACCTAGTCTGGGCCAACTGGCTCCCGGCGTGATCCGCGAGGGGTTCCGTCGGTCGAGCCGGGTGGACTGGGCGAAGAGCCAGGAGCTGGGTCGCTTTACGGCCGGAGGGATTTTCCCCGTCCTCCCTGGTTTTCAAGCTAGGGGCTCCTCACTAACTTTCCGATCGGCTGGCCCACAAAAATGTCTCTGCCGGAAAATGGTATCTGATCTTGGGGGCCTGTCCGTAAATTAAATTCGGGTCGGGAAGCCTCGGTTCGGCCCGTGGGCCCAGCGTCTTTATAGGCGTCTGGTTCCTGCGATGGTTTGCGGGGTCTACCGGCTCGAGTAACCAAGTTTAGGGACCACTTGGTTTTTCTAGCTGGGTGGTGAGGACTGTCGTAGCGGCCGTTCGTCTCTTCTTGGGAATAGCCGTCACCGTGTGCGCTGGGCAGCGGTGTCGGTTTGACCGGAGTTGGCGCGGGGTTCCGCTCTGTTGGAGCTTGTCTGGCGGCGACCTTCGGGACGCGTCGCGGGGCTTGCTTCACGGGTGGTTCCTTGTGTCGACATATGGGCCTGAAAAGGGCCTGGGACCGGAAGATGGACCCCCCGTCTTAACCCCTATGTCTTCGGATCCATCAGATCCACGTGCATTAACTCCAGGTCACTTTCTAATAGGAGCACCCTCCTTGATATTACAGAATCTTCAAATACCAGAATTCTAACATTGTAATCTTGTACGAGTTGTTTTGATTAAAACAGCTGACGGTGACATCAAGCGTCCCATTTCAAAGGTGTCCCCTCTCCCGCCGGGGACGGAGGATGTTCAATTTTGAAAGGACTTTTTAGTATGTTCCGATAATTATAGATGGCAGCACTAAAATTTGAAAAGGACTGTTTTCTGAACTGAGTTATTTTCTGCTTTAAAAATTAAGACTTTAAATAATTCAAAATCATATTATTTTAACTCTTTTGTAATTTTAAAATTCTTATTGTCATTTTTAAAGTATTATGTATATTAATATTGTCTTTTTTTTCTTTTATTAGATAATTTATTTGTTTTATTTTTCTGCTGTTCTGCGAACTGTAATCGAAGCTCAGAATGTTATGTTTTTGGTTCGTGATGTGTGTGGTTAAAATCTAAATCTAATTCTGTTCAATTAAAAATATGAAAGGCCAGATAATTCGTAATTCTTTGAGCGAAATCTTTATTCTTCAAGTATGCATTTAATCTCGACTCATCAATGTAAGCAGTCAATGTTCATGAGTTTGGATTAAGTGGTTTCATAAATCCATTTCGAACGCAACTGGAGTTTGCATCAAGAAATCAAAGGTCTGTTTTATTTTCAATTTATTCTGTTTAATAAAAGGAAAACTGTATTCTATTCATTTTAAAACTATACAGTATTATAAGAGCGTCGTTACTTTTTTCGGTGAGATGGGAACAGGACATAATGAATAGTTAATCTACATTCCTGAGGAAGGCCACGGAGGTGCGCTGAAACTGTAAAATGAGTATTTTAATATTTTAAATATCTTATTATTGTTTTAATCTATATTAAATTTTTATACACCAATATAGCGAAGGATTTGTGGTTTGTTCACATGTCACTTATTTAACATTTTAATTATCTATGGTGTTATCTATGGTCCAAAACTGTTTATAGTAAATAGCCTTTTTTTAATACATTCCAACATAGTTGAAAAGTGTAAAAAAAGGTAATGTGTTAAAAAAGGTATCGTGCTCTAACTCACGTAATTATAACCGACATACTATGAAACTCATAAATGTCATTGAAAATGAAGTGTGTAGCACTTATAGTTCTTTTACAGGGACATTCAAAAGAATTTCGTTTAATTACGGCTTATAGGGATAATTATTTGCGATATTTATTAATGATGTTTCACAATTTCAAACACATTGAAATGTATATGTTTATCTGAAGTGTACTACAAGATGATTGCTACAGAATATGGTAATAATAGCATTCATATTTTATTTACAGGGACACTGAAATAAATTCCATTGCATTACGGTAATTGGGTAAAAATCGTTTGCCATGATTTTATTCATGTTAAACTATTTCAAACATTTTGAAATTGATATATATGTTGTAGGCTAATTGAGAAATCCGGCTCTTTGCAAACAGCCTAGGCTCTTTGCAAAGAGCGGGGCTAAATGGAGAATCCATCTCCCTTTTTCCAATTAGCCTGATATTTTTCAGGCTTATTGCAAAGAGCCTAGAAAGCGTTAGGCTAATTGAAAATGACCACTTATTATCCGATCAGGGTGATATTTTTAGCTCGCAAGCTATCAAAGCCTGAGAGCTTATGTGCCCGCCGATTCTGTATGTACATGTGTACGTACGTATGTACGTAACGCGATAACTCTTGATAGAAATATCCGATTTGCTTCAAATTTTTTTTTCTAGGTTCATTCTGATAAGGTGCTTCACTGATTATTTTTGGGGGTTCATTGGTTAAGTATAAAGGGGCAAAGGGGGCTAGTCCCCCCCCCTTAATTTATATAAATGGGTTTTTCATGTAGAAATATTCGATTTGCTCCAAATTTGGTATACCGGTTTACTGTGTTAAGGAGCATCTCTGATTAGATTTGGAAGCTCATTATTTAACTATAAAGGGGGGAAAGGGGGGCTACCTCCCTTAATTTAGATAAATCGGTTTTTCATGATGAATTATTCAATTTTCTACAAATTTGGTATACCGGTTTATTAAGTTAAGGAGCTGCTTCGATTAGATTTGGAGGTTCATTCGTTACATATAAAGGGAGGAAAGGGGGGGGGGCTATCCCCCAACCCCGTAATTCAGATAAATGGGTTTTTCTTACAGAAATATGCGATTTGCTATAAATTTGGTATACCGGTTAATTATGTTAAGCAGCTTCCCTGATTACATTTGGAAGATCATTATTATGTACTAATATTAAAAAATGCTCTGACGAGCACCAAAAAAGGCTAATATATTTTTAAGTATGGAAAAGGGTTTTACAAGTGCTTCTAATTGAGCATGAAAAAGGACAAGGGGTACCTTCTTGGCTGCAGCTCACTGTCAATGCCAACTTTGAAAAAATCATATTTGCGCTTTTTCCATATAAAAAAATAATCAGCCACAGTTACGATAAAAATGTGTAGTCTAAAGACACAGCCAGTAAAGACGCAGCCTGATTAAATATGAATGTAAGGCGCCATAGTACCAAAAATCTTAGTTCCTGCAGTGTATTACACTCATGCAGTGCCACCAAGCATGCCCGCAGTGTAGAACCGTACAGAAAACTGATTTTTTGTGCAGTGCAGACTGTTGCAGCAGTCTGCACAGGAACAATTCCACATGTGCACGCATAACAGTATAATGCATTCATTGATTGTTGAAATTATATCCAAGTGGCTGTGTCTGTAAGATGTACTATGCAGAACAACAGTGCATATGTAAATTATAAACGAACATTAGACGCATACACCTTTAATACGGAAGTACAAAAGCACAATGTGAGTGTGCGGTGATGGTTCAAAAGCATAATAGGAATGTACAGCGTAGTATAGTTTGTAGGCAAATAATAGTACACAGTGCACTGTACAAAGATGCATTGCAGACGCATGTTCAGTACAGTAGTGGAACAGTGCAGTTAACATGTAAAGCACGGCGGAAAGTTTTACTAAAGTACTGCGAATATATTTTGTATTAAATAAGATGCATTAGATGGTATAATACTTTAAAAAATCATATTTGCGCTTTTTCCATGTAAAATAAATTCGCGGTACTTTAGTAAAACTTTCCGTCGTGCTTTACATGTTAACTGCACTGTTGCAGTGTTGTAATTCGCATGCGTCTGCAATGCAACTTTGTACAGTGCACTGTGTACCATTATTTCTCTATAAATTATACTACACTGTACATTCCTATTATTCTTTTGATTTTTGAACCTCAGCTCACACTCACACTGTGCTCTTGTACTTCCGTATTAATGGTGTATGCGTCTAATGTTCGTTTATAATTTACATGCATTGCTTTACTGCATAGTACATTGTACAGCCACAGTCTCTTGCATATAATTTCAACAATCAATGAATGCATTATACTGTTATGCGTGCACATGTGAAATTGTTCCCGTGCAGAGTGCTGCAACAGTCTGCAATGCACTACAAATCAATTTTCTGTACAGTTCTACACTACTGCGGGCGTGCTTGGCGGTCCTGCATGAGTGTGATACGCTGGCTGCAGAAACTAAGGTTTTTGGTACTATGTCGCCTTATATTCACGTTTAATCAGGAAAACGTGACGTCTTTACTGGCTGTGTCTTTATACTACACATTTTTATCGTAACTGTGGCTGATTTTTTTTTTTTTTTTTTTTTTTTTTTTTTTTTTTTTTTTTTTTTTTTATGAAAAAAGCGCAAATATGATTTTTTCAAAGCTGGCATTGACAGTGAGCTGCAGCCAAGAAGGGACCCCTTGTACTTTTTCATGCTCAATTAGAAGCCCTTGTCAAACCCTTTTCCATACTTAAAAACATATTAGCCTTTTTTGGTGCTCGTCAGAGCATTTTTTAGTACTAGTCATTTAAATTTTTTGATAATTATATAATACTAGCAAACCCCGCGGCTTTGCTCGCGTAATATTTGAAATATGCCAAGTGATATTTATATGTCTAATTTTTATTAAAAGGTACTAACTAAATTTTTATTTTATTAAATGGTAATATTTTAGTTTATTAAAAGGTACTTATTACTTTTAGGAATAATTAAAACAATTACTATTTAAAACACAATTTGATTAAGCATCATTGTTACACTGCATAAAGCAGAAATGAGACTTAAATTAATAAAACGAAATAAAACTAAATAAATAATAATTTAGAAAATATTTTGAAACTTTTATGCTCAGTTAATACGCTCATTTCAGTATTCATTGGAAGTTTTGAATTTTCTAGAAACCATCTTCTTACATCTTAAAATTAACCATCATGTCAAATTCCAAGTTCTACCACCTCTCTCAACATAAATGGCTGTGTTGAAATAGAAACTGTCACCATTAATTTGCCAACATTAATTTTGAAATTGGTTTGTTATTTCCTAATATTCCACAGAAACGTAATTTAGAAAGCTTTTAAAGGCCTTTTTTAGAGCGTTTGTTGTTCCTGTGAACCCCAGGTGGTAGAATCATCGGCATAAAATATAGCCTGTGTAGGATCAGAGACTGCTACCATTGATTCGCAGCTATTACTTTTATATTTGGTTTATATTCCCTGAAATTGCGTAGAAATCGTAATTTAGGACTTTTTTAGAAAGCTTTTCGCACATCCCCTTCACTTTACCCCTTTTTAATTCGAATTTATTTTCGACAGTCCTTCGAGGGTATTTATATTTTATAAGTAACTATCATGCCATATTTAAAGTTTCTAGCCTTTTCAGTATCACAGATATCGCAATTTAGAAAGTTTTTAGCTACTGAAACCCTCCGGTGGTAGTGCCACAGACATAAAATATAGCTTATGATTGAGCAGGTTCTATCACTAACAATTTGTCATCATTATTTTTTAATCGGTTTGGTATTTGATAAGATTACATAAAAATTGTTATTTACAACGCTTTTCGCTCACTTCATCTTTTTAAATTTGAAATTTTCTTTCGTCAGTTCTTAGAAAGCAGTTGCATCTTGTAAGTAAATACCATGCCATACTTCAAAGTGTTAGACCCTTCAGTTATGCAAAACACGCAAATTAGAACATGTTTTGCTTTTGCAACCCTCAGATGGTAGTGACACCAACATAAAATATAACTTATGTTATAGAAGTGACTGTCACCATTGATTTGCAACCATTACTTTTGAAACAGCTTTGGAATTTCCTGAGATTGAGTAGAAATCGCAATTTAGAATGTTTTTAGAACGCTTTTCGCGCATTTTCACCACTTTTTAAATTTCCAATTTTTTCAAAACTGTTCTTAAAGATCATTTATATGTAATACATATGTACCTTGCCTAATTTTAAGTTGCTAGCCCCTACTGATCACAAAAATCGAAATTTGGAACGCTTTTTTGCTCCTGCAACGTCTAGGTGATAGTGATACCGACTTAAAATAGCGTCTATGTTAGAACAGAGGCTGTCACCATCAATTTCTTAACATTACTTTTGAAATCAGTTTGATTCTTCCTGAGATAGTGGTGACAAATCGGCATTTAGAACGTTTTTAGAACGCTTTTCGCTCATTTTGCTCCTGCATCTCCTCTGGGTTAGTGGAAACATATATAAAATATAGCCTATCTTGGAGCAAGATCTGTCACCATCATTTTAACGCCATTATATTTGAAATCGGTTCATTATTTCCTGAGATTGCATAGAAATTGCAATTTAGAACGTTTTTTACAACGCTTTTTGCGCATTTTGACCGCCCTTTTAAATTTCGATTTTTTTAGGAAATGTCCTTAGAGATCATTGATATCTTATAACTACCATTCTAAATTTCACGATTCAAGGCCCTTCCGTCACGCAAAAACAGCAATTTAGAACGTTTTTCTCCTTCAGTCCCTTTGGGGTAGTGGCACCGACATAAAACATAGCCTATGTTGGAGCAGGGATTTTCACCATCATTTTGACGCCATTATTTTTCAAATCGGTTTGGTATTTCCTGAGATTGTGTAGAAACTACCATTTAGAACGTTTTTTAGAACGCTTTTTGCGCATTTTCACCCCTTTTAAATTTACAATTGTTTAAGAACTGTTCTTAGAAATCCTTTATATCTAATAAGTAGCTGATACTTCAAATTTCATATTTCTAGGCCCATCAGTAACACATAAATCGCATTTTTAGAACGTTTTTTGCTCCTACACCCCCTTTGGATTAGTGGCACCGACATAAAACATAGCCTATCTTGGAGCAAACGTTATCACTATCATTTTGACACCAATATTTTTTAAATCGGTTTGGTATTTCCTGAGATTATGTAGAAACTACCATTTAGAACGTTTTTTAGAACGCTTTTTGTGCATTTTCACACCTTTTAAATTTCGAATTGTTTAAGAACTTTTCTTAGACACCATTTATATCTTATAAGTAACTAATATTCCAAATTTCATATTTCTAGGTCCTTCAGTAACGCAAAAATCGCATTTTTAGAACGTTCTTTGCTCCTGCACCCCCTTTGGGGTAGTGGCAATAACATAAAATATAGCTTATGTTCTAAGTTGGACTAACACCATCATTTTGACACCAATATTTTTTAAATCGGTTTGGTATTTCCTGAGATTATGTAGAAACTACCATTTAGAACGTTTTTTAGAACGCTTTTTGTGCATTTTCACCCCTTTTAAATTTCGAATTGTTTAAGAACTGTTCTTATACACCATTTATATCTTATACGTAACTAATATTCCAAATTTCATATTTCTAGGCCCTTCAGTAACGCAAAAATCGCATTTTTAGAACGTTTTTTGCTCCTGCACCCCCTTTGGGGTAGTGGCACCGACATACGATATAGCCTATGTTCTAAGTTGGGCGAACACCATCATTTTGATACCATTACATTTGGAATCGGTTCGGTAGTTCCTGAGCTTATCTCCGACAAATAAACAATTTTTACCTCTTTATAATAGGAGTATGATAAATAAACCTGGGTTGCTTTTAAATATTCCCAATACTTTTTCTTATTTCGCATAATAATGCACTATGTAACCAAGTAATGCACACTGTTTTAAGAGGTTCAATGTTTTTTTAATCAAATTCACGTTATTTTTATTCATAATTTAATTTACTTGGGTTCCCTTAAATATAATTAATATAATTCCTTAAACTGATATTAGTTTTTGTTGCATTAAAATATCCCAATTTGTTGATTCTCTCTAAACAAGTAAACCCTATTGGTTTACAATGGAAGTCTATAGGAATTTGACGATATATCGCCAAGTTGGTGACAAACTTGGCGGTATTTGGTGACAGAACAGGGTCCCGCCTATGGTAACGCCCCTTATAGGTATGGAGATGCATTAAATGCTGTTTTATAACCAATGAGATGCGTTTCATTCGAGCGTTGCCATTAAACAATTAAGAAATAATCGCGATTTCTGTGACACATACGATAGCGTAATATATATATATATATATATTATCGTGGAAATCGAAGGTTTAGGCCACACCGTATTGTTTAGCTAGACTGGTTATATTAACATCGTTCTCATATTTTGCTAAAATTTCTTTTATTGAAAAGTAATTCGTTTAAGCTTCTTACTACTGCTATCACTAAGCACTTTGTCGTTTTTAGAAGCCGTAATGAGAGCTAAAATTAGCGCAAACCTGAGTAAAAGTAAAACAAAAAGTTATTTTTTTTACAGTAATAAAGGTACACAAAGCTCTCTGATATGCACACCTTACTCCAAACTTGACTAATAACAAGAGTTATGAGAGGGTTGCCAACTGAACTATTCGGATGCCTTGGTCACGAACCGAGATATTGCACGCCAACCGAGTCAAATTTTGATCACCGAAGTTGGACATAAACCGAAATGGTCATAAACAGAAGCGGTCGTGAACCGAGGTTCCTCTTATATTTTGACCTTTAAGTTTGCAAATATGGCATTATTTATATATTCAATGGCGATGATCATTAGGCATTTTGGCGATGAAACTCATCAATTTCAAAGTAACGTTCCGAATTGTACTTGAACCGCCACAGATGTCACATACGCATCACGTTGACGCGGTTTTTTTCTGACGCCAATGTCATATACGCACCGGGGTACTTAACTGGCGCCAAAGTTTTGTTATTTTGCTTGATATGGTAACCCGGATGTTGTTGTTTATTTATTAATAAATTGGGTACTTTTCGGTTAGCCGTTCGCCAGTGTTATATATACATACATATGTATATATAAATGTATGTATATATACATATATATTTACATATATATATATGTGTATATATACAATATGTATATATCTATATATATGTATATTTACATATATGTACGCATATAAATATGTATATATAACACTGGCGACCGGCTAACCGAAAAGTACCATAAATTGTTTATTTACTTTTATTTTCTTTTTTAAAATTATATAAATTGTTTTGTTCTATTGTTAGTAATTAAACTTTTTAAATTTTATTGTTAATCCCTTTTTAAAAATACATATGAAACTGGTATTCGAAAACGAGGTTTTCGCCAAATTGGCGTCAGAAAAAATATCACGCCAACGTGGTGCGTATATGACATCTGTACCATACTTGGTACAACTTGATTATCCTGTCGACAAAAAAAAATATCGCCAAACTATAAGATTAAATGACAATAATGGATGGTAGTAAATGTTACATTCATTTGACATTTAACAGGATACACGTGTTTGTTACCTCATCAAGTGACTTTTAATTCAAGTTTTGGCAAAGGTGTCATATACGCCGCATATTGGCGCGATTTTTTTTACGCCAATGTCATATACGCACCGGGTACTTAACTGGCGCCAAAGTGTCGTTATTTTGCTTGATATGGTAACCCGGATATAGACGATATATTAAGGAGGTTGGCACAGATGTCATATACGCCCCATATTGGCGCAATTTGTTTCTGACGCCAATGTCATATACGCAACAGGTACTTAACTGACGCCAAAGTGTCGTTATTTTGCTTGATATGGCAACCCGGATATTGTTGTTTATGCTGTTGATGTTTTCGAAAATTGGCGTCAGAAAAAAATCGCGCCAATATTGAGCGTATATGACATCTGTGCCACGAGGTTTTCGCCAAATTGGCGTCGGAAAAAATCGCGCCAATATTGAGCGTATATGACACCTGTGCCCAAGTTTTTATTAGTATTTTTATTAATGTTTTACTAATTTATTTATTCTTCCGTTATTTAAAATAAAAATTATGTCAGTTTGTATCATTAGGCGAATAGTTTGGCGAAATTGGTCGACGGGATAATCAAGTAGTACCGTATATTTTTGCTGTACATTTTCGACAATATCTCAAGCAAAAGTACCTAAAGTTAAACGAAACCCTAATTATTTAAGGCACAGATGTCATATACACAACGAGTTTGGCGCGTTTTTTTTTTTTTTTTTTTCTGACGCCAATTTGACGAATACCTCGTTTTCGAATAACAGTTAATATATTTTTAAATTACTTTCTATTATTTTTAAAAGGAAATAACAATAAATAATGAAAAATTTAATTAATAACTATAGAACAAAACAATTTATATAATTTAAACAAAAAATAAAATAAAAGTAAATAAAAAAGTAATTAATAAATAAACAACAATAGCTCAGTTACCGTATCAGGCAAAATAACGCCATTATCGCGCCAGTTATGTATTCTGGTGCTTATATGATATCTCTTCTTTATATAAAATAGATGGAATGCTATTTTTTAAGGTATGCTTATTATGTGCAGTATCTAGACACACGGCAGTGTGTCAGCCAAGTTCGCCTGACATAGCCGTGTGTTATTTACACGAACCATTTCGAGCTGTTTTCGTCAAATTTCAATGCTCTACTACTGAAAATCTATGAGACCTACGTACTTGTTATACGAAATATGTAGTAAGGCCACCCTAATTACCTAAAGTCCAAAATTTTATAAATAACGCATAATTAGTTTCCGAGATAATGACATTTGAAAATGTCTGATAATCGATAATTTTACCACTGACTGACTGACTGACTGACTCACTCATCAAAAAGATCTCGTATATCCACTGCAGCTACAGACTTCAAATTTGGTGTGAAGTTCGCTTACACTATAAAACTAAGGAAAAAAATAAAAAAATTGTGAAAATCGATGAATTACCCACCTGGGGGTGCCCATTTTTACTTTAACATTACGTCTATTAGGCGAAATTTTAATTTGCCGTAGGAGGGGACGCTGTTCTGTCGCCAAATACCGCCAAGTTTCTCGCCAACATGGCGACGAAAATTAGTCGCCAAAAGTGACGCCACCTTGGCGATACCTCTAATATTTCACCAAATTCCCATAGACTTCCATTGGAAACCTATCTACTTACTGGGGGCTTATCTGGGTTTACTTGCTTACGGAAAATCAACAAATTGAGATATTCTGTCCGTCACAGAGCCCGTTCTCAGAAACTATGCATGTTGGAGACTTGAAATTTTGCATACTTATAGCTGAACATCATACATCATACGACAAATCATAAAATTTTGAAAAAGTAGTAAATTTAACCCTTTAGGCTCCCACATGTGTATTTTAAATAATTATTTCTATGTGAGCCTCTAACAAGGTTGGAGGCGTGAAATTTTGTATACTTATAGCTGAACACTTCACATCAAATGAAAAATCATAAAATTTTGAAAAAGTTGTAAATTTAACCCTTTTGGGTCTCACATGTGTATTTTAAACAATCCTTTCTAAGTGAGCCCCTAATTAGGTTGGAGGCATGAAATTGTACATACTTATAGCTGAACACCTCACATCAAACGACAATCTATAAAATTTTGAAAAAGTTGTACATTTAACCCTTTGGGCTCCCACATGTGTATTTTAAACAATTCTTTCTAAGTGAGCCCCTAATTAGGTAGGAGGAGTGAAATTTTGCATACTTATAGCTGAACACCTCACATCAAACGTCAAATCATAAAATTTTGAAAAAGTCGTACATTTAACCATTTGCACTTCCACATGTGTATTTTAAACAATTCCTTCAAAGTGAACCTCTAATTAGGTTGGAGGCACAGATACATAAAATATCATCAAATAATTTTTTAAAGAAACAGCGGCGCCCATATTTAATAAATCATTATGATGTAAATAAGTATCCAGAAAAATACTATTTCTCTCTCTTATTGATGTTTTAGCCATGAAAGGATCATTCTGTACTTAAGTCAGGTTAAAGTACATACATAGAAGCCTTTAACCTATTAAAAAATGAAATGAAAGATGGATTAAATTACGAAGAAATACAAACAGTATTTCTTAATAACATAGAGAAAGCTTTCGAAATGATTGAAAAAAAAGTAGCAGAGATTAAAAGTAACCGAGATAGAGATGAAAATGAAGATGACGGCATAGACAATCCATTAGATTTTGTACTTCTAGAAGCCCAAAATGCAATGGAAGATTTTCGGAATGCAAAAGAGTTGGTGTCGGAAGATGAACTTAAAAAAAAAAATATCAAAAACCTCAACGTAGACCAAAAACGTATTTTTGATCCAAATTTGTAACACATTGAAACACAACAAGGAAATTTTGAGATTATTTGTCTGTGGAACAGGGGGCACGGGGAAAAGCTGTTTAATAAATACTGTTAAAAATTGAGTTAGAAAACATTTAAATAAATTGGTTGCTGTAGCTGCACCAACAGGTATTTCTGCTTTTAACGTTAATGGTTTAACAAAACACAGGCTTCTACAGCTGCCAGTGGAGCATGGAAATTGTCAAAAGTACACTTCTCTGTCAGATCAAATCCTCAAAGTTTTAAGAAGTGATTTAAACAAGGTTATTCTTTTGATTATTAATGAGGTATCTATGATATCAAATGTGACATTGATGTACATTCATCTCCGTTTAGTGGAAATTTTCGACACGTGTGATATAGAAGATGGCTGGTTCGGCAGAATTAACATCTTGTTATTCGGTGATCTACTCCAGCTGCTTCCAGTGAGACAACTTTCGCCGTTCGAAAACATCAAATCGTCAGATGTCCAAAAGTGTTTAGGATCGCTTAGCGCACCGAATTTATGGAAAAGCTTATTTTCATATGATGAATTGATTATTAACATGAGACAGAAAAACGATCAACTGTTCGACGAAATGTTGAACTGTATTAGATTGGGTGTAGCCACAAATCAAGATGTGAATGTCTTTTCTGATCGACTACTTAAATTAAAATCCGATAACCCAAAGGAAATACTGATGGAAATCGTAAGCCATTTTTCAGAAATGCCACACGACAGCATATGTTTGTTTGCAACTAAAAATATGTGTAACCAGTTCAATGATGCTATGCTGACAAGTATAAAACAACCAGATATCAAATTGAATGCAATAGATGAAATAGATTGCTCAAGATACTTGAACAAACGAGCCAGGGAAGTGTTAAAAAAAACGAGGATGATTCTTCATTATCTGCCCGATTAGAAAATGTTATAACCGTCAAAATAGGGGCATGTGTAATGAATGCTACGCAGGAATATAGACATCAGCAAAGGATTCGTAAACGGATCGATAGGAACAATAGAAAAAAACTTTGGGACGTCGACTGCAACAATAAAGCCAGAAAAATAAAAATTTTATTTAACCATAATTTAACTTATGCGTTAGAGCACGTTAAGACTAAGTTTCAGATATTGAGTAATGCGTTTGTGCACCGGAAACAATTCCCTATTTGTCTTGCCTATGCTATTACCATCCATAAATCACAAGGCCTTAGTCTTGACAACGCACTACTTGACATTGGGTCTTCAATATTCAGCAAAGGATAGGCCTATGTAGCACTCTCCCGAGTCAAGACTTTGGAGGGTGTTCACCTTATAAATCTAGACCCTAGCCAAATAAAGGCCCAGGAAAGCTCAATCGTAGAATATAACCGCCTGAGAACATTATACCGCCCTGATTTGACAAGGTTATTAATAAATAGGAAACGTGTGAAAAAAAACTCAGATAGTGAATGGGCAATGCGCTATAACGTTTCAAACGTGCAAGAAAATATGGAAATTGACAGTGAAAAAAAGCCACTGCAAAAAGCTGTAAGATTAATTAATATTAAATAATGGTGATTTAATATTAAGCCTATTTATTTCAAAAAGGAAACATATACCTACTTACTTGGCAAAAAATAATGATATCTAATAAAAAAATAACTGTGAAAAAATGGATCCAAGTTCCATTAAAAAAAAAACTGCCAAAAGAGAAGTCATAGGTAAGTGGGTGCCTAGTTGAAATAAAATTAACTCAAAATTTTCTACTGAAGTATTGTACCATTGTTTTATTTGTTTAGTTACATTACATGCTGACGTAGAAAAGGTGGCGAAGTGAAAATTTCAGAGGAGAGAAGATTTATCTGATAAGATTATTTATTGTAACTACAAATTAGCGACTTCATTAAAAAAAAAAAGGAAGAAAAATTCTAAATATTTTTAATAAAGTTGTTGCTTTTTAAATGTAACCTATTTTTTAATTTTTAATTTTCTATTAATCTATAATTTTATTTAATTATCAATATGATTATTATTGTTTTCAGAAACAATAAAAATTTCGAATCAATACATTTCGTTTCAAAACATGCATTCAATACAACAGCATTAAAATATAGATTTCTGCCGCAAATTGACAGCTAAATATTTTATTGTAGGAAATTTAAATTAAATTTGAATGTTGCTTGGTGAATAAAATAATCACATGTAAACTCATTAAAAAGAATTAAGTAAAGTGCCTAAATATAGTGTAACTTTACAAAAAGTAATGATATCTAACAAAAACATAACTGTGAAAAAGGGGAGCCAAGTTCTGTAAAGGCAATGGCAAGAAAAGATGTGATATCTAAGTGGGTGCCAAGTTCAAATAAAATTCACTCAAACTTACCTACTGAAGTATTATAGCAATTTTTAAATTGTTTAAAAATCAAAATTATTGATAGCATATTAATAATAAATCTAGAACTTGGCAAGTTTTTGATAAATGTTATGGCTATCAATTTCATGTCTTAATAAAATGATGATGATAATATTAATAACAATGTCATTATAAAAAAGTTTAATATGGTTATTATTATTAACAAATAACTCATGTTAAGGATTTGATAAACCAATAAACACACAGATACACTCCCGTCCGTCTTTGGTTACCACTTAGCACCCAGCCTCCGGAAACCTCAATGCAAACAGACTAAAAGGCCTGACAAAGAGACAGATACACTTACGCTTGTTATTGGTCATCACTCTAGAGACTGCACTCCTTTAACCCTTTCCGGGGCAAAGATTTTTTAATCGTAAAATGCTGAAATGATTGAATCACACCATAATTTAAAAACAAATTTATTTCAAAAATGGGTAAAAGCTTCTTTTCACGTATTTAATAAAATTAAACTTTTTAGTCCTCAATTCTGGTGTCAATGACGCATTTTGCAATTAAAATTAGGTGGATCCTTCAAGGGGAAGGAGCTCACTCAAATTAAGGCTTCGAAACATGAAATAACAAATTTTGATTGATATAATAATGTTGTTAATAAAAATAAATGACTCGTAGTTAAAAACTTGCCATGTTCTAGATTTATTATTAATATGCTATCAATAATTTTTATTTTTAAACAATTTAAAAATTGCTATAATACTTCAGTAGGTAAGTTTGAGTGAATTTTATTTGAACTTGGCACCCACTTAGATATCACATCTTTTCTTGCCATTACCTTTACAGAACTTGGCTCCCCTTTTTCACAGTTATGTTTTTGTTAGATTTATATTACTGCATACCTATCGCTTGTGTAAGTCAGGATGTTATGATGATAATTTAAAAAAAACTTACATTTAGCTCCTGAACAGAAGTTTGGGATTTACCCTGTTTTTTTTCCCCTATCAACTCGTTTGTGCTCCATTGTGTCTATTACTCCAGTTCAAAATATTAATCAAGAAAGTTTATATATATATTTATGAAAATTATGCATTATCTGCTTAGGTTGACGTTGGTTTCAAAAATACAAAAATCTATCAGTTGAATTTCAATTTTTATTGACTTATAAAAACAAAAGTAGACGGGTTATCCTTTTTTTTAAAAAAAATATTGTACTGCTTTTTAGGGAGTGGCAACAAGAAAGAAATTATTGAATTAGAAAATTAAAAAATGAAAAGGAGAGATTGCTACAATTTTATGGAGACATTATAAAAGACAAATTCGATTTTCTCAGCGACCGTCAAACATACAAAGATGAAAAAAAAATCTATTTTAAGTTTGAACAAGAAGATCAAAATAAAACAAGAACGAAGTTAATCCACTCACTGGAACGTTAGCTACACTTTGTTGAATTTTGTGTCTTCATTTTTTCGTTTAAGGTTAAATAAAAAACTACTGAAAGCTACAGTAATTTTTTAAATGCCATCAGTTTATTCATCTCGTCGAGTTCTATCTTTCAAAAGAAAAATCATTGTCGTATGTCAACTGGTTCGCCAAAAATTTAAGAAAGTCATTTGCATTTTCTATTTCTTAATCATATTATAGCTTAACGCTGCCGCGTTTGCTATGATAAAGGGGGGAAAGGGGGGCAATTACCTCTCCCCTTAATTTAGATAAATGCTTTTTTCATGTAGAATTATTCGATTAGCTGAAATATTGTATACTGGTTTATTATGTTAAGGAGATGGCTTGATTAGATTTGGAGGTGCATTAGTTAAGTATAAAGGGAGGAAAGGGGGGAGGCTAGCCTCCCCCCTTAATTTAGGTAAATGGGTTTTTAATGCAAAATTATTCGATTTGCTCCAAATTTGGTATATCGGTTTATTATGTTAAGGAGCTTCCCTGGTTAGATTTGGAGGTTCATTAGTTAGGTATAAAGGGAGGAAAGGGGATGGCTAGATCCCCTCCTTAATTTAGATAAATGGGTTTTTCATGCAGATCGATTTGCTCGAAATTTTGTATACCGGTTTATTATGTTAAGGAGCTGCCTTGATTAGATTTGGAGATTTATTGGTTAAGTATAAAGGAGGGACAGGGGCTAGTGTCCCCTTAATTTAGATAAATAGGTTTTTCATACAGAATTATTCGATTTGCTTCAAATTTGATATAACAGTTTATTACGATACGGCTTCCTTCATTTGATTTGTAGGTTCATTGGTTAAGTATAAAAGGGGGGGAAGAGGGGCAATTGCCCCTCCCCTTTATTTAGATAAATGTGTTTTCATGCAGAATTATCTAATTTAGTTTAATTTTTTTTCTAGGTTCATTCTAATAAGGAGCTTTTCTGATTAGATTTGAAAGTTCATTGGTTCAGCATAAAGGGAGAAATGGGGGATCTAATCTCCCCCTCTTAATTTAGTGAAGTGGTTTTTTCATCCAGAATTATCTGATTTGCTTCAAATTTGGTATACCAGTTTATTATGTTAAGTAGCTTCCCTGATTAGATTTGGAGGTTCTTTGGTTAAGTAGAAAGGGGGGCAACGGGGACTAATACCTTCATTTATTTTTCGAGGGGCATTATTTTTTGAAATAAGAGTATAATATACAATTAGTGTGAATAGCCTGTAAGCTCAATGCCATCAGTTTAACTGGGCAATTTTCTTTTTATTAGGTTTATTAACGCATAACCTACGCAAACCCGAAAAATAAATTACAACAGACCGAACCCCGATCCAAGCAAGACAAAATAATTTTAGTCTACATGTAACCCGACCCGAACCTGAATGTTACATTTGAAAATACCCGAAATCCCGAACCAAATCTGATAACCGACAAAAATATTCCAACGATCCATAACCGGATCCGAACAAGACAAATAAGTTTCCGTGGACACGCAACGCTACCAGAACCTAAAAATTCCATTCGAAGTCAACCTGAAACCCGTCCCGAATCAAATCTTAATCGACAAAAATATTCCAAAGAACTATAACCCGATGTAAGCCAGACAAAATAATCCCCGTCCACCGGCAACCCGATCCGAACCTGAAAGTTCTAATTGAACTCAATCCGAAACCTGGTTGTGGTCGGTATTCGGGTTGACTTCAAATGGATCCTTCAAGTTCGGATCCTGTTGAAAAAAAAATTAAATTAAATCAGATAATTCTGCATGAAAACCCATTTATGTAAATTAAGGGGAGGGGCAATTGCATCCCTTTCCCCCCTTTTATACTTAACCAATGGACTTCCAAATCAAATGAAGGAAGCCATATCGTAATAAACTGGTATATCAAATTTGAAGCAAATCGAATAATTCTGTATGAAAAACCCATTTATCTAAATTAAGGGGACACTAGCCCCTGTCCCTCCTTTATACATAACCAATAAATCTCCAATCTAATCAAGGCAGCTCCTTAACATAATAAACCGGTATACGAAATTTGGAGCAAATCGAATAACTCTGCATGAAAAACCCATTTATCTAAATTAAGGGGGGTATAGCCCCCCTTTCCCCCCTTTATATTTAAGTAATGAACCTCCAAACTAATCAGGGAAGCTCCTTAACATAATAAACCGGTATACGAAATTTGGAGCAGATCGAATAAATCTGCATGAAAAACCCATTTATCTAAATTAAGGGGGGGAGGGGTCTACCCCCCTTTCCTCCCTTTATACTTAACTAATGAACTTCCAAATCTAATCCGGGAAGCTCCTTAACATTATAAACCGGTATACCAAATTTGGAGCAAATCGAATAATTTTGCATTAAAAAACCATTTACCTAAATTAAGGGGAGGCTAGCCCCCCTTTCCTCCCTTTATATTTAACTAATGAACCTCCAAATCTAATCAAGCCATCTCCTTAACATAATAAACCAGTATACCAAATTTGAGCTAATCGAATAATTCTACATGAAAAACGCATTTCTCTAAATTAAATAGAGAGGCAATTGCCCCCCCCCCCCCCTTTCCCACCTTTATACATAATAATGATCTTCCAAATGTAATCAGGGAAGCTGCTTAACATAATTAACCGGTATAACAAATTTATTGCAAATTGCATATTTCTGCATGAAAAACCCATTTATCTAAATTACGGTGTGGGGAAGCCCCCCCTTTCCACCCTTTATATGTAACTAATGAACCTCCAAATCTAATCAAGGCAGCTCCTTAACTTAATAAACCGGTATACCAAATTTGGAGCAAATCGAATAATTCATCATGAAAAACCGATTTATCTGAATTAAAGGGGGTAGCCCCCCTTTCTCCCTTTTATACTTAAATAATGAGCTTCCAAATCTAATCAGGGGAGCTCCTTAACACAATAAACCGATATACCAAATTTGGAGCAAATCGAATGTTTCTGCATGAAAAACCCATTTATATAAATTAAGGGGGGAGACTAGCCCCCCTTTTTCCCCTTTATCCTTAACCAATGAACTCCAAAAACTAATCAGGGAAGCACCTTATCAGAATGAATCTAGGAAAGAAAAATTGAAGCAAATCGAATATTTCTATCAAGAGTTATCGTGTTACGTACGTACGTACACGGGTACATACAGAATCGGGGGCACATAAGCTCTCAGGCTTTGATAGCCTGTGAGCTAAAAATATCACCCTGATCAGATAATAAGTGGTCATTTTTCAATTAGCCTGACGCTTTCTAGGTTCTTTGCAATAAGCCTGGAAAATATTAGGCTAATTGGAAAAAGGGAGATGGATTCTCCAATTAGCCTACGACATATATATATCTGAGGTGCACTGAAAGATGCTTAGTATAGAAAATTATGTGCATAGCATTCATATTTCATATACATGGACACACATCGTGTGGTATCTATAAACAATAATTGCTGGAAGTGTGTTTTCGATTGCGGTATGCATTTATTTTTTTTTTTTTTCGATATAACTTAGTGGGTATAAATTCTAATGATGACATTCAGAATTGCAAAAAAACATCTCAAGCACATTTTCGTTTTATGATGGAAATTGATGAAGAGACATTTTCAACCATTCTATGCGCTTACTAACTGAAATGAAATTTAGAATATCATGTATTATATGATAATATATAGGTGATAAACAGGGTTGCATAAAAAAATTAGACATTATTCGTACAATTGATTGGAGTTGCTTAAGTTGTGTTTTCAAATGTGCTATGCATTTTACAAATTGTTTATTTAGGCATCCCTTTAATTTTTTTAAACTGTGGAGTTTTTTGTAGTATTCTGAATGTGTTGGAAAGAGTTTCGTAATCTATGCTAGTCCTAAGATTTTAAGTTCTTGTCTAAAAATAAACTATTTTTACTTTTATACTCACATTCCTAGTAACAATGACACATTCACTGCTTTTTACCGTTTTCAAATTATATATGAGATAATTTCAGCATATAGGAAAAAATCCTTTTGAGGAAATATTTGAAATACGAATATTACCATATGAAAAACATACTTTAGAAACTATGCAAAGAAATGTGAAAAACACGACGTTATGGTAAGCCAAAGAGAAAAAAAATAAATTATCTGGCAACATTATTTACTTCTTCTCTAGAGATTTTCTGAATAGAACGGAATTTTAAACAAAAAGGGAGATGCAGATTTTTACTGAATAATGCAACAATTTGGAACCAGGTTGCGGAATTATGCAAGCAAATATCCCCATTTAGTATTTTAATACAGCAAGAATATTATAATGAAGATTCTCAAAGTGATTACATATGAGCAGTTTAATGAATATTTTATGCTCATATATTTGCAATCGAAATAGAGCCCGAGATTAAAGTTAAGTAGAAACAATTTTATATGTTTTTCGTTTCTTTATATTTATATATATGTGTATTATATATAAATATGTGTTAGTTATATATAAATATGTGTGTATATCATGTATATGTGCCCTTTGTTGTGTGTGTACAGTAGAGATGAAGTTGACGTTGATGTTAGTTTGTAAACATCGGTGATATATTTTTGCGATTAAAAGAAATTACCTAATTGAATGATAACAATTAATCATTAAAATAAATGACTTAATTTTGTTTACCTGCCCCGTTTGTTTTCGCGCAAAATAAAAATAATACAGTTCCCTTCAGCAAGTTTTAAATATATATCAAAAAATGATAATATTTAAAAAAAACTGAACAATATAAACCACATTTTTTTTTTTTATTTAACTGTATGAAGTGAACGAAAACACCAAACAAAATTTGGCATTCAATAAAAAGTCAAGTAATTGTCTGTGAAAGTGTTTTTTGAATTGACTTTTGTTTAAGCAAATATTTATTGTAAAACATATGCCCATTTATGTACCTGCAAAGACAACAAATATGTGAAAAAACCCAAGCATTTTTAACGTTTTTATATTATACAATATTTGAATACATGCGCTTTTTTGAAACTCAGATGATTTACAAAAGATACTAAGATTCATTTCAGCTGATGAAACATGATTCCTGAAGAAACATGAGCCCAGTGGTTAGGGAGTTCAATTCATATTAATTAGGGTAAGATTGAAATTTTTTAATCCCTTCTGTTTAGGTCTAGAATGAATATGCTATGTTTTACCCTTCTTACTAGTCGAGCGTTAGCAAATATATATAGATTTATAGTCAAAATTGCGTTTTTTTTGGATACCATAACAATATCTCAAAACAGCTAACTCTGTCATACATTATCAATACAAATGTTGTAGAGCTTAAAATGCTGAGTAAAATGAGTCCCTATACCTATTTTTGATGAACATTAAGGTCACAATTCTACTTTAAAGTTTAGAAACCTGCTTAGGGTTTGAACGAAGAATTAATTTGGAGAAAACTGGAAATTGTTTTAATCCATTCAGTTTAGGTCTAAAATGAATTTACTATGCTTTCCTTCCTCGTACTTGGGTGAATGTTAGAAAACATGTACATATTTATTTTCGTAAAACACGTTTTTTTTTTTTTTTTTTTTTTTTTTTTAACAATATCTCAAAACAGCTACTCTATAAAAAACGTTGTCAATACAAATGTTGTAGAGCATAAAATTCTGAATAAAATGAGCGCCATCATTAAAATTTTTGTTCAACATTAAGGTCGCAGTTTTATTTCAAGATTTTCCCTTAATCGCTAATCAAGAGCTTGAAGCCAGGAAAGACCAAGTTAAATTAACAATATCTCAAAACAGCTAACTCTCTCCAAAACATTGTCAATACAAAAGTTGTAGAGCCTAGAATTCTGAATAAAATAAGTACCTACACTTAATATTTTTGTTCAGTATTAAGACAATACTTTCGAGATATTTTTAAGTTAACTTGGTCTCTCCTAATTTGAACATTTTTGAAATAGAATTGCGACCTTAATGATGAAAAAAAAAATATTAATGATGGTAATCATTTTATTCCGAATTTTAAGCTCTACAACATTTGTATTGACAATGTTTTTTATGGAGTTAGCTTTATTGAGATATTTTTAAGGTAATTAAAAAAAAAAAAAAACGTGTTTTTCGAAAATAAATATGTACATATATTCTATCATTCACCCAAGTACGAGGAAGAAAACATAGATGTTCATTTAAGACCTAAACTGAAGGGATTAAAACAATTTTCAGTTTTCTCCAAATTAATTCTGAGTTCAACGCCTTAAGCAGGTTTCTAAATCTTTAAAGTAGAATTTAGACCTTAAAGTTCAACAAAAATATTAAGTGTAGGTACTCATTTTACTCAGAATTTTATGTTCTACAATATTTGTATTGACAATGTTTTTGACAGAGTTATCTGTTTTGAGATGGTTTGTTATGGTATTTAATAAAAACGTGTTTTTTGACTATAAATCTGTACATAATTCCTAACGATCACCTGCTACGAGGGTGAAAACTTAGCATATTCATTCTAGACCTAAACAGAAGGGATTAACCCATTTTCCTGAATTTTTGTTTTCTCAAATTTCTAGGTAAAATCACTTTAAAATGTTGCAAAATGAGCTGGAAAAATGCTAAAAAAAATTACGCAAAAATATTTTTGTATTTATTTGATAAAATGTAAACGAACTAAATATGGGACTATCCATATGTGGAAAAATGCATAACTATACGTTTTGCCTAAATTTATATAAATTAAGCTTTTGAATTGTATACTATATTCTATAATTAGTATTTTTCTGAACGATTAAAAAAATAGATTCATTTCTTTACAGTGACTAATAACATTATAAGTATTAATAATAATAAATTAAGAATAATCGTATTTGTGGCTAGAAAACAATTTATTTCAAAATCATCTTGAAAAGAACTTTACATAAATAACTGTCCCCTAACTGGCTAATAGAAATATGTACCCATTTGCTCCTAGCGCCCTATATTTTGTACATTACAAACATGCATAAAATATAGGCTTGAACATATAATTTCGCAATTTAAAAAAATACGTATTTCAAAGAATTCTACAAGCTAAGATTATGACTTATTTATTTGGATCCTTGATAGAAAAAATACAAATAAAGTTATTTTTACATTTCTCTGTCTTGAAAAATCCAAAACCTATAAACACCGGAAAAAGGCCTTCATTTAAGCAAATGAATATCAATCTTATGCTGTCATCTCTCGGTAATAGATAAAGACATTTATAGACAATTACTTCATACAGTTTTCATGTTTTAAAGTTGAAGAAAACGATAAAAAATTATTAAAATTCGAAACGCCCCAAAAATGGGATGCTAGGCATAAATAGGTTAAAACAATTTCCAGCTTTCCACTAATTAATTCCAAATTCGGCCTTTTTTCCCTCTCCTACCACTGGACTAACAGTAGATTGTACAAAACAAAAACATCTGTAATGACCTACCTTCAGTTTTTGATGTTATTTGCAGATTTTAGGTATAGTGTCACTTATCACATAAAGTTTTAATGAGGTTAGATAAAATCTTCTATGGTAAGAATCAATCCCGATCAAACAACAATCTCGTAAGCCAAATACTTGATTTCTTATTAACCATTAGCCTGCCCCCTCCCCTTGGAATGTATTTGAGAAAAACGTGCAAAAAATGGAACATTTTTTTTTTTGTCTGAATCGTTTGAATGAAATTTGGTTAGAACTGAAAAATTACAAAAATCCAACAAATGGCGCGAAACTGCCGAACTTTTCGCGGAAAAGTATTGCCATCTATTGGGAAAATGGTAAATTACATATTATGCATTGGCCGAACTGAGTTCGGGCTTCATGGAATTGAAATACCGATTTTTCTCTTTCCCGAACCTAGGTCGGGCATTTCAAAATTGACGCATTTACGTTGTCCGAAATAAGTTCGGGAGTCACATGCAAGGGGTTACATTTTTAAAGTGTTAGGGCTTTTCGGCCTTTCCTGTACATCGAAAGGAAGCTAGATCCGTTTTATATAACGAAATTTCTATCAATCATAAGTCATATATTATGTAAGAAACAGTAAGAAACAATATATATATATATATATATATATATATATATATATATTTACAAATCATGTGTCATTTGAGAAAATAACGGTAAATATTATTTCACTTATTTATCAAAGAAAATACAAATTGGGCTTTTATTCTTCTGTTTAAGAGTTTCTAAGAAATAAACCAGACTTCTTTTTATCTTTCCCAGACATTTGCATATCGTTTCTTTAAAAATACTTTCATATATCAAAAGAAGTATGCAATCAAGGTTACAGTGCCTCTTAAAATTGCTTGATTGACTTTGAACTAAATTTAAGGGATTCGGTATTCACTCTTAAAAGATGATATTTCCTACTGTATGAATTTCTGTGTTATTTGATATTTGTGTAGAAACCACGTATTTGATATTCAGATCCATGGATTTCTATGGTGCAAGAAATACTTGTTTAATTATGTGTACATTTGAATGTATAAAATATATTGTTATTTAGGGAAATGAAAATAAATTTTCCAATTTTTTTAATTATATTGGAGCACGTAATACACAACTTTTATTTTTAAATATAAATAAATATTGTTAAATCATAACAAATGTTAAAAATCACGTAGGCAATAATTTTAAAATTTATGTTAAAATGGCAAAATATAAGAATATTTTACGTTTCCAGAAAACTTTCAAAATATGTAGAATCTCACCAACCGGTAAACACTTTTAGTAAATATTCATGAAAATAAAATATTATCATATAAATGAATTCTCTGTTACTGGTATAAAAATTTATTTCACTGAAACTTATTTTTTCCTTATAAAGCGCGCAGCAAAACGAAAATAATAACTTTTTATTTTCTTGATACTTGTTTTTAAAAATCATATTCTATTTTTAATGTACAGCCAGTTTAAAATAAACGGTACACCTGAATTTATTCGCGGATTTATTACAATAAATGCCTTTATATATAAATAATGCCTTTTTAACACTTTCCAACAAAATTTAAAATTGTTTAAGACTTCGGTTTGTCTGCCCGTCTGTTCGGCTGTCAGCGCTCTAACTCTCGTAAATATAGTCGAATGGGTCAGAAATTTTTGGATTTGAGTGACCTTTACCATAGCACAATTCATATTTCAAATAAAGTTTCTAGCATGTTTAATTCATTTACAGGGACAGTAAAAAATTTTCCGTTACATCACGGCCTATGGGAAAAAATCGTTTAAAATGATTTTCAATGATGTTACATGATTTCAAACATAATAAAATTCATATGCATTGATCAAGTGCGCTAAAATATGCATTCTGTAGAATACACCATGTAAAGAGTAGTTATTATTCATTTACAGGGCAACACAAAATAATTCCGTTACAGAACGATATAGGGGTGGAGGGAATTGTTTGCGGCGTTATTAATTATGTTAAATTACTTCATGTATAATGAAACTGGTACACGTCACTGAGGTTTACTTTAACTTATTTCATGTATAATACGAAGTGCATTCCATTTACAGGGAAACACAAAAGATTCCAGATACTATATTGTGTCCGAAGTACTGTACAGTAGCAATGATTGCTGGAAATGCATTTTTATATATGTTATGTGCTTTTATGTTTCACTATATTTATGCATAGTATATGGTGTGTATAAATGTTGTAATTCATATACAGGGATCCACAAATAATTCTTAATGGTTACTGGGTATGATTGCAAATTGCAAAAAGGTGGTTTTTAAATGAGTTATGCATTTTTACGCGAAACTGCATCTGGTTTACTAAGAAATGTTTGTAGAACATAGATTAAAGGATATACAGGGTCGCGCAAAGAATTGGATACATGGCCGTCTATAAATTATAATTTCTGAAATGTGATTTCAGTAGTTTTCAGATTGTTTTACTTTGAATTAAACTTTACCTAAATAGTGGCGTGTAATAAAAGTACTAGGTAACTTCACTACTGTACAAATTTATACAAGTATGTTTTGATCTATTAGTATAAATTGCTGAAAGATTTTCAACCTGTTATGAGTTTTCTTGATAAACTAAATTTCCCCATTATACAGTATGTATATCAAATGCAGGGCTGTTCAAAAGAATTGCAATACATATTTGGCTATATACGGTAACTACAGAATTCAGTTTTTCAAATGTTTCATGCGTTTTCTAAAACGTTTACTTAGTTCTCTTATATACCTTATTTCTCTAAATAAAGAATTTTTGTTAAAGCATTCAGGAAATGTTGGAAATTGTTTAATAATCTATGCTTAACACATGATTTTTCTTATTTGTTTCAGAATATAAACGGAATTTTCTTTTTTTGGTGCTGTCTTGAGGTTGATATTGGCATAAAATTTCATTTTTCATTAGATGACACCCACTTTTGAAACTACATTTGATTTCATTGCATTAAGGCAGATCAATTTCTTAATGCATATTTATAGAATAATTATAGGGATAAACAAGTAGGAAATTGCTCGTCAAACGTGCAAATGAGGTGCGTTCGTACTATAGCTAGTTTTATAAATATTTTTTGCACCCCATATTGTGCTGAATGTATATTTTTTTGCACTTCATAAGTGCATAGTCTGTAATATCATTAAAATGCACTTGCAGTAATTATTTTCCGATTGCCCGTAATGTAACGGAAAACTTTTGACTGTCACTGTAATTAAACTATACATACAATTTTCATAAAAACTGAAATGGCTGAACAAAATTTTGCAACAATTATATATTTAAAATTTAAGACCATTCGGAATACTGTACCATCATTAAAATGCACTTGCCATAATTTTTCCCATTGGCCGTAATGTAAAGAAAAGATTTTAATGTCCCTGTAATTAAACTATACATCCGATATCTAAAAATTTGAAATGGCTTGACAAAATTTTGCAACAATCATATATTTAAAATTTCAGGCCATTCGGTTGGGTAGTTTTTGCTCTGTTATATGCGGACGGACGGACAGACGGACTGAACGACGACTATAGGTACTACGTATTTATATAATTACGAACGCACCTTAAAAGGGTAAAATTTAAGTATGTTAATGTTAAATACTCGTGAAAAACATTAATATATATCTTAAGAAAAGTTATCATTTTGAAATGTTTAATTACACTAAATGTGCCCAAATATAATCTAGGCAAGTTTTAAATTTAAATGTCTATTTTTAATTATGAAATTCATTAATAAATTCATGTTAAAAATCAGAAGTTATGACTTACATGATTTTTGGAAAAAAACGAATAAACGTCGTAAAAACATGTCTATGTGCTTTTAAAGATCATTCAAATCATTATTTTCCATATTATTAGAAATTTCACCCTTCTCGACAATCTGTCGAAGACAGGGATAACTGAACTTTTCGGATTTTCGACTTATTCAAGGATTCCTAATCTGTTTTTTTATCCAATTTTAGGTGCGTTCGTAATTATATAAATATGTAGCACCAATAGTCGTCGTCCAGTCCGTCTGTCCGTCCGTCCGTCCGTCCGTCCGTCCTCATATAACAGAGCAAAAACTACCCAACCGAATTGTCTGAAATTTGAAATATATGATTGTTGCAAAATTTTGTCGAGCCATTTAAATTTTATGAAAATCGGATGCATAGTTTAATAACAGGGACAGTCAAAAGCTTTTCTTTACATTATGGCCAATGGGAAAAATTATTGCAAGTGCATTTTAATGATGTTACAGCCTTCCGAATGGTCTAAAATTTGAAATATACAATTGTTGCAAAATTTCGTCGAGCCATTTCAAATTTTACGAAAATCGGATGTATAGTTGAATTACAGGAACAGTCAAAACAGTCAAATGTTACAGATTATGCTTTTATGAAGTGCAAAACAATATACATTCAGTATAATATGGGGTACAAAAAATAATTATAAAACTAGTTATAGTACAAACGCACCTGATTTGCTACGTTTGACGAGCAATTTCAAACTTGTATTTCATTCTGAAGACATATTATAAGTATTTTTTTTAATTATAGTTTGTGTGTGTGAGAGATTGCACCCGATAACTCCGAAACGATTCTTTTGATTGAGTTTCCAATTGGTGAATCTGTTTTAGCCCAATGGTATCAAGAAGGGTATAGACGCTCGTAAAAATTGCCAGATTAGTTATTTACACAATTTTTAAATTCATTTTATGACCGATTCTAAAGAGAAATCTCCAGCGAAATTTGACACAGTACACGTGATATATATTTCGGGTAAGTAAACAGGCAATAGCTGTGGATAAGTAACGCCCCCTTCTTAAACACAAGTGGTGCAGAATGCTATCGATTCAATTATGTTAGCAATTTATAAAAATCTTCTTCTATTTTTGAAACGTACAGCAAGATTACGAAAGTCTATGCGACCCACTCAAGAAATAACTTTAAATTTTATAAGAACAGTGAAAATGCGCTAATGTAATTTTAGATTGTTTATCATGACATTTAAAATTTTATTATGTTCAACATGTTTATATGAAATCAGATGTATTGGGGCCTCCGTGGCAGATAGGTTCTGCTCTCGAAGCTGGTAGACGGGAGGTGCTGGGTTCGAACCAAATCGTGTCCGTCGGCCAAATAGTTCGGAGTTTTCGTGGTTTTCTTTGAAAAGTGGATTTCTACGCGTAAATACGGGTTAGGTTCCCTTAGAAAGAACCCCACGAAGGGCATTGCCTCTTCGAGCCTATATACCTAGGATAGATAATTGGCAGTCAAAAATCAACCATCAGACAACAGTTGCACACTCTTTGTGGAGATCCCGGTTGTATTTCTCTGGTCTTGTAAATTTCCTTGTGACTATCTCGTCCTTGTATGTAATGGAAAAAGGAAATAAAAATTGTGGTTTGTGTTTGTGTATAATGATAAGGATCATTCTAGGCAAACAGCCATAGTTGCTATAGGCCCCAAAGCATTCTCCACTACGGTGGACTTCAATGTCAGATGTATTATGACACAACTTTTATTAAATTTCTGAAACTGATAGGCATTGTTGTGAATGATGCGATTGGCGATTTTTTACTAGTTGTTGATTAGTGATGCAAAATTCGTGAGTTTAAACATAAGTCTCCTTCAAATCAAACATCTGAATACGTTTTGGTTTTATTAGTTTGTAATTGCCAAGGATAAATACAGATTTAAGCATATACATGCATGTAATTTCGATCAAAAGGGAGAAAAGACTAAATTATTCATGTTCGTACAAAATAAACCTAAAGTAACATTCTTAAAAAGCGTCTTGTTTTCAAAATTACGTATAACTCATTAAATAATTTTGTTTCGTAGGTTATATTTGATAGAATTTTAAATTTTAAAGAAAATGATGGCTTAATAATCCAATCTGAAATATGCATAGTGATTATCAATATTGTTTTTATATATCAATTATCAAGGTGACTGAGCACCATGACATCAGATTAGAAGTGTTAGTAATTTTTAGAAATTACAGGAGGGCGTGTTACTAGTTATACTTTTTAAGTCAGAAATAATACATATCATATTATAGTTAGTATCAGCTATTTCTGGTAATTAAAATAGATTACCCGAAGTTACAAAATATGTATATTTAATAGACAAAGTATATTATGCTATGATTGTTCAGTTGGATATACAAGTAAAATTTTATTTGAAGTAAAAAAAAAAAAAAAATTGCTCTTTAGAAAAACAGGATCATTCTCATTCTTTTTGACTGAGTTTATTTTTAATTTGATATGAATTTTATCATCAAATATTTAAAAATTAATATTATATAGAGAAACCTCCTTCCTAAACTATATACTCAAATTAAAAGTATAGACATTCTTTTACTCATCTGATGGAAAAAGTAATATCACTTAGAATCCCTTCAGGAGATAAAAACGTATTATTAAATATTCATGCAAGTATAAAATATTAGCATAAAAATGCATTCCATGTTACACAGATAAAAGTCTATTTTATGCTGTTTTTGTTAACTATGCATGGAAAGCGCTCTTTGCAGTAAATTTAATGCGACAAACTAATTTCAAGACATTCTTTTTAAAATCTGATGAAAAAATGTTTCCTTTATTCATATAATATTCAAATATTTTACAACTCCAGTTCTTGTAGTTAATAAAGAAAGTGTGTTAAGAATATTTTAATAAACTAGATACCATACTAATGTAGCATTAAAAGTTAAAAATAAGTTTAAATGCTCAGTTTTTATTATGTTTATTAATGTGTGTCTAAGTGTGTTAAAATATTGAAGTTTAAACAAAATTACAGTTTGCAAAAACATTTTATCGAAAAGAATTTACCCTAAAGAGTATGGATTCAAGTAATTTCAAATAACTTATAATAAATAATTAAAGCATGAATGTATTAAAAAATGTTCAAATATATTTGTATTAAAATACAAACTTTTTTACCGATTTAAAAGTAAATGATTAAATCTTTTTTCCCAACAGTTTATCCTTCCATCAACATAAAAATGAGGGACGTTTGTTTTTGTTCCAATGTATAAAATTCTTGAAAAAATAATGGAAAATACCGTTCTGAGCATAATTCTGTTTTATACATTTTATCTACGATTATTAAATTGCAAGTTGTAAGTTAAACAAGTAAGAAAAATCATGCGTACAGCATAGATTATGAAACACTTTCCTACACTCCCTGAAAGCTTTAACAATACTTCGTTACTTAGGGAAATGAGGTAAATAAGATAACTAAGTAAACATTTAAAAATATGATTTCAGTAGTATCCGCCCATAGCCAAATATATATTCCAATTCTTTTGAACAGTCCTGTATTCTATCTGTATGTTGATATGTATAATATATATTGGGGAAATTTAGTTTAGCAAGAAAATGCATAACAGGTTAAAATTCATCTTTCAGCAATTTATACTAATAGATGGAAACATACTTGAATACTTTTGTACAGCCCTGTAGTTTACCTAGTACCTTTATTACATGCCACTATTTAGTTAAATTTAATTCAAACTAAAACACGCTTAAAACTACTGAAATTATATTTCCAGAAATCATCACCCATAGACGGCCATGTATCCAACTCTTTATGTGGCCCTGTATATCATTTTATCTATATTCTACAAATATTTCTTAGTACACTAAATTCAGTCAGCGTAAAAATGCATAACTCCTTTAAAACCCACCTTTAAGCAATTTATGCTCATACTCAGTAACCTTTACGAATTTATTTCTGTAGCTCTGTATATGAACTATAGCATTTATATGCACTTTATTGTATGCATAAATATAGTGAACAAGTATGTATGTGTGATCACAGATCGCACAGAGAGTTTCGTTTAATATTCCTTTCAAAACAGTTTATCCTTTTGAAAAATCAGTTAGTTCCACATTTCGCAACCAGGGGCGCACTCCATTCTAAACAATCCTCGGTCCGAACGAAACTCCGTTTTATATACTATCCGTAGATATATTAGTCGAGGGGATTGGGCCGATAGCACCCGAGATAAGTAGGCACCCCTGGCGGTAAAAAATGGAACTAAAATATGTAAGGCTATGGTGCATAATATGAAAGAATGGTCAAAGGGGTGTTGGCAAAAGTTGGAAAAGTGCCGCCCGGGTGAAAAGGGCGGAAGTTAGAAAAATTGCTTAAAATACACAATTTAGAGCCCGGAGGACTAAATAATATAAGACTTTTGAAAATTTTATGATTTGCTGTGTGGTCTGAGGTATTCAGCTATACGTATGCAAAAATTCATGTCTCCGACTTAATTAGAGGCTCGCTTAAAAACAATTGCTTAAAATACATATGAGGTAGATCAAAGTGTTAAACGTAAGACTTTTTCATGATTTTATGATTTGTCGCCAGGCCTCAGGCTTTCTGATATAAGTATGCAAAATTTCAAATCTTTAATTTAATAAGGGGCTCAGTTAGAAAGAATTGCTTAAAATACGCATGATGGAGCCCAAAGGGTTAAATGTACGATTTTTTCAAAATTTTATGATCTGTCGTATGATATGTGGTGTTCAGCTCTAAGTATTCAAAATTTCACGCCTCCAAACTTAGGGACTCACATAGAAAGAATTGTTTAAAATACACATGTGGGAGCTCAAAGGGTTAAATGTTTGGCCTTTTCAAAATTTTATGGTTTGTCATTTGATGCGAGGTGTTCATCTATAAATTTGCAAAATTTCACGCCTCCAACCGAAATAGGGGCTCACTTAGAAAGAATTGTTTAAAATACACACGTTGGAGCGCAAAGGATTAAATGTACGATTTTTTCAAAATTTTATGATTTGTCATTTGATATGAGGTGTTCAGCTATAAGCATGCCAAAATTCACGCCTCCAACCTAACTAGGGCTCACTTAGAAAGATTTGTTTAAAATACAAATATGGGAGCCCAAAGGGTTAAATGTACGACTTTTTGAACATTTTATGATTTGTCGTTTAATGTGAGGTGTTCAGCTATATCTAAAATTCAACGCCTCCAACCTAATTAGGGTCTAACTTAGAAAGAATTGTTTAAAATACACATGTGTACACACAAAGTAATAGCACAAACTTTAAGTTCTAATCTCAGTACCCGCGAAAATTTACCATTCATAAATTTGCCTTTAGTTACCATAGTATTGGTCAAATATTTAGTTTTATCAAAGAAAATGTTTTGTTTTAAATATGACATCATTTTTACTCACTAAATCATTTTGCATAGCGTCTCCTCAGTATCAGCGTAATGTAAAAATATTGAAATATCTTCTTCAATCTTTTGATTTATTAAGAAGAATGTGTGTGTTTTTTAATGGCTGGCGTCATATTCTGTTCAAAAATTATAAAAAAGTTACTTTTATTTGTAATGTGAAAATGGCATCAATAAGGATATAATCAATAAAAATAAATAAAACATGACAATTTTCCCTTTACTATTAATAGAAATGGAGTACTTCAGTTGCCACAATTACAAAATTGGTACTAAAAACTATAAAAAAATTAATATCTCAAAAATAAATTTAGATAGAGCTTTCAAACAAATTGCATTTAAAAGTACATTTCCCCCCCTATACGAAGGTGTAAAAATTGAAACTGTTCGATGTTTAGAAGTTTAAAAATTTGCAGTAGCGAAAATTGCAAAACCGAAATTTCATTTCAAATTTCAAAGTGTTGCCATTCGCAGAATGACGTATGCGTTACGCACAGATATGTTTGTCCTTTATAATATAGATAGAAGAATACGCAATTTTAAATGCATGAAATAAAAGACAAAAGATATTAAGATATTATTAAAGATAGGTAAAAAAGGAAAAATATTAAGAATTTGGAATAGTTTTACTAAGAAAAAGGGGCGAAAGTTTTTATTATTACACATATATATACCGGGTGTCCCAAAAAGGACTGACTGATTTTAAAATTCAATAACTTGCAAACGGTGACAGATATTTAAAAAATTCTTGCAGGAGGGTTATGCATAAGGTCAAAAGTTTTATTACAGTGATTTTCGATTTTAGTTCGAATTACAAACAATAGATGGCGCTGTAAGCAATAGTCGCTAAATACAGGCTCGATTTCTGGTCCTTTCTCTTGTTCCATGCTGAAAAAGGAGATGGAAATGTATTATCCGGGCCACGAAGTACCAAAAATCGAGCCTGAATTCAGCGTCTATTGATCGCAGCGCCATCTATTGTTTGTAATTCGAACTAAAATTGAAAATCACTGTAAAAAAACTTTTGACCTTATGCATAACCCTCCTGCAAGAATTTTTTAAATATCTGTTACCGTTTGCAAGTTATTGAATTTTAAAATCAGTCAGTCCTTTTTGGGACACCCGGTATATATATATATATATATATATGCACTAAAAAGTAGAAAATAATATTGGGGCCAGAAAAAAAAATGTTTTATTTCCTCGTATCCAAGAAAAAAATGAAAGCGTGGCCGCCAAATTTACACACACACATATATATGCTAGTGCACACACACTAATAATAAGCTAGAAAAAGCAAGGGGTCGTCGGGTAGCTTCATCGCCCCGAGCCCTCCCTTCCCGCTTTTCGGTGTCTTTAATTTGTGTAATTTCTCTTTTAAATTTGTCCGGTTTCAATTTTTGATTTTTTTTTTTTTTTTCAATCTAGCTTTCGCTAGAGAGTCTTTCATTCGGGACGTGGCTGGGCTCCTGGGAATCTTGCTTCCGCAAAAGAGACGGACTAGAGTAGAAGAATAAAGGGCTGCGGACGAAGATGGGCCGCTCGCCGCGGCGGTTGGACATGTTAAATTATTTCATGTATAATGAAAGTGGTACACGTCACTGAGGTTTACTTTAACTTATTTCATGTATAATACGAAGTGCATTCCATTTACAGGGAAACACAAAAGATTTCAGATACTATATTGTGTCCGAAGTACTGTACAGTAGCAATGATTGCTGGAAATGCATTTTTAGATATGTTATGTGCTTTTATGTTTCACTATATTTATGCATAGTATATGGTGTGTATAAATGTTGTAATTCATATACAGGGATCCACAAAAAAATTCTTAATAGTTACTGGGTATGATTGCAAATTTCAAAAAGGTGGTTTTTAAATGAGTTATGCATTTTTACGCGGAACTGCATCTGGTTTACTAAGAAATGTTTGTAGAACATAGATTAAAGTATATACAGGGTCGCGCAAAGAATTGGATACATGGCCGTCTATAAATTATAATTTCTGAAATGTGATTTTAGTAGTTTTCTGATTGTTTTACTTTGAATTAAACTTTACCTAAATAGTGGCGTGTAATAAAAGTACTAGGTAACTTCACTACTGTACAAATTTATACAAGTATGTTTTGATCTATTAGTATAAATTGCTGAAAGATTTTCAACCTGTTATGAGTTTTCTTGATAAACTAAATTTCCCCATTATACAGTATGTATATCAAATGCAGGGCTGTTCAAAAGAATTGCAATACATATTTGGCTATATACGGTAACTACAGAATTCAGTTTTTCAAATGTTTCACGCGTTTTCTAAAACGTTTACTTAGTTCTCTTATATACCTTATTTCTCTAAATAAAGAATTTTTGTTAAAGCATTCAGGAAATGTTGGAAATTGTTTAATAATCTATGCTTAACACATGATTTTCCTTATTTGTTTCAGAATATAAACGGAATTTTCTTTTTTTGGTGCTGTCTTCAGGTTGATATTGGCATAAAATTTCATTTTTCATTAGATAACACCCACTTTTGAAACCACATTTGATTTCATTGGATTAAGGCAGATCAATTTCTTAATGCATATTTATAGAATAATTATAGGGATAAACAAGTAGGAAATTGCTCGTCAAACGTGCAAATGAGGTGCGTTCGTACTATAACTAGTTTTATAAATATTTTTTGCACCCCATATTGTGCTGAATGTATATTTTTTTGCACTTCATAAGTGCATAGTCTGTAATATCATTAAAATTCACTTGCAGTTATTATTTTCCGATTCCCCGTAATGTAACGGAAAACTTTTGACTGTCACTGTAATTAAACTATACATACAATTTTCATAAAAACTGAAATGGCTGAACAAAATTTTGCAACAATTATACATTTAAAATTTAAGACCATTCGGAATACTGTACCATCATTAAAATGCACTTGCAATAATTTTTCCCATTGGCCGTAATGTAAAGAAAAGATTTTAATGTCCCTGTAATTAAACTATACATCCGATATCCAAAAATTTGAAATGGCTTGACAAAATTTTGCAACAATCATATATTTAAAATTTCAGGCCATTCGGCTGGGTAGTTTTTGCTCTGTTATATGCGGACGGACGGACAGACGGACTGAACGACGACTATAGGTACTACGTATTTATATAATTACGAACGCACCTTAAAAGGGTAAAATTTAAGTATGTTAATGTTAAATACTCGTGAAAAACATTAATATATATCTTAAGAAAAGTTATCATTTTGAAATGTTTAATTACACTAAATGTGCCCAAATATAATCTAGGCAAGTTTTAAATTTAAATGTCTATTTTTAATTATGAAATTCATTAATAAATTCATGTTAAAAAATCATAAGTTATGGCTTACATGATTTTTGGAAAAAAACGAATAAACGTCGTAAAAACATGTCTATGTGCTTTTAAAGATCATTCAAATCATTATTTTCCATATTATTAGAAATTTCACCCTTCTCGACAATCTGTCGAAGACAGGGATAACTGAACTTTTCGGATTTTCGACTTATTCAAGGATTCCTAATCTCTTTTTTTATCCATTTTTAGGTGCGTTCGTAATTATATAAATATGTAGCACCTATAGTCGTCGTCCAGTCCGTCTGTCCGTCCGTCCGTCCGTCCGCATATAACAGAGCAAAAACTACCCAACCGAATTGTCTGAAATTTGAAATATATGATTGTTGCAAAATTTTGTCGAGCCATTTAAAATTTTATGAAAATCGGATGTATAGTTTAATAACAGGGACAGTCAAAAGCTTTTCTTTATATTATGGCCAATGGGAAAAATTATTGCAAGTGCATTTTAATGATGTTACAGCCTTCCGAATGGTCTAAAATTTTAAATATATAATTGTTGCAAAATTTTGTCGAGCCATTTCAAATTTTACGAAAATCGGATGTATAGTTGAATTACAGGAACAGTCAAAAGTTTTTCGTTACATTACGAGGAATGGGAAAAAATTATTGCAATTATTGCATTTTAATGATGTTACAGATTATGCTTTTATGAAGTGCAAAACAATATACATTCAGTATAATATGGGGTACAAAAAATAATTATAAAACTAGTTATAGCACAAACGCACCTGATTTGCTACGTTTGACGAGCAATTTCCAACATGTATTTCATTCTGAAGACATATTATAAGTATTTTTTTTTATTATTATAGTTTGTGTGTGTGAGAGATTGCACCCGATAACTCCGAAACGATTCTTTTGATTGAGTTTCCAATTGGTGAATCTGTTTTAGCCCAATGGTATCAAGAAAGGTACAGACGCTCGTAAAAATTGCCAGATTAGTTATTTACACACTTTTTAAACTCATTTTATGACCGATTCTAAAGAAAAATCTCCAGCGAAATTTGACAGAGTACACGTGATATATATTTCGGGTAAGTAAACAAGCAATAGCTGTGGATAAGTAACGCCCCCTTCTTAAACACAAGTGGTGCAGAATGCTATCGATTCAATTATGTTAGCAATTTATAAAAATCTTCTATTTTTGAAACGTACAGCAAGATTCCGAAAGTCTATGTGACCCACTCAAGAAATAACTTTAAATTTTATAAGAACAGTGAAAATGCGCTAATGTAATTTTAGATTGTTTATCATGACGTTTAAAATTTTATTATGTTTAACATGTTTATATGAAATCAGATGTATTGGGGCCTCCGTGGCCGAGGGATTGAGGCAGCACGCTGCTAATCGATTGAGGTCCGCGGGTTCTATTCCCGCTGGCTCCGTTCCACACACGCCCCACCAGTGGTCGATATGTTCTGCTCTCGAAGCTGGTAGACGGGAGGTGCTGGGTTCGAACCAAATCGTGCCCGTCGGCCTAATAGTTCGGAGTTTTCGTGGTTTTCTTCGAAAAGTGGATTTCCACGCGTAAATACGGGTTAGGTTCCCTTAGAAAGAACCCCACGAAGGGCATTGCCTCTTCGAGCCTATATACATAGGATAGATAATCGGCAGTCAAAAATCAACCATCAGCCAACAGTTGCACACTCTTTGTGGAGATCCTGGTTGTATTTCTCTGGTCTTGTAAATTTCCTTGTGACTATCTCGTCCTTGTATGTAATGGAAAAAGGGAATAAAAATTGAGGTTTGTGTTTGTGTATAATGATAAGGATCATTCTAGGCGAAAAGCCATAGTTGATATAGGCCCCAAAGCATTCTCCACTACGGTGGACTTCAATGTCAGATGTATTATGACACAAATTTTATTAAATTTCTGAAACTGATAGGCATTGTTGTGAATGATGCGATTGTCGATTTTTTACTAGTTGTTGATTAGTGATGCAAAATTCGTGAGTTTAAACATAAGTCTCCTTCAAATCAAACATCTGAATACGTTTTGGTTTTATTAGTTTGTAATTGCCAAGGATAAATACAGATTTAAGCATATACATGCATGTAATTTCGATCAAAAGGGAGAACAGACTAAATTATTCATGTTCGTACAAAATAAACCTAAAGTGACATTCTTAAAAAGCGTCTTGTTTTCAAAATTACGGATAACTCATTAAATAATTTTGTTTCGTAGGTTATATTTGATAGAATTTTAAATTTTAAAGAAAATGATGGCTTAATAATCCAATCTGAAATATGCATAGTGATTATCAATATTGTTTTTATATATCAATTATCAAGGTGACTGAGCACCATGAAATCAGATTAGAAGTGTTAGTAATTTTTCATAAATTCCAGGAGGGCGTGTTACTGGTTATACTTTTTAAGTCAGAAATAATACATATCATATTATAGTTAGTATCAGCTATTTCTGGTAATAAAAATAGATTACCCGAAGTTACAAAATATGTATATTTAATAGACAAAGTATATTATGCTATGATTGTTCAGTTGGATATACAAGTAAAATTTTATTTGAAGTAAAAAAAAAAAAAAAAAAATGCTCTTTAGAAAAACAGGATCATTCTCATTCTTTTTGACTGAGTTTATTTTTAATTTGATATGAATTTTATTATCAAATATTTAAAAATTAATATTATATAGAGAAACCTCCTTCCTAAACTATATACTCAAATTAAAAGTATAGACATTCTTTTACTCATCTGATGGAAAAAGTAATACCACTTAGAATCCCTTCAGGAGATAAAAACATATTATTAAATATTCATGCAAGTAAAATATTAGCATAAAAATGCATTCCATGTTACACAGATAAAAGTCTATTTTATGCTGTTTTTGTTAACTATGTATGGAAAGCACTCTTTTCAGTAAATTTAATGCGACAAACTAATTTCAAGACATTCTTTTTAAAATCTGATGAAAAAATGTTTCATTTATTCATATAATATTCAAATATTCTACAACTCCAGTTCTTGTAGTTTATAAAGAAAGTGTGTTAAGAATATTTTAATAAACTAGATATCATACTAATGTAGCATTAAAAGTTAAAAATAAGTTTAAATGCTCAGTTTTTATTATGTTTATTAATGTGTGTCTACGTGTGTTAAAATATTGAAGTTAAAACAAAATTACAGTTTGCAAAAACATTTTATCTAAATGAATTTACCCTAAAGATTATGGATTCAAGTAATTTCAAATACCTTATAATAAATAGTTAAAGCATGAATGTATTAAAAAATGTTCAAAAATATTTGTATTAAAATACAAACTTTTTTACCGATTTAAAAGTAAATGATTAAATCTTTTTTCCCAACAATTTATCCTTCCATCAACATAAAAATGAGGGACGTTTGTTTTTGTTCCAATGTATAAAATTCTTGAAAAAATAATGGAAAATACCGCTCTGAGCATAATTCTGTTTTATACATTTTATCTACGATTATTAAATTGCAAGTTGTAAGTTAAACAAGTAAGAAAAATCATGCGTACAGCATAGATTATGAAACACTTTCCTACACTCCCTGAAAGCTTTAACAATACTTCGTTACTTAGGGAAATGAGGTAAATAAGATAACTAAGTAAACATTTAAAAATATGATTTCAGTAGTATCCGCCCATAGCCAAATATATATTCCAATTCTTTTGAACAGCCCTGTATTCTATCTGTATGTTGATATGTATAATATATATTGGGGAAATTTAGTTTAGCAAGAAAATGCATAACAGGTTAAAATTCATCTTTCAGCAATTTATACTAATAGATGGAAACATACTTGAATACTTTTGTACAGCCCTGTAGTTTACCTAGTACCTTTATTACATGCCACTATTTAGTTAAATTTAATTCAAACTAAAACACGCTTAAAACTACTGAAATTATATTTCCAGAAATCATCACCCATAGACGGCCATGTATCCAACTCTTTATGTGGCCCTGTATATCATTTTATCTATATTCTACAAATATTTCTTAGTACACTAAATTCAGTCAGCGTAAAAATGCATAACTCCTTTAAAACCCACCTTTAAGCAATTTATGCTCATACTCAGTAACCTTTACGAATTTATTTCTGTAGCTCTGTATATGAACTATAGCATTTATATGCACTTTATTGTATGCATAAATATAGTGAACAAGTATGTATGTGTGATCACAGATCGCACAGAGAGTTTCGTTTAATATTCCTTTCAAAACAGTTTATCCTTTTGAAAAATCAGTTAGTTCCACATTTCGCAACCAGGGGCGCACTCCATTCTAAACAATCCTCGGTCCGAACGAAACTCCGTTTTATATACTATCCGTAGATATATTAGTCGAGGGGATTGGGCCGATAGCACCCGAGATAAGTAGGCACCCCTGGCGGTAAAAAATGGAACTAAAATATGTAAGGCTATGGTGCATAATATGAAAGAATGGTCAAAGGGGTGTTGGCAAAAGTTGGAAAAGTGCCCCCCGGGTGAAAAGGGCGGAAGTTAGAAAAATTGCTTAAAATACACAATTTAGAGCCCGGAGGACTAAATAATATAAGACTTTTGAAAATTTTATGATTTGCTGTGTGGTCTGAGGTATTCAGCTATACGTATGCAAAAATTCATGTCTCCGACTTAATTAGAGGCTCGCTTAAAAACAATTGCTTAAAATACATATGAGGTAGATCAAAGTGTTAAACGTAAGACTTTTTCATGATTTTATGATTTGTCGCCAGGCCTCAGGCTTTCTGATATAAGTATGCAAAATTTCAAATCTTTAATTTAATAAGGGGCTCAGTTAGAAAGAATTGCTTAAAATACGCATGATGGAGCCCAAAGGGTTAAATGTACGATTTTTTCAAAATTTTATGATCTGTCGTATGATATGTGGTGTTCAGCTCTAAGTATTCAAAATTTCACGCCTCCAAACTTAGGGACTCACATAGAAAGAATTGTTTAAAATACACATGTGGGAGCTCAAAGGGTTAAATGTTTGGCCTTTTCAAAATTTTATGGTTTGTCATTTGATGCGAGGTGTTCATCTATAAATTTGCAAAATTTCACGCCTCCAACCGAAATAGGGGCTCACTTAGAAAGAATTGTTTAAAATACACACGTTGGAGCGCAAAGGATTAAATGTACGATTTTTTCAAAATTTTATGATTTGTCATTTGATGTGAGGTGTTCAGCTATAAGCATGCCAAAATTCACGCCTCCAACCTAACTAGGGCTCACTTAGAAAGATTTGTTTAAAATACAAATATGGGAGCCCAAAGGGTTAAATGTACGACTTTTTGAACATTTTATGATTTGTCGTTTAATGTGAGGTGTTCAGCTATATCTAAAATTCAACGCCTCCAACCTAATTAGGGTCTAACTTAGAAAGAATTGTTTAAAATACACATGTGTACACACAAAGTAATAGCACAAACTTTAAGTTCTAATCTCAGTACCCGCGAAAATTTACCATTCATAAATTTGCCTTTAGTTACCATAGTATTGGTCAAATATTTAGTTTTATCAAAGAAAATGTTTTGTTTTAAATATGACATCATTTTTACTCACTAAATCATTTTGCATAGCGTCTCCTCAGTATCAGCGTAATGTAAAAATATTGAAATATCTTCTTCAATCTTTTGATTTATTAAGAAGAATGTGTGTGTTTTTTAATGGCTGGCGTCATATTCTGTTCAAAAATTATAAAAAAGTTACTTTTATTTGTAATGTGAAAATGGCATCAATAAGGATATAATCAATAAAAATAAATAAAACATGACAATTTTCCCTTTACTATTAATAGAAATGGAGTACTTCAGTTGCCACAATTACAAAATTGGTACTAAAAACTATAAAAAAATTAATATTTCAAAAATAAATTTAGATAGAGCTTTCAAACAAATTGCATTTAAAAGTACATTTCCCCCCCTATACGAAGGTGTAAAAATTGAAACTGTTCGATGTTTAGAAGTTTAAAAATTTGCAGTAGCGAAAATTGCAAAACCGAAATTTCATTTCAAATTTCAAAGTGTTGCCATTCGCAGAATGACGTATGCGTTACGCACAGATATGTTTGTCCTTTATAATATAGATAGAAGAATACGCAATTTTAAATGCATGAAATAAAAGACAAAAGATATTAAGATATTATTAAAGATAGGTAAAAAAGGAAAAATATTAAGAATTTGGAATAGTTTTACTAAGAAAAAGGGGCGAAAGTTTTTATTATTACACATATATATACCGGGTGTCCCAAAAAGGACTGACTGATTTTAAAATTCAATAACTTGCAAACGGTGACAGATATTTAAAAAATTCTTGCAGGAGGGTTATGCATAAGGTCAAAAGTTTTATTACAGTGATTTTCGATTTTAGTTCGAATTACAAACAATAGATGGCGCTGTAAGCAATAGTCGCTAAATACAGGCTCGATTTCTGGTCCTTTCTCTTGTTCCATGCTGAAAAAGGAGATGGAAATGTATTATCCGGGCCACGAAGTACCAAAAATCGAGCCTGAATTCAGCGTCTATTGATCGCAGCGCCATCTATTGTTTGTAATTCGAACTAAAATTGAAAATCACTGTAAAAAAACTTTTGACCTTATGCATAACCCTCCTGCAAGAATTTTTTAAATATCTGTTACCGTTTGCAAGTTATTGAATTTTAAAATCAGTCAGTCCTTTTTGGGACACCCGGTATATATATATATATATATATATGCACTAAAAAGTAGAAAATAATATTGGGGCCAGAAAAAAAAATGTTTTATTTCCTCGTATCCAAGAAAAAAATGAAAGCGTGGCCGCCAAATTTACACACACACATATATATGCTAGTGCACACACACTAATAATAAGCTAGAAAAAGCAAGGGGTCGTCGGGTAGCTTCATCGCCCCGAGCCCTCCCTTCCCGCTTTTCGGTGTCTTTAATTTGTGTAATTTCTCTTTTAAATTTGTCCGGTTTCAATTTTTGATTTTTTTTTTTTTTTCAATCTAGCTTTCGCTAGAGAGTCTTTCATTCGGGACGTGGCTGGGCTCCTGGGAATCTTGCTTCCGCAAAAGAGACGGACTAGAGTAGAAGAATAAAGGGCTGCGGACGAAGATGGGCCGCTCGCCGCGGCGGTTGGACATGTTAAATTATTTCATGTATAATGAAAGTGGTACACGTCACTGAGGTTTACTTTAACTTATTTCATGTATAATACGAAGTGCATTCCATTTACAGGGAAACACAAAAGATTTCAGATACTATATTGTGTCCGAAGTACTGTACAGTAGCAATGATTGCTGGAAATGCATTTTTAGATATGTTATGTGCTTTTATGTTTCACTATATTTATGCATAGTATATGGTGTGTATAAATGTTGTAATTCATATACAGGGATCCACAAAAAAATTCTTAATAGTTACTGGGTATGATTGCAAATTTCAAAAAGGTGGTTTTTAAATGAGTTATGCATTTTTACGCGGAACTGCATCTGGTTTACTAAGAAATGTTTGTAGAACATAGATTAAAGTATATACAGGGTCGCGCAAAGAATTGGATACATGGCCGTCTATAAATTATAATTTCTGAAATGTGATTTTAGTAGTTTTCTGATTGTTTTACTTTGAATTAAACTTTACCTAAATAGTGGCGTGTAATAAAAGTACTAGGTAACTTCACTACTGTACAAATTTATACAAGTATGTTTTGATCTATTAGTATAAATTGCTGAAAGATTTTCAACCTGTTATGAGTTTTCTTGATAAACTAAATTTCCCCATTATACAGTATGTATATCAAATGCAGGGCTGTTCAAAAGAATTGCAATACATATTTGGCTATATACGGTAACTACAGAATTCAGTTTTTCAAATGTTTCACGCGTTTTCTAAAACGTTTACTTAGTTCTCTTATATACCTTATTTCTCTAAATAAAGAATTTTTGTTAAAGCATTCAGGAAATGTTGGAAATTGTTTAATAATCTATGCTTAACACATGATTTTCCTTATTTGTTTCAGAATATAAACGGAATTTTCTTTTTTTGGTGCTGTCTTCAGGTTGATATTGGCATAAAATTTCATTTTTCATTAGATAACACCCACTTTTGAAACCACATTTGATTTCATTGGATTAAGGCAGATCAATTTCTTAATGCATATTTATAGAATAATTATAGGGATAAACAAGTAGGAAATTGCTCGTCAAACGTGCAAATGAGGTGCGTTCGTACTATAACTAGTTTTATAAATATTTTTTGCACCCCATATTGTGCTGAATGTATATTTTTTTGCACTTCATAAGTGCATAGTCTGTAATATCATTAAAATTCACTTGCAGTTATTATTTTCCGATTCCCCGTAATGTAACGGAAAACTTTTGACTGTCACTGTAATTAAACTATACATACAATTTTCATAAAAACTGAAATGGCTGAACAAAATTTTGCAACAATTATACATTTAAAATTTAAGACCATTCGGAATACTGTACCATCATTAAAATGCACTTGCAATAATTTTTCCCATTGGCCGTAATGTAAAGAAAAGATTTTAATGTCCCTGTAATTAAACTATACATCCGATATCCAAAAATTTGAAATGGCTTGACAAAATTTTGCAACAATCATATATTTAAAATTTCAGGCCATTCGGCTGGGTAGTTTTTGCTCTGTTATATGCGGACGGACGGACAGACGGACTGAACGACGACTATAGGTACTACGTATTTATATAATTACGAACGCACCTTAAAAGGGTAAAATTTAAGTATGTTAATGTTAAATACTCGTGAAAAACATTAATATATATCTTAAGAAAAGTTATCATTTTGAAATGTTTAATTACACTAAATGTGCCCAAATATAATCTAGGCAAGTTTTAAATTTAAATGTCTATTTTTAATTATGAAATTCATTAATAAATTCATGTTAAAAAATCATAAGTTATGGCTTACATGATTTTTGGAAAAAAACGAATAAACGTCGTAAAAACATGTCTATGTGCTTTTAAAGATCATTCAAATCATTATTTTCCATATTATTAGAAATTTCACCCTTCTCGACAATCTGTCGAAGACAGGGATAACTGAACTTTTCGGATTTTCGACTTATTCAAGGATTCCTAATCTCTTTTTTTATCCATTTTTAGGTGCGTTCGTAATTATATAAATATGTAGCACCTATAGTCGTCGTCCAGTCCGTCTGTCCGTCCGTCCGTCCGTCCGCATATAACAGAGCAAAAACTACCCAACCGAATTGTCTGAAATTTGAAATATATGATTGTTGCAAAATTTTGTCGAGCCATTTAAAATTTTATGAAAATCGGATGTATAGTTTAATAACAGGGACAGTCAAAAGCTTTTCTTTATATTATGGCCAATGGGAAAAATTATTGCAAGTGCATTTTAATGATGTTACAGCCTTCCGAATGGTCTAAAATTTTAAATATATAATTGTTGCAAAATTTTGTCGAGCCATTTCAAATTTTACGAAAATCGGATGTATAGTTGAATTACAGGAACAGTCAAAAGTTTTTCGTTACATTACGAGGAATGGGAAAAAATTATTGCAATTATTGCATTTTAATGATGTTACAGATTATGCTTTTATGAAGTGCAAAACAATATACATTCAGTATAATATGGGGTACAAAAAATAATTATAAAACTAGTTATAGCACAAACGCACCTGATTTGCTACGTTTGACGAGCAATTTCCAACATGTATTTCATTCTGAAGACATATTATAAGTATTTTTTTTTATTATTATAGTTTGTGTGTGTGAGAGATTGCACCCGATAACTCCGAAACGATTCTTTTGATTGAGTTTCCAATTGGTGAATCTGTTTTAGCCCAATGGTATCAAGAAAGGTACAGACGCTCGTAAAAATTGCCAGATTAGTTATTTACACACTTTTTAAACTCATTTTATGACCGATTCTAAAGAAAAATCTCCAGCGAAATTTGACAGAGTACACGTGATATATATTTCGGGTAAGTAAACAAGCAATAGCTGTGGATAAGTAACGCCCCCTTCTTAAACACAAGTGGTGCAGAATGCTATCGATTCAATTATGTTAGCAATTTATAAAAATCTTCTATTTTTGAAACGTACAGCAAGATTCCGAAAGTCTATGTGACCCACTCAAGAAATAACTTTAAATTTTATAAGAACAGTGAAAATGCGCTAATGTAATTTTAGATTGTTTATCATGACGTTTAAAATTTTATTATGTTTAACATGTTTATATGAAATCAGATGTATTGGGGCCTCCGTGGCCGAGGGATTGAGGCAGCACGCTGCTAATCGATTGAGGTCCGCGGGTTCTATTCCCGCTGGCTCCGTTCCACACACGCCCCACCAGTGGTCGATATGTTCTGCTCTCGAAGCTGGTAGACGGGAGGTGCTGGGTTCGAACCAAATCGTGCCCGTCGGCCTAATAGTTCGGAGTTTTCGTGGTTTTCTTCGAAAAGTGGATTTCCACGCGTAAATACGGGTTAGGTTCCCTTAGAAAGAACCCCACGAAGGGCATTGCCTCTTCGAGCCTATATACATAGGATAGATAATCGGCAGTCAAAAATCAACCATCAGCCAACAGTTGCACACTCTTTGTGGAGATCCTGGTTGTATTTCTCTGGTCTTGTAAATTTCCTTGTGACTATCTCGTCCTTGTATGTAATGGAAAAAGGGAATAAAAATTGAGGTTTGTGTTTGTGTATAATGATAAGGATCATTCTAGGCGAAAAGCCATAGTTGATATAGGCCCCAAAGCATTCTCCACTACGGTGGACTTCAATGTCAGATGTATTATGACACAAATTTTATTAAATTTCTGAAACTGATAGGCATTGTTGTGAATGATGCGATTGTCGATTTTTTACTAGTTGTTGATTAGTGATGCAAAATTCGTGAGTTTAAACATAAGTCTCCTTCAAATCAAACATCTGAATACGTTTTGGTTTTATTAGTTTGTAATTGCCAAGGATAAATACAGATTTAAGCATATACATGCATGTAATTTCGATCAAAAGGGAGAACAGACTAAATTATTCATGTTCGTACAAAATAAACCTAAAGTGACATTCTTAAAAAGCGTCTTGTTTTCAAAATTACGGATAACTCATTAAATAATTTTGTTTCGTAGGTTATATTTGATAGAATTTTAAATTTTAAAGAAAATGATGGCTTAATAATCCAATCTGAAATATGCATAGTGATTATCAATATTGTTTTTATATATCAATTATCAAGGTGACTGAGCACCATGAAATCAGATTAGAAGTGTTAGTAATTTTTCATAAATTCCAGGAGGGCGTGTTACTGGTTATACTTTTTAAGTCAGAAATAATACATATCATATTATAGTTAGTATCAGCTATTTCTGGTAATAAAAATAGATTACCCGAAGTTACAAAATATGTATATTTAATAGACAAAGTATATTATGCTATGATTGTTCAGTTGGATATACAAGTAAAATTTTATTTGAAGTAAAAAAAAAAAAAAAAAAATGCTCTTTAGAAAAACAGGATCATTCTCATTCTTTTTGACTGAGTTTATTTTTAATTTGATATGAATTTTATTATCAAATATTTAAAAATTAATATTATATAGAGAAACCTCCTTCCTAAACTATATACTCAAATTAAAAGTATAGACATTCTTTTACTCATCTGATGGAAAAAGTAATACCACTTAGAATCCCTTCAGGAGATAAAAACATATTATTAAATATTCATGCAAGTAAAATATTAGCATAAAAATGCATTCCATGTTACACAGATAAAAGTCTATTTTATGCTGTTTTTGTTAACTATGTACGGAAAGCACTCTTTTCAGTAAATTTAATGCGACAAACTAATTTCAAGACATTCTTTTTAAAATCTGATGAAAAAATGTTTCATTTATTCATATAATATTCAAATATTCTACAACTCCAGTTCTTGTAGTTTATAAAGAAAGTGTGTTAAGAATATTTTAATAAACTAGATATCATACTAATGTAGCATTAAAAGTTAAAAATAAGTTTAAATGCTCAGTTTTTATTATGTTTATTAATGTGTGTCTACGTGTGTTAAAATATTGAAGTTAAAACAAAATTACAGTTTGCAAAAACATTTTATCTAAAAGAATTTACCCTAAAGATTATGGATTCAAGTAATTTCAAATACCTTATAATAAATAGTTAAAGCATGAATGTATTAAAAAATGTTCAAAAATATTTGTATTAAAATACAAACTTTTTTACCGATTTAAAAGTAAATGATTAAATCTTTTTTCCCAACAATTTATCCTTCCATCAACATAAAAATGAGGGACGTTTGTTTTTGTTCCAATGTATAAAATTCTTGAAAAAATAATGGAAAATACCGTTCTGAGCATAATTCTGTTTTATACATTTCATCTACGATTATTAAATTGCAAGATGTAAGTTAAACAAGTAAGAAAAATCATGCGTAAAGCATAGATTATGAAACACTTTCCAACAATCCCTGAAAGCTTTAACAATACTTAGTTACTTAGGGAAATGAGGTAAATAAGATAACTAAGTAAACATTTAAAAATATGATTTCAGTAGTATCCGCCCATATCCAAATATGTATTCCAATTCTTTTGAACAGCCCTGTATTCTATCTGTATGTTGATATGTATAATATATATTGGGGAAATTTAGTTTAGCAAGAAAATGCATAACAGGTTCAAATTCATCTTTCAGCAATTTATACTAATAGATGGAAACATACTTGAATACTTTTGTACAGCCCTGTAGTTTACCTAGTACCTTTATTACATGTCACTATTTAGTTAAATTTAATTCAAACTAAAACACGCTTAAAACTACTAAAATTACATTTCCAGAAATTATCACCCATAGACGCGGCCATGTATCCAACTTTTTGCGTGGCCCTGTATATAATTTTATCTATATTGTACAAATATTTCTTAGTACACTAAATTCAGTTCAGCGTAAAAATGCATAACTCCTTTAAAACCCACATTTAAGCAATTTATGCTCATACTCATTAACCTTTACGAATTCATTTCTGTAGCTCTGTATATGAACTATAGCATTTGTACGCACTTTATTGTATGCATAAATATAGTGAACAAGTATGTATGTGTGATCACAGATCGCACAGAGAGTTTCGTTTAATATTCCTTTCAAAACACTTTATCCTTTTGAAAAATCAGTTAGTTCCACATTTCGCAACCAGGGGCGCACTCCATTCTAAACAATCCTCTGTCCGAACGAAACTCCGCTTTATATACTATCCGTAGATATATTAGTCGAGGGGATTGGGCCGTTAGCACCCGAGATAAGTAGGCACCCCTGGCGGTAAAAAATGGATGTAAAATATGTAAGGCTATGGTGCATAATATGAAAGAATGGTCAAAGGGGTGTCGGCAAAAGTTGGAAAAGTGCCCCCCGGGTGAAAAGGGTGGAAGTTAGAAAAATTGCTTAAAATGCACAATGTAGAGCCCGGAGGACTAAATAATATAAGACTTTAGAAAATTTTATGATTTGCCGTGTGGTCTGAGGTATTCAGCTATACGTATGCAAAAATTCATGTCTCCCACTTAATTAGAGGCTCGCTTAAAAACAATTGCTTAAAATACATATGAGGTAGATCAAAGTGTTAAACGTAAGACTTTTTCATGATTTTATGATTTGTCGCCAGGCCTCAGGAGTTCTGATATAAGTATGCAAAATTTCAAATCTTTAATTTAATAAGGGGCTCAGTTAGAAAGAATTGCTTAAAATACGCATCATGGAGCCCAAAGGGTTAAATGTACGATTTTTTCAAAATTTTATGATCTGTCGTATGATATGTGGTGTTCAGCTATAAGTATTCAAAATTTCACGCCTCCAAACTTAAGGGCTCACATAGAAAGAATTGTTTAAAATACACATGTGGGAGCTCAAAGGGTTAAATGTTCGGCCTTTTCAAAATTTTATGGTTTGTCATTTGATGCGATGTGTTCAGCTATAAATATGCAAAATTTCACTCCTCCAACCGAAATAGGGGCTCACTTAGAAAGAATTGTTTAAAATACACAGGTTGGAGCGCAAAGGATTAAATGTACGATTTTTTCAAAATTTTATGATTTGTCATTTGATGTGAGGTGTTCAGCTATATGTATGCCAAAATTCACGCCTCCAACTTAACTAGGGCTCACTTAGAAAGATTTGTTTAAAATACAAATATGGGAGCCCAAAGGGTTAAATGTACGACTTTTTCAACATTTTATGATTTGTCATTTAATGTGAGGTGTTCAGCTATATCTAAAATTTAACGCCTCCAACCTAATTAGGGTCTAACTTAGAAAGAATTGTTTAAAATACACATGTGGGAGCCCAAAGGGTTAAATGTACGACTTTTTCAAAATTTTATGACTTGTCGTTTAATGTGATGTGTTCAGCTATAAGTATAGGGAATTTCACGCCTCCAACCTAATTAGGGGCTCACTTAGAAAGAATAGTTTAAAATACACATGTGGGAGCCCAAAGGGTTAAATGTACGTCTTTTTCAAAATTTTATAATTTGTTGTATGATTTGTGGTGTTCAACTATAAGTATGCAAAATTTCGCGCCTCCAACCTAATTAATGGCTCACTTAGAAAGAATTGTTTAAAATACACATGTGGGAGCCCAAAGGGTTAAATTTATTACTTTTTAAAAATTTTACGATATTTCGTATGATGTGTGGTGTTCAGCTATAAGTATGCAAAATTTCAAGTCTCCAATATGTATAGTTTCTGAGAACGGGCTCTGTGACAGACGGACAGACAGAGGAGCGAGGCGAACAGGGTTTCGTTAGATGAACGAAACCCTAAAAAAGCGCATATCATAATTATAAATGCATTTCGAGCAATCATTACTAATATACAGTAATTCGGATACAATATAGTATCTGAAATATTTTCAAATACACCGCAAACTATTTCCCCTATACCATTATGGCCGGAATTCTTTTGTGTAGCCCTGTAAATGAACAATAACTATTCTTTACTCCGCATATTCAACAGATTGCATATTTTAGTGGGCTTCATAAATGAATATCACTTTTACTATGTTTGAAAGAGTATAACACCATTGAAAATCATTTGAAACGATTTTTTTCCCATTGGCCGTAATGTAACGGAAAACTTTTGACTGTCCCTGTAAATGAACTAAACATGCTACAAACTTCATTTACAATAGGGAACGTGCTATGGTAGAGGTCATTAACATTCAAAAATTTCAGAACGTTCCGAGCATATTTACGAGAGTTAGAGAGCGGACAGACGGACAGACAAACCGAAGTCATAAACACTTTTCAACTTAGTTGGAAAGTGTTAAAAACGGATATTAATGAATAAGTCTCTTGAAAACTCATTCATTCTCATGTAATTCCTGAAAAAAAAAAAAAAAAGTCAAAGAAGTACAGAACTATGTCAGCAACAACATGTGCATTAATTTTCTGAATCAATGTTCGTTTTAGAATGAAAAATGACAGGATACTAGTCCCCCAACACGGCCTTATTTTAGTATAAATGCGCATTATTTAAAAAGAAATTCTATTATTATAGTTTGGTGAAACAGGAGAAAAGTATATAATGTATATAACTTATAGATACGATAAATAAAATAACATTAAAATCAAGGCATAATTAATAATTAAAAAAACAAAAAAGTCGCTTAACAGTTTTCCAAAGTAAATGGGATAGCTCTGTGTTATTGACAAACTATCAAAGACAACGATTTAGAATGAACAATTACAGGGCGCTATTCCCCCAAAACTGAGGTAGTTCAGTATAAAAACTCATTATTTGAAAAGAAATTCTATTCTTGCGCATAATATGATAAAAAAAGGGGGTAAAAGCGTTAAAATCGAATAAATAATGTATTATTTAAGAAAATGCCTGAGCAGTTTTCTAAATTTTTTCCAACTAAATGGGATAGCTCTGCGAAGCTATCAAACGCACTTATTTAGAGTAAAAAAAATGACAGGATGCTGGCCCCGGAGGAATCCTGCATATCGATTTAGAATGAAAGCTGGCAGGATGCTAGTTCCCCAAAACTGCCGTATTTCAGTATAAAAGTGCATTATTTAGAAATAAATTCTTTTTTTGCATATAGCACTCATGTAAAATGGGAAAATGCATAAGCTCTAGGTACGATAAATAAAATAACATTAAAATCGATTGAGTTATGAATTATTAAAAAAAATTGGATGTATAGTTTTTAAAAAAAATTCAAACTAATTGGGCGAGGTCTGAGTTAAAATCAAGCAATCAAACACGCGGATTTAGAGTAATAAATGACAGGAAGCTAGTCCCCAACCTGCTGTAGTTCAGTATAAAAGCGTATTGTTCAAAATGAAATTCTATTCTTGCTTATAGTATGATGAAAAAGACGAAAAATATATAACATTTAACGTAGATAAATAAAGAATCACTAAAATCGAATGAATTATGAATTATATATATATATAAAAAATACTGCAGAGTTTTCTAAAATTTTCCCAACTAAATGGGATAGCACTGCGTTATTGGCAAGCTATCAAACCCACCGATTTCGATAAACTCTGTTTGGGAATATTGTTCATAAGATATCTTTGGGTACAAAATGAGGTTGCAACTCAGTGTTTTAAAATTTGGCAGGAGTGCGTATTCTTAATTAAGGCCTAGCTGTAAGTCTATTTATAACAAGGTTTATGCAATAAAAGTATATCAATATTAGATAGAGGAAAAGGTCCAAATACCGGCTACCACTTTTATTTTCAATTTAGATCATACAATTTTCAAAATTAATAAAATAAAAAGTGACAGCAGGGTACCTTGACAGGTTGTACACCTGTTTAGTGAAAAAAAAAATCAGTTTAAAAAGCGTTTTCTGTTTATAAAAAGCAAAGTTCCGAAAGTCTTGAAATTTTGAGTTTTTAAAATGGGGTCTAAATACCGGGTACCTATTTTTTTTTCCAAAAGATCACACAGATAAAGGTAATGACAATTATTAAGCAATAAGAATATTAATTTAATATATTGTATTGATTAATAACATTTCTTATGCACAGAAAAAATATGCAATTTTTAATAAATAAGTATTTTTGTCAAATTTCTAAAATTCTTTACGACTATCTCTCACAGTCTTCTTTCCATTATGTTTCCAATATTGTTTTTTAACGTGCAAACAAAAAAAAGCTTACTGATTGAAATGAGAATTATTTTATCTGAGAAAATCAAAAACATAATATAACTTTCTGCGTCGGTATAGTCCCTATCTGCCCACATATCGCATTCTTAACATTGAACCCAGAATCCCCTTCACCATTCTTGTCCACACAGAAAGCACCCATGCAAAAGACCCAAAATTATCATCTCCCTCTGTTGGATATTTTCCCTTTTCACTTTTTTAACCCTGTCGCTGTGTAATTGTTTTATCAAAATAGCTTTAAAAATTGCGTATTTAACCCCTTCTCGACGAACGTCGTTTAAGGATTTTTATTTTTTCCTCACCGGTTTTTCAAAACAAAAATTTTTGTCTAATTTAATCGGGAAATGCTCCGATTAAATAAGGCAAAATTTACTATAAAAAAAATAGCTGGTGGGAATAATCAAGGAGGGTTAATTAGACGGAAGAAAATGCATCCCCGGGGAAATCTTGTGTTGCGCAGCAAGAGGGTTAAAATCAAATTTCTGCCTCTTTCGCCCGGTTTACTCCATCATTTTTTCCCATTCTCTTCACATTTATTACAGGCAATTTTGTAGTGTCCAACAGCACTTTTTTGGAATGTGATCCGGTAACCAGTGTCGGTCCTGAAGAATTACGGCCAAGGTTTCTTTTTTCATATTGCGAAATGCCACTGGAACTATTTCTCAACCATTTAAATTAATTTATAAATCATGGAACTATTTAAATTAATTTATTTACCTCCCCTTCAAGCAGAGTAACCGAGAGAAGTCCAAATACCTGCTAGCCGGTATTTAAACGACTCTAGGTAGCCGGTATTCGGACCACTGCTATGTTTAAGTTAAAATCGGCATTACCTATTCATATAATAAAATACCAATAATATGCACGTGGCAATTGAGAGCTAAAAATGCCTAGAAAATAACTCAATCAACAATTTAAGACAATATATGATCAGTATATTTTTGAAAAAAATGAGAAACGCATATCTAAAAAAAACTTTTGATGTACCAGATTGCGTAGATTCGACACTTTTTCATTTATTATTTGTAAATGAGACAGACTTCAGCGACGTACTTTTCGTAAATTTCTTCTTTCAATTAAAGTTACAGACTCTGCCTATCACCGCTAGGCTGCGCTGCGCTCAGCTCTCAGATCCCCTAGTAGCCGGTATTTGGACCCTAGCCGGTATTTGGACCTTCTCCTCTATTTATTTTAAAACATAATGTTTGAAGTTGGGTTTAAAGTCTTTGTGGAACAATTAAATGAGGTAAGTATAAAACCTCATAAGCATAGATTAAACTTTGTGCTAATTGTAATGAAAAAGCTAAAATATTTAACAACGATTTTACGCAAAAATAACGTACAGAACGACAAAAAATTCCCATACGATCGTTAAAAAGATTCCTTGATCCCCTTCCTCAGTGAGGAAAAAAAAAATAAAAAAAACAAAATGAATTAAAATGGGTTCGAAGAACCCCTTGGTTATAGCCCCGAATACTGGCTTATAGACTGATTGAAAAGGTGAAGACAAGAGTTTATATATCCTAAAGAAATGACGTAATTTACCAGAATTAACTGAATACGTAGAGGATTCCTTTGCTTTGCTTGGTTTGTCTAAACAAATATTAACGCTGTTCTTGATTTATTTAATTCAATTGATCCATGTATACTGTTTACTTTTGAAATTGAAACTCAACAACGTCTAGCTTTTCTGGATGTCCTGGTAATTCGTAATGACTGAAAGTTTTTGACGACAGTTTACCGAAAAGCTTTAGCTGTAAGTTTACCCCCTCATTATAAGTCCAGTCATCCCCCACTTCAAAAACTTGCAGATTTCAGTACTCTTATTTTCCGTGCACGTAAAATTTGTTCAAATTCTGATTTGTTTAATAGTGAAATTAACTATATAAAAGCAGTTGCCATCGATCGTGGAATTAGTAGGAATATCATTAACCGTATTTTATCTAAACCTCAGATAATCCCCGATTCTGTTCCAGCAAATAAAGAATTTAAAAATGTCTTACCGTATTTTCCTAAAATCAGTGCACAAATGTCTCGTATTCTCAATAGGTTTGGTTTTAAAGTTGTTTTCTCTCCAACCAATAAAATTTCTTTTCTTTCTCCAATCTTAAAGATCCTATTGACTACCATAATACTTGGGGCATTAACAGAACTTTTTTTTTTTTTTTTTTTTTTTGTGTGTGTGTGTGTGTGTGTGTGAGTGCGGCCTCTCTTACATTCGGCAGACGAAGCGTGCACTTACAAGTATGCTGAAAGAGCACCAGAAATACATTAGAAAGCAGCAATTGAAGAAATATACAATAGCGAAACATTGTTGGAATTCCTACTCCCAGATTGATTATCCAGAGGCTAAGATTATTCAAAAATATAACACAGTTTTTGATCTAGACTTTTATGAAGCTCACTATATTCATAAACATACTTCCTCCTTAGTAAATGATATGACCAGCCCCATTTTCTTTCACGAGTGTGGAACAATCCTGTGGAGTGACTCTTTTTCAGTTAGTTATGGTCAATTAAGTCATTTCTATAGGATATAGAAACACTTGTTTTCGCCTTTTCAATCGGTCCATAAGCCAGTAATCGGGGCTATAACCGAGGGGTTCTTCGAACACATTTTAATTCTTTTTTTCCCTCTCTCACTGAGGAAGGTGATCCAGGAATCCTCGAAATGATCCTATGGGAATTTTTTGTCGTTCTGTACGTTATTTGTGCGTAAAATCGTTGTTAAAGATTTTAGATTTTTTATTATAAAATCTCATGTAATTTGAATTAATTGGAATAAAAGCCTGAAACTTTCACAATACCTTTAATTTTTCCTGCCGAAATGTCATTAAAATTCAGAAAGTTCTATTTCTGCAAAAGCAAAAATAATAATATTAAAAAGTAGGATATATGTGGGATGCTGAAAAGTTGTGTTACTTTTTAGAATTATTTAAAGTCACGTCAACCTTCCTTAAGCAGCTTTGCTGCCATTGTATTAAAAGGATAATGCAAACGGAATCATTAGCGATATTAAAGGAATGTATTACACATATTTTTGCTTTAAAATAGTGATACTGAAGTTTTTTGTAACCTTTTACGTTTTCAGCTCACAGGCTATCAAGGACTCTGAGATAATGTGGACGCAGGTTCTGTATGCAAGTACATATGTATATAATTATGTAAGGAATGCGATAACTCTTGATAGAAATGTCCGTTTTGCTTCAAAATTTGTAAATATGTTCATTCTGATAAGACAGTTCCCTGGTTAGTTTTGGGGGTACATTGGTTAAATATAAAGGGAGGGGGACGTGAGTCTAATCGCATTAATTTAGATAAATGTATTTTTCATGCAGATTTATCCGATTTGCTTCAAATTTGGTATACCGGTATATTCTTATAAGGCGCTGCCCTGATTAGATTTGGAGATGCATGGGTATAAAGGGGTAACGTGGAGCTAACCCCTCACCCCCTTAATTTAGCTAAATATGTTTTAGTGCAGAATTATCCGATTTCCTTCAAATTTTATATATGTTTATTCTGATAAGGCGCTTTCCTGATTAGATTTGGAAGTTTAATGGTTAAGTATAAATGTGGAAAACGGGAAGTGCTCCCCTTAATTTTTCTAAGTGGTATTTCATGCAGAATATGAGTATAATATACAATTAGTGTGAATAACCTATGAGCTCAATGCATCAGTTTAAACGGGTACTTATCTTTTTATTTCAGTTTATGAACGAAGCCCAATTAAGTAAGGAAAATATAAAATATGTGGATGTAGACACCATTCACCGAATTGCAAGATTTACAGCTATACTAGCTTACTGACGACATCCTATTCTCCCAATTAAATGCCGATGATGATTGTATCCACCAGATGATTTGTTTACGCAACCTGTTTAATGCATTCTTAATGACATGTTTAAACTTCGACGCACAAATATGTTACAAAAATGCGTATATATATGTATCAAAGGTGAATGCTATCGCTCTACGTCGATTTAGCTATTAATTTACTACATTTCATTGAACTTCATAAAATAGAATTAATATAAATTGCTATTTTATTTATTTTATTAATTGAATGGGTATCTGGAAGGAAGACCTATGTTACAAAATTAAGGAGTCTCATGACTCTTAAAATTAGAAAAAATGAAAAAAAAGGAGGATGTTCAACATTTAATATCTTAAAATGTATTTGATATTAAGACACAATTTTGAATGGGAATGAAAGATACAAGTATGTTCTTTCATTTCAAATATTTAAAAAAATTGCAAGATGCATTTACACGGTGCTCCATACTGTCAGACATTTGATGAGCAGAAAATCGGCATAACAGATTACGCGCACAATTACAAAATAAATTTGGAAACTAGAATGAAAATTTTGGTGCCTACTTATACCTCAGATTATAGTTATTACACTGAACTAAATAAATTTGCATTGAAAGCATTTTTTTTTTTTTTAATACAAAGTTGTATTTAGTTAATGCAAAATTTAGAAAATTTCAACAATATAAACACTTAAAAAAATATTTTCTTTTTACAATAAGAAGAAAATTTAGGTTCAGTTTATACAGACAAACATGAAACATATGTTTTGAAAAATTCATGAAAAAATATTCAGGAGTTTTTGAGATATCGTAAGCGTTATGCCCAAAAACGTCATTTGGGGAAACATGACTTCAAAGATTTGGAAACACCGCTTCAGCTATTGAGCTAGTATAATTCTAAATGCCATAACTTCCGTTCTAACGGAAATTTCAAGATAAAAGTTATATCAAAATGTTCAGAAAACATAGAAGTTTAACATCTAAAAAAATTAAATTTTCGAAAATTTTAGAGCTTTATGAGTCCTGAGACCCCTTAAAATATAAAGAAATGTGGTAAAAACTATAAAAGCCATTAATATATTAAGTCCTCATTACAACATAGGTCTTTCATCTGATCTGAAAAATCCTCCAATTTTGTCTTTGTGCATTGCGGACGAGTCATAACAAGCTATTTAGGGGGATAAATAAAATAATAATATTATAATAAATAAAATAATAAGCCGGCTATTCGCAAACACCTGATAGCTACATAATAATGAAAAGTTAATAATTTTAACAAATATCATGATATAGATTAACTCGTTTTTTAGTCCGTTTAATTGATTGTAGCAGAAATTTAAGATGAAAATCAAAGTTGGTATAGTATTGAGCTAATAATATTGAAGTATTTACATGTGTAGCTAGGTTTTGAAATATTAAGATGTATAAGATAGAAGAAAGTTTAGGATTGGCACATCCAACTAGTTTTTTCTTGAAGTACACTAAAATGCCATTATATTTTATGTCATGTACTGTACATTTAAAAAAAAAAAATGTTCTATTAAAATTTGAAATTAAAAAACCCTCATACGCCATATAAAATCATTTGTTAACCTCATTTATTATAATATATTTTTTTCTAATACGTTCTACGACAATGCATGGTATGATACTTTATCGTATTATTTCTTTAAATAATGTATTTTATGGAACATTTCAAACTTCAGAATTGTGTTATACATCTACTGTGATGCTCTGTACTTAACTAAATCAGGTTTATCACTTAATCTTTCTAGGACTGTGTGCGTGATGAGGCGTTTCGCAAATCTAATCAAGAGTATAATGACATCAGTAATGAGGTCAAGTATCTCGATGATAGAAACATCTGTCTTGATTGAATTCAGATTTTCTCATTTTGATTAGCTGATTGATGAAACATCTTTGACAATAGTCATTTATTTCAAAATAATTGCCATCCTCCTGTATGAGATTTTAGTGTTAATTGATCTTTTGTTTTAATATGTGAAATAAAGCTGGCGCAGAGATTGATTTATGTGTATGAATTTGAACATTTTGTAATAATTGAAATATTCCCAAAATAACATAAAACACCAATATTGTAAGAAACAAATGCAACTCATTTATGAAAATCAATTCATATGAAAAAAATATATGTATAACAAAAAGAAAAATAAATCATATTTTCATTTTTATGAGTATTTTTATATTTTTAATATGGAACGAGGAATTTCATATCGATTTCAATATTCGGCAAATTCGCAATTATTTAAATATTTACACAGAATATTTTAAACATTTAATTCATGTATCCAACGACAAGGTGCGATGGATTATGAGAGTTTGCCGAAAGGCTGAAAAACATTTTCAGACTACAATTAAACGAGGTCAAATTCATGCAATTCAAAACATTTCCTGGTCTTTAATTATTTATTTTTATCTACTATGTCGGATTTTAGAAAAAAAATAATAAAAAGTAAGTTTTTTAAAGTTCTTTTACATAAAAAAATAATCCGTCTTTTTATTTTATTTTATTTTTACTTTTATTTTTATTTTTATTTTTATTTTTATTTTTATTTTTATTTTATTTATTTTATTTATTTTATTTTATTTATTTATTTATTTATTTATTTTATTTATTTATTTTTTTTTTTTTTTTTTTGCCGTATGACATAATATTGATTTCTAAATCTTCAATTATCTGTCTAGTTCAGAAAAGAAAAAAAGGGTGATATTGAATTTATTTCTAGGAAGTTAGTTGTAATACCATATTTCAATAATCCACGATCATTAGAATTTAATACTTTAAATATCAGTTTCAGAATTAAAAATATAAACATAATTATCAGATCTTACAGCGCCTTGGAAACTGTTTTATTCCTCCTAAAAGGAGATTCTTTTGTATCAACATCCATAAATATGGAAAATAGTCTAATTTTATATAATGATATAGGTCTATCATTGTATACTTAAGAGGCCCATTTTTTGTTTTCGTTATTTTTAAGCAAAATCTTTAATGTGTTAGCATTCACTTAAATGTTTTGTGAATAGATGAAAATCTGTTTAGAGTTCAACAAAAATAAAAACTAGAAAACAGATATTCTGCTTTTTCAGAATTTAATGTTGCCCCGGATTAAAAAATATGTATGTAAATAAATATAGATAGTACAAAACATATTACAATTTTAAGACATAAACCACACACTTATATTTTCTATAAAATGATGGCATTCACATCCTCAGAATTCCACATTTACATTCCAGTATTTAACAACATCTACAGAAAAGTATGCATATGACGTCACTATCGCAAAATAATACAACATTCTAGCATAAAGCGATGTCGTCATTCAAAAAACTCGGATAAAAATCGTCTACCTAATTATTCATATGCTTCCATTTATTTGCAACATTAATATAGATACTTAAATTTAAATATAGTTTATAATAGCTCCATGTTTTATCAGAAATCATTCGTTTTGTTTTTTTTTTCAAAATAGCAAGTATTTTATTTGCATTTTTGTTAGTTATTATAGGATAATCTCAGCAAATGATATAATAGTCTACTATTTTGCAACTATTTTCCCTTTACTTTCTACATAAATGGATTACTTGAGTTGCCAACATAAAAAAAAAAAAAAATCGATACAAACTACAAAAATAAAATAATATCTCAAAAATACATTGAGACGCAGTTTTGAAACAAATTACATTTAAAGTATTAATTTCCTTTATACGACGGTATAAAAACTGATAATGTGCAATGCCTATAAGTTAAAAAATTTGCAGTAGAGATTATCTCGTACAACGATACATCTTATTTGTATTACGACTGGCTTATATAACGTAACGTTATTTTTTAGAGCCAACATTTTAATTGCTGGTCGAAAGAATTATCATTTTGAAGGTTAATAATTAAATACGAAATCAAGCCGGTACTTTCACCTGCTTAATTTTTTTTAAATTAAAGAATAAATATTATATCAATATTCCGGATACCTGCATATCCCGCATGCGTCTAGAACGTCGTACTCCAGAAAAATGGAGTTCTATTATGCATTTATTTAAGTACCATATAAATCACGCAAATTATTTATTTACATTTTGAAACGAATAAAGTGTTTGTAAATTTCCTCCACAAAGTATGAAGTAAAAAAAATCTAGCCATAAATCTTTTGAAAATATTTTAGTCTGTTTACATTTCATTTCTCTTTCCTCCAAAAGAAAATTTTTCATCTCAAATCAAAAAGCCAATTTTTCTTTTCCATATCCTACACTTGGTTGGATCAAAGGTTTTTAAAAAAATTCGAATAAAAAGCTTCTCGAAATGTTAATATAGTATTCTGCAATGTATCAGGATATCTATGATAAATTTAGTGCAACGGGATAAAAATTTTATCATGTTTTCTGTATTAGAATAGTGTAAGAATTAAATGTTTCTGTTAACATTTGAACGTCACTGTTGAATGTTACTGCATGTCAAATTAAATTTAATAGAGTTTCATATAGTGAAAATTTAGACTAGACAAAACGAATAATTCTTTTAATAAGAAAACTACTTTAAGGATTTTAAAAATCGCACTCCCTCTTTTATTTGCGAAATGATTTATAATTAGGATGAGGGAAGCGAATCCCCTACTTGGCTACACAAATTACATTTTGTCGTACAATTTATATATATATATATAATTATGCAATATTTTTACTTGAAATTAAACATAAAAATTAATTATGATCTGTACACTGTAAAAAAAAACTGTAAAGTTACTAAAGTTTTTCTAGGAAACTGACATTCGAAGAAATTTTTATGTAACGGCAACAAAAAAAAAATCCTGTAACAGCGATAAACACAGAATAACAACTTTACAGATTTTTTTATTTTATTTTATTTATTTAATCATTTTTTTTTTACAGTGTAGATTTGTACAATATTATTTTTTACAGAATCACCTAAAAAAGTATTATTTTAATTAATTTATTTTACATGTTTTTTTTTCCATTACGGAGTCATTTTTGCAAATAAAAAATGAAACACGTATACTTTCAGAAGAGAAAATAAATCACGCTGTTAGTAATTATATAGAATCATGATTATTCAAATAAATAAAATATATTTTCATTATTCCACCAAAATTTCCAAATACTGTTGAAAGACTGTTAAGGAAAGAAATATTTTTGTACTTGATAGAAATAAAATATGATCTGTAGATTCTGACAAATAATTTTCTTATCGAATGATTTAACAAAACACATGTTTTATTATTTTCTTGGATATATTTTTCCATTATACGGATTCATTTTTGTAAAGGATAATGAAACCTGCGTATTTCTTACAGTAAATAAAGTGATTGTGTCAGTAAATATAAATGAAGTCATGAATAATTAAGTACGTGAAATATTATCGTTGCATCAAAATTTCTCATTTAAAAAAAAAAAAATAAATAAAAAAAAAAATAAGGAAAGCAACCTATAAATTTGCATTTTGCGAAGACGAAACATTTTAAGTTTTGAAAATAACTTCAGAATTCATAATTCACACCGTAAAAGAACATTCCTTTTTTCTTATATTAAAAATGTATGTTATTTGAGAGGAAAATATACACTTTAATAGAATACTTTATTAAGATTGGCTGGAAATGGTGCATATTTTGGTGCTCATTACTTTTAATCATGTAATAGTTTCACGATTTCTTTTATAAAAAAATTTAAAAAAAAAAACTTTTTTTTAATGAAAATTATAGCATATTTTTAATGAAATAAAATTTGTGAATTTACATTCAATTATAAATTATTTTTCAGTGTTAAGAATTCATTTACACAAATTATTCTTATTTTTTGAAATCATTTAAGCAGACGATACTTACGTATTTTAAAAGATTTATATTATGATTTTTTTTTCCGTAAAGTGGCAAGAAAAGAATTGAAAACAACTAAAATTAATTGTTGTAGTTAATAAAATGTAAAAACATCTTTAAAAGAGCTTTTAGTTACTGACACATTTTAAAAGAATTATATTATGGAGAATTATACATACGAATTTGAAAAGAATTTGATTTTATTTGAATTATATTATTATTATTATTTTGTAAAGTTAAAACAAAAGATGCAAACAAATAAAATTAAATGTTGTAAATAATAAAATGTAAAAAACATCTTTAAAAGAGCTTTTAGTTGAGAATTTAAAAATATTTTGTAAAATTCTGGTTCTAAAATACTTTTATATAAACCAGTCATATCATAAGTAAAAAAGTCCGAGGAAATTGTTAGTTATTTGACTGAATTTACAATTCTAAAATTAAAATGCGCCAAAACATAAAATAACGGTATCGCTTAATAAAGATGCCAAAATTATATAAAAATATATTGTTACATTCAAATATTTATCGTATTAAATAATGCTTCGCGAATCCAAACAAAGCATAGCTGTTGCTATTTGTATATCATTTTGAATATATCATGTATAGTGATCTGTAGACTTTGCCTTGAAAACGTCCACAACACAAACTAGTCGTTTGGGGGCACATATATGCTTACCAATCATGTATATGCGTAAAATAAAATATGCAAATAAAACATGTAAACTATTTATAAAATTCATTGCAATTCCAAAATAACATTTAAGCATATATTTAAATATTTTTAATACATAGTAATTCTCTATTACTGAATTGCATGTACTATTTGATTATCCCGTCGACCAATTTCGACAAATTATATAAATCGCCAAACTACTCGCAAAATTATACAATTTGGCATAATTTTTATTTTAAATATCAAAAGAACAAATAAATTAAGAAAAGATTAAGAAAAATGCAAATAAAACGTCGAATTAAATATCACTTGATGACGTAGCAAACACGTGTAACGTGTTTAATGTCATGTGAATGTGACATTTACTGTAAGCCATTATTGACATTTAAATATATATATTGGCAATAGTTTTTTGGTCGACGGGATAATGAAGTAGTATCGAATTGCGTAAAAGAAACATCCTTATAACTCCAAAAATGATAATCATATTAACGAACATTTTACTGCGTCGGATCGTCTCATTTCCAAATAATTATATCTTTAAATTGAAATTTCAACGAAATACAGGGTCATAAAATCGCAGATTATGGAAAGTATGATTAAAATGTCTCGGCAACTAATTATTCGATTAAATTCATTCTTTATGAAAAATTTATGTAATTTTTTTTTGTCTTTTATACTAAACTATTTCGAAAATTTGTATATACCTTTTACTAGAACGATTATTTCGAAAGCCCGAATAAAATATTTTCGGATAATCGAGGTTGCTTATATTAAATAGTCTTCTTCCCAACATTACATACTAAGTACACACCAAATTTCAAGTCTCTATCTTAATTTGTTCGTTTACAGACAAACAGAGAGACGGAGGGCAATTTTTTTTTTCTAATTTTTTTTTTTTTCGGAATCTGCAGTGTCTGAAACGTGTAAATCCGTCTTTTTTTACGATTACAAGACTAACCTTATACTATGTATGATGGGTAAGTAAAATAGATCGTTAACGTCTATGACCATTTGTCTAGTTCAGAAAGAAAAAAAAAAGTCCTTCCGGCCAGTGCCGGGAGGAAGAGGTAGCTTTCATATTCCTTATTTTTAAAAAGCCAACTTATATTATTCAAACACACGAAGCTCAGTTAAGTGGAAACCGAATGTAGGAGATTCAATACTAATTTTTATCAATACTAAATCATTATGAATGAGAATTTCGCGAAATTAGTCAGATTTATCCAAGCTGCTTTTATTTAAAGTCACTTATAATTGGCTGCCAAATTCGGCGATTTCTTAAAGTGTTTGCCATTTTAAGACAACATGGTAGATGAGGCTAACCAGTGAACTTGGTCGAGACCTTAGTAATTGCTGTGCACATGCTCACTCATATCGGAATCGGTTGATATATACGAGTGCTGTCGCAGGCAAAAAATCAGATTTTTCAAAATGTCACCCACTTTAGAAATTGATACAACAATCTGAGCCATTTTTTAAGATAAAGACAAACAAAAAATGCTCCTGAATCCTTATATCAAGGTCAAATACTTAAGAAAGAAACCTTTTTCAATTTCTAATTTTTTTGCACCTCACTTTAAATATAATTTTTTTTTTAATTTAATGGCCGCCATTTTGAAACAAGATGGCTGATGAAGCTGGTCAGCGAACTTGGTCGAGATATTGATGTATACTATCCACATGCCTTCTTCCATCGAAATAGGCGAATAAGTGTGGTATCGCGTGACAAATACAAGATCGTTTCAAAGTGTTAGCCATGATAGAAATTCAAAGTGCTATAATTCAACCACTTTTTAAGATATAAACAAAAGAACAAATTTTCAGAAACAAAAACTGTTCCAGAATCTTTGTATCAAGGCCAAACACATAAAAAAAAAATCTTTTTCATTTTCCATTTTTTTAATACCTCATTTTAAATTTTAAATTACATTTTTTTTTAATAAATGGCAACCATTTTGAAACAAGATGGCGAATGAAGCTGGCCAACGAACTCGGTCGAGATATTGGTATGTACTATGTACAGACCAAGTTACATTCAAATCGGTTCATAAATATGCCTGTTATCGCGTGACAAAAATCAGGTCGTTTTAAAATGTCAGCCACAATAGAAATTCAAAATGTTATAACTCAGCCATTTTTTTAGATGTAGACGAAACAAAACCTGTTCCGAAATCTTTGTATTAAGGTCAAACACATACAAAAAAAAATCTTTTTCACTTTCCAATTTTTTGGTATCTCATTTTAAATTTATTTTTTTTTTTAATTTTTTTTAAATGGCCACCATTTTGAAACAAGATGGCGAATGAAGCTGGTCAACGAACTCGGCTGAGTTATTTGCATGTACTATGTACACACCAAGGTACATCCAAATCGATTCAGAAATACGTCTGTTATCACGTGGCAAAAATCAGGACGTTTCAAAATGTCAGCCACGCTAGAAATTCAAAATGCTATAACTCAGCCATTTTTTAAGATATAGTCGAAACAAAAACTGCTCCCGAATCTTTTTATCAACATCAAACACATAAGAAAAAAATGATTTTTCAATTTTCAATTTTTTGCTACCACATTTCAAATTTCAAATTTTCTTAAAATTTTAAATGGCCGCCATTTTTAAACAAGACGGCGGATGAAGCTGGCCAACGAACTCTTTCGAGACTTTTGTCTGTACTATGTATAAACGAAGTTACATCCAAATCGGTTCATAAATACGCCTTTTATCGCGTGACAAAATTCAGGACGTTTCAAAATGTCAGCTTCGCTAGAAATACAAAATGCTATAACTCAGCCATTTTTTAAGATATAGACGAAACAAAAACTGCTACGGAGTCTTTGTATAAAGGTCAAATACATAAGAAAAATTTTTTTTTCCATTTTCAATTTTTTGGTACCACATTTCAAATTTAAAATTTTTAAAAAAATTTTAAATGGCCGCCATTTTGAAACAAAATGGCGGATGAAGCTGGCCAACGAGCTCGGTCGAGACATTGGTATGTACTATGTACACACCGAATTACATCCAAATCGGTTCATAAATACGAGAGTTACAGTGTGACATAGGTCAGATATATATATATCAATTTTGAGAGGAGGGTGGTTTCGGGGTCTGGGGGTCATGATCGATGAAAATATACCAAAATTTTTTGAAATCGCTTTCCTCCGAACAGCTGCAATAGGTAGCTTTTTGTAAAGAAAGCTACCTAAAAAGGAAAGGGCGAGATTGAATTTATTTCGTGGAAGTTAGTTGTAATATTTTTAATAATTCATCTTTATTAGAATTTAATTCTTTAAATATCAGTATTATAATTAAAAATATAAATATAATTAGCAGATCTTACAGTCCCTTGGAAAACGTTTTATTCCATCCTAAAAGGAGATTATCCTGTATCAAAATTCACAAATATGGGAAATACTTTAATTTTATATTATGATATTGGTTTATAGTTGTGTACTTCAAATGCTCATTATTTGTTGTTGTAAATTTTTAAGCAAAAGCATTAATCTGTTAGCATTCACTTAAATGTTTTACGAATATGATGAAAATCTGTTTAGTGTTGAAAAAAAAAAAAAAAAAGAAATAATAAATCAAGCCGATACTATCTCTTGCTTAAAAATATTTTTTTTTCTTTTTTATTAAAGAAAAAAGAATTATATCCAATATTGCGGAAATCTGCATATCCCGCATGCGTTTAGAACGTCTTACTCCATGTAATTGGAGTTCTATTATGAATTTAGTTAAGTACCATATAAATCATATAAATTATTTATTTTCATTTTGAAACGAATAAGATATTTGTAGATTTCCTTCACAAAGTATGAAGTATACAGAAATAAAATCAAATCATAAACCTTTTGAAAACATTTTGGCCTGTTTACATTTCATTCCCCGTTTCCTTTAAAAGAACGTTTTTCATGTGAAATCAAAATTTCTTACATTCATTTCTATATCCTGCACTCGGTTGGATCAAAGGTTTAAAAAAAATAAAAGTCCAAATAGAAAGCTATCCGAAATGTTGATATCGTATTCTGTAATGTATCAATATTTCTAAGATAAATTTAATTCAACGGGAAAAAGATTTTATCATGTTTTCTGTATTAGAATATTGTAAGAAATAAATGTTTGTATTAACAGTTGAACGACACTGTTAAAACGTTAACGCATGTCAAAATAAATTTAATAATTGTATTGTGAAAATGTAACAGTTGCATATAGTAAAAATTTAGAGAAGACAAAACAATCAATTCTTTTAATTAAACAAGAAAGAAAAATCATGCGTTAACTAAGCATAGATTATAAAACACTTTCCAACACTTCCTGAATGCTTTAACAAAACTTCGTTATTTAGTGAAATAAGGTATATAAGATAACTGAATGAACATTTTAGAATACCCATAAAATATTTATATAACTGATTTCAGTAGTTACGGTGCATAGCCAAATGTGTATTCAAATTCTTTTGAACAGCCCTGTATTTGATCTGTAAGTTGATATATAGAGAGAGGAGAAGGTCCAAATACCGGCTAGGGTCCAAATACCGGCTACTAGGTGTTCTGAGATCTGAGCGCAGCGCAGCCTAGTGCTGATAGGCAGAGTTTGTAACTTTAATTGAGAGAAAAAAGTTACGAAAAGTACGTCGCCGAAGTCTGTGTCATTTACAAATAGTAAATGCAAGAGTGTCGAATCTACGTATTCTGATTCATCAAAAGTTTTTCAGATATGTGTTTCTAATTTTTTAAAAACATATTGATCGTATATTGGCTTGAATTGTTGATTAAGTTATTTTCTAGACATATTTAGCTTTCAATTGCCACGCGCACATTATTGGTATTTTATTAAATGAATGAGTAATAGACGGTTTTAACTTAAACATAGCAATGGTCCGAATACCCGCTAACTAAAATGGTCTAAGTACCGACTAGCCGGTATTTGGACCTCTCTCGGTTGCTCTGCTTGAAGGGGAGGAAAATAAATTAATTTAAATAGTTCGATAATTAATAAATTAATTTAAATGGTTCAGAAATAATTCCAGTCCCATTTTGCAATATGAAAAAAGCAACCGTGGCCGTAATTCTTCAGGACCGACAGTGGTTACCGGATCACTTTCCAAAAAAGCGCTGTTGGACACTACAAAATATCCTGCAATAAATGAGAAGAGAAAAAAAATACGGAGTAAAACAGGCGAAAGAGGCAGAGAGCTTGTTCTACAACCACGACCACTTCGCCCGGGCGAAAAGGAGACAAATGCATATGGAGTGGGATATATTTTAAACGTATAGTTACGGTGACCTTAGGATCTAAATACTCAGCAGCTTTGTGTTACCCCCTGAGTAAAGATAATAAGAGATTATATGATAAGTCTGTGGTATTACCTAACATTTTTATTAGATAAAAATAAGGCAGTGTTCCGCAGAGCGTTTTTAAAAGAGAATAGCAATATATGCACAAAACGAATTTTCAGTTCCAAAGTTTTTGTCCAAGTTTTTGCCCTTGGTGATAGCCTAGGCATTTCCTTCGCTTGAAAAAATAGTGTTTTTTATGATTATAACTTTCATTTTGATGCATTTTCTAATAGAAATTTTGATGAGTACTTTGTAATTGTTGAATATTTGCTAAATAAATTATGTCCTTTTTTGTAATAAACTGCATATTAAAGCACATATTTTTTTTTCACTGTATTTAAAGATAAAACTTTTTTATTCATTATTTTATAACGCTGGAAATTATTTTTTAAATCTATGTGTGGCACATTATTTTTCTTGAAACTTGAGAAAATGTCATTAGGGAGTACAACTGCTTGTTAAGTTATTTGAATCCCATCACTGTTTTTTTTTTTTATGATGTAGTCTGTTTTTTGTCGAGCTGTTCAGGCGAATCAGTCAACCCACCAAAACGAGTGAAAGCATAAACAAAAAAAGCCCAAGCATGTGATCATAACGACCACAGTTTTTTTGTGGGTCAAGTGAGCGAGGTCCGGGCGTAAAATTTGCTGCTGATCGGATTTATATCAGATCACGTGATATTATTCATGGATGTTTTGGATTTTGTCTGTGTGCATATAGACATGTATTCCTATTACGAGAGACATTGTTTGGAAAGATAAGAAGATTTAATCATTGGCTTCACCTATTTCGAACCATAAAATTACAAAATAATTAAATTATTTCGAAATTCCTTACTTTTTGAAGACCTACTCCATGAGGTATATCACCCTGCGCCCGGGCGGTCCGATTTGCGCCGCTGAACATGCTCAGAAATTTTATCTTAACCCTCTCTTTGCGCATTCCTCGGGGATGCATTTTTCCGTCTAATTAATCCTCCTTGATTAGTCCCACCAGCTATTTTTTTTATTGTAAATTTTGCCTTATTTAATCGGAGCATTTTCCCTGTTAAATAAGAAAAAAATTATTGTTTTGAAAAACCGATGACAAAAGAATAAAAATTGTTCAAAGACGCTCGTCGCAAAGGGGTTAAATACGCAATTACTGAAGCTATTTTTATAAAACAATTACGCAGCGAGAGGGTTAAAAAAGTGAAAAAGGAAAATATCCAACAGAGGAAGATGATAATATGTGTTTTCTGCATGGGTGCTTTCTTTGTGGACAAGAAAGGGGGAGGGGATTCTGTGTTGATTACGAATGCGATATGTGGTCTGATAGGGACTATACCGACACAGAAAGTGATATTATGTTTTTGATTTTTTCAGATAAAATAATTCCCATTTCAATCAGCAAGCTGTTTTTTTGCTTTACTAGGGGGCTCTGCCCCCTACGAGCTACGCTCGCCAACCCCCGTTCAGACACCCCAGATTCTAAAAGCATGTTAATTTCATCGGCCTTAAAAAGATTGAAGAATAATTTAAAAAAACAGTGACGGTCTCCCTAAAAACGGGTTTTCATTCATTTTCCGTTGATTGGAGATTTTTAAGACGAAATCAGCCGCTGTTAAGAGATACAGTGGCTGTTTTCGTCTTTGATTAAAAACAAGAAAGAAAAATCATGCGTACGGCATAGATTATGAAACAGATTCCAACACTCCCTGAAAGCTTTAACAAAACTTCGTTATTTAGGGAAATAAGGTAAATAAGATAACTAACTAAACATTTAAAAAACTGATTTCAGCAGTTACCATCCATAGCCAAATATTTATTCCTATTCTTCCGAACAACCCTGTATTTGATGTGTAGGCTTATATATATAATATATAATATAAAATTTAGTTTAGCAAGAAAACGCATAACAGGTTGAAATCTCTCTTTCAGCAATTTATAGTAATAGATGGAAACATACTTGAATACTTTTTTTCAGCCCTGTTGTTTACCTAGTACCTTTATTACACGCCACTGTTTAGCTAAACTTTAATTCAAACTAAATTACTCTTAAAACTACTGAAATCGCATTTCCAGAATTTATCATCTATAGGCGGCCATGTATCCAATTCTTTGCGTGCCCCTGCATATCATTTTATCAATATTCTACAAACATTTCATCGAAAACTACATGCAGTTCAGCATAAGGCATATTAAACCCACCTTTCAGCAATTTAAGGTCATACTCAGTAACCTTTACGAATTCTTTGGCATATCAACTATATCCTGTATATCAACTATAACATTTACACACACCATATAGTATGCATAAATATAGTGAAACTTAACAGCCGATATCATAATTAAAAATGAATTCCCTGCCATCGCCGCTAATATACAGTACTTCGGATTGAAAATACTTGTCTGAAATGTTTTGTATGTTCCTGTAAATGCTATGCACTTCGTATTATGCATGAAATAACTTAAGTAAGCCTCACCGATGTATATCAATTTTATTATATATGAATTTGTATAATTAAAATACGCCGCAAACAATTTCCGCCTATACCATTTGTAATGGAATTCTTTTGTGTAGCCCTGTAAATGAATAGTAACTATTCGTTGCAACGAATATGCTACAGAATATTCTGCATATTTTAGTGCACTTCGTAAATGCATATATTTTTTATTATGTTTGAAAGGGTGTAACATCTTTAAAATTCATTTGAAATGATTTTTTCCCATTGGCGATGATTTTTCCCAATGTAACGGAATACTTTTGATTGTCCCTGTAAATGAACTAAACATGCTACAAACTTCATTTGAAATAGGGTTCGTGCTAGGCTAAACGTCCATAACCAAAAGTTTCAGTGCGATCCGAGTATATTTACAAGAGTTAGAGCGCGAACAGACAAACCGAAATCAATAACACTTTTCAACTTTGTTGGAAAGTTTTAAAAATTGGTTAAAAATTTAAAGTAAGCTAATGGAAAATGAATTAAGTACACAGAGTCTTTGTCTTTCGGTACTTTTTAACAACGCTGTGAGAAAGTTCTTTTAAATGTACCGTTTTAAATCTGACGTAATTTTCACCAAAGTTTCCTTTCTCTTTTTAATATTCACATGAAAATACTTATGTTGTTAGAAAGGAAATATTAATTGCGCTGTCTTAGAATTCACGATAATAGTTGAAAAGATTATCTCAAAATATGAAATAAATATCTCGTGCAAATATCTTTTTTAATTTAAAGTGTTTTGCCAACTTTTATTTATTTGGCCTTTTTAAATATGACGCAATTTCTTTCATTTGTGACTTTTAACGCATAATAATGACTTTAGTATTTAAAAAATTTATTTTCCTTTTAAAATTCACGTGTAACTGTAGTTTTTATGATTTAATTTTCAATATTTTCCCGATTTTTAACACGTAATCACTTAATTCTAATTTGAAAGTTTTTTTTCGGTGTGTAATAGCCACGTTTAAATAATATTTTTTTTTTTTGAAGGAAATATTATTCTTTGCCCTATTTTTAAAATTGGCAGCAGTTTAAAGTAATAAGCGTTTTCTAATACGTGTAAAAAACATCTCTCGAAATGCTGAAAATTTGAATTTAACATGGTACTAAATCCTCAAAAAATTAGACAGATTAAAAAGATAATTGCAGTCTGCACATCGGGAACTTCCAATGTATAAAATGATCTAAAAATGTTTAAATTCCTATGTATAGTTTATCTACTATCAAACTTTTTTAATGGAACGATTTTGACCATCTTTAACATTAAATATCTCTTAAAATAATTATTCGACTTAAAAACTGTCTACATCAGTGTATTTATCAAACATGTCTCTATAATACCACTGATTTTCATATTTTTGTACGAAACAGTTTTCTTAATATTAACGAAGAAAGACCTCCAATCATAAAAAAAATATGGATGCCGATCTAATAGGAGTATACCCGGATGATCTACGCAGATTTTCATTGGTCCATTTCCAAATCAAAACTTTTTATATATATATAGAAGGACACGTTAAGAAACAAAATTAGAAACATAATGGGAAGAAGACTGTGGGGGATAATCGTAAAGAATTTTAGAAATTTGACAAAAATACTTATTTATTAAAAATTGCGTATTTTTTCTGTGCGTAAGAAATGTTATTAATCCATACAACTTACTAAAATAATATTCTTATTATTTAATAATTGTCATTAGCTCTATTTGTGTGATCTTTCGGAGAAAAAAAAAAAAAAAAAAAAAAAAAAAAAAACTTTGGTAGCCGGTATTTAGACCCTATTTTAAAAACTCAAAATTTGAAGACTTTCGGAATTTTGCTTTTTATAAACAGAAAACGCCTTTTAAACTGACCCCCCCACCCCTAAACAGGCGTAAAACATGTCAAGGTACCCTTCTGTCACTTTTTTTTTATTATTATTAATTTTGAAAATTGCACGATCCAGATTGAAAACAAAAGTGGTAGCCGGTATTTGGACCTTTTCCACGACTATATAATGGTAAATTTTAGTTTACAAATAAACTCATAACAGGTTGAAATTTCTCTTTCAGCAATTTATACTACTAGATGGAAACATACTTTAATGCTTTTGTACAGCCCTGTAGTTTACCTAGTACCTTTATTACCCGCCACCATTTAGTTAAAATTTTATTCAAACGAAAACTCTTTTAAAACTACTGAAATCACATTTCAAGAAATTATCGTCCATAGACAACCATGTGGACAATTATTTGCGTGACCCTGTATAACATTTTATCTATATTCTACAGACATTTCTTAGTAAACTAAATGCAGTTCAGCGTAAATATGCGTAGCTCATTTAAAGGCCACCTTTATGCAATTTAAAATCAAACTCAGTAACCCTCACGAATTCTTTTCTCTAGCCCTGTATATGAACTATAGCATTTATACACACTATATAGTTTGAATAAATATAGTGAAATTGAAAAGCGCATGTCATAATTAAAATGGCATTTCAAACAATCATTTATAATATACAGTAATTGGGATACAATATAGCATCAATGTCATTGTATATGAAATAGTTTAACATAATTAAAATACACCGCAAACAATTCCCCTCGCCCCCTATATCATTATGTAACGGATTTCTTTTGTGTGGCTTTGTAAATAAATGATAATTGTTCTTTGCACCGCATATTCTACAGAATGCATATTTTAGTGCCCTTCATAAATGTATATCGATTTTATTATGTTTGAAATAGTGTAACACCAATAAAAATCATTTGAAACGATTTTCTCCCCATTGGCGTAATGGAATGGAATTTTTCTGTGTAGCCCTATAAATGACTAATAACTATTCTTTGCACCGAATAGTCTATAGAATGCATATTTTAGTATCCTTCATAAATTTATACCAATTTTATTACGTTTGAAAGCGTGTAACACCGTTGAAAATCATTTGAAACGATTTTTTCCTATTGGACTTAATGTAACAGAACTATTTTTGACTGTCCCTGTAAATGAACTAAACATGCTACAAACTTCGTTTGAAATAGGGATAGTGCTTTGGTAGAGATCAATAACATCCAAAAATTTCAGAACAATCGGAATATATTTAAAAGTGTTAGAGCGCGTACAGACGGGCAGACGGACAGACGACCGATCGGCCAGACAAACCGAATGCATAAGCACTTTTCAACTTCGTTGGAAAGTGTTAAAAAGACTGTTTTAATGTTTGTAAAAATCATATTCCCAGTTTTACTGCTTATAAGATTAATAATTGTATAAAATTTAGAATATATTTTTCAGGAATTGTGATCTGTAGACTTTGCACTGTAAAAAAAAAAAAAAATGCTAAAATGCGGAAATTGTACTGGCAATCGAGACGCCACAACTATTTCCTTATTTTAACGGAAATATTCCCCGCATATTCCAGAAAAAAAATCCGTTTTTCTGAAAATTATGTGGGTAAATTTTTCTTTAATATACGGGAATAGTACTGGCGTCTCGAATGCTAGTACAATTTCCATAGTTTAACGGACTTTTTTTTTTTTTTTTTTTACAGTGTGTATTTTTAAAAAAGATATGACACAACATTAACTTAGATGACCATTTGCTATATTTTATGAGAGTCTAGTTCAGAAAGATAAAAGAATAAAAAAAAAAAAAAAAAAAAAAAAAAAAAAAAAAAAAAAGAAGGAAAGGTTCAAATTGAATTTATTTCTAGGAAGATAGTTGTAATATCAAATTTTATTAATTTACAATTATAAGAATTTAATATGTTAAGTATCTGTTTCACAACTAAAAAAATAAACATAATCAGCAGATCTTATAGTGCGTAGGAAAATCTTTTATTCCATAATAAAAGGAGGTTATTTTCTATTAAGATACATAAATATAACTAATATTATTATTTTATATTATGACATGGGTCTATAGATACGTATTTCAAGTTTTTTTTTTTTTTTTTTTTTTTTTTTTTTTTTTTGCTATTGTTCAATAAAAGCCTTAATCTGATGGCATTCAGATAAAGGTTTTGTAAATAGGTGAAAATATGCTTAGCGTAAAAAAAAAATATTAACTAGAGAACAGGAATTCTGCTTTTTCAAAATTTAGTGTCACCCCCGATGAAAAAAATATATTAAGTAGTCTTTATTCTTTCTTCAATCGAACTTATATCTTTGAAATGGATCATTTTCTGCTGATGGACTGACAGCTCCATTATTCTGAAACAGCCATTATAAATGAAGTGTTAGGTGAAGATGAAAGAGCAGCCATAAAAAGTTAGAACTCTGATTTTCTGGTCAGAATGGGAAAAGAAAAATATGGCCATATTTTTTTCTTTCGAACGCTCTTTCATCTTCACCTAACACTTCACTTATAATGACTGTTTCGTAATAATGGAAGCCATCAATCCATCCATCAGAAAAAAAAAAATATATCGGTTAAAGTGGAAACTCGGTTAAGTGGGACTCGGGTAATCGGGACTCTACTGTAACTCAGTTTTAAGACTTAAAACACGAGATTTTATTTTATATAAGATGCCGTCATCTTCATCCGCTGAAGAATTCCTCATTTACGATCCTGTATTAAAAAACATCTAAATTACGCATAGGACGTCATTATCGTTTAATAATACGCAAATCCAAAAAACAGATTTCGTCATTCAAGAAACTCGACAAAAAAAAAAAAAAAAAAAAAAAAAAAAAAAAAAAAAAATCGGCTATCTAAAGATTCACAGGCCTTTATTTGTTTGTAATATTAATATAGATACTTAAAATTAAATTTAGGTTATATTAGCTCCATGTTTTAACAGAAATCATTCCTTTATATATTTTTTTCAAAATAGCACGTATTTTAAGTACATTTTTTTCAGTTTTTATGGGAAAATGGCAACAAAAAGATATATTTTCTATTTTTTCTTTACATTCTGCAGAACTGGAGTACTTTCGTTGCCAATATTAAGCAAATGGCTCTAAAAACTACAAAAAAAATAATATTTCAAAAATAAATTGAGATGCATTTTTCAAATAAATTGCATTAAAAAAGTACTTTTTTTTTCCAATACGACGGTATAAAAATTGAAAATGTGCGATGCTTCGAAGTTTAAAACATTGCAGTAGAGTATTTAAGAGTACAATGATACGTCTGCTTTGTTTTACGGCTGGCTTATACAACTTAACGTTATTTTTGGGAGACGACGCAAAATAAGCTGGGAGAAAGAAGTAGCATACCGGGGGCTAATAAATCACTCCGACACTTTCACCTGCTCAATTTTTTTATTGAAAAATATTGATCATTACTATAGCGCTAGTTTAATAACTAGTTTTTATAATATTGTCTGATTGGTTTTAACATGGTCCCCGAAAACATGTAGAGCTTTTCCATGTGATGTTACCCAACTTCGAACTATAACATACTGATATGTACGATAGGTGACGACATAATAATCTCTAATATATAAATATGAAAATTAGTCTAATTTACGCTTGTATATGTGTACAAATTTAAAGTTACAACTTGTAATGAATATTACACATTTTGCAAAATTTTACCTGCTTTTACGTGTGTTTAGCTAATGAAACTAAATGTGTAATTTGTTATAACTTGAAAAACACAAATAAGTGTGTATATGTAGAAAATGCCTGCATTTACATGAATTTTTGTTATTGTAATTTGCAAATAATTATATATACACAGATAAGTGTGTACATTTCTTAAATCACCTACTTGTCGAAAAAATTATCTGTTTTTACGTGTATTTAGTTTATCACATTAAGTCTGTAAGTGGTTATTGGTTGATAAACTCAAACTAGTGTGTAAATGAAGAAAAATATCTGGATTTATACGAATTCGAGTGTTACAAAAGTTTTAAATGTGTAAAACGTAAAGTGCTTATACGTAAGAAAATGAATGGGGAGCTTTAATATAAATCAGGGGCGCATTTGTTTACTTCAATGATTCTGTTACATAAATGTAGTGCATTGTAATGTCATTTTCAAAATGAACTAAAACGTTTACTTTCTATGTAAGATGCTCTTTTTATTCGCCCCGCCACGTTTCAGCTAAATTGGAAGCATAGGAACATTTAAAACAAAATAGAAGCAAATATTGTCTTAAACAAGAAATTCAGGGTGGAGGGTAGGGGCTCACATAGAAGAAAATCAGTTCCCATTTTTTAGCGTTTAATTATTCTATACCCGTATAGTAAGCATGGTTTCAAGACACGTGACATTTATTATTAAAACATCACTACTCAGGGAAATGACGTTGTGACTAAAATATGAGTTTGAACCAAGATATGTGT